>JARHVA010000501.1:4832500-5259380 GCA_037957365.1 Torreya grandis | reverse complement strand
ATGTTTATAAACATTACATTTTGGTGCCACATAATTTCTCACGCAAGTATCTAATCTTCCAATAGACCAAGGGCCATAGGTCGTGTTTCTCCATTTCATGCTTTCATGTTTCATCTTTTTACAAGCTATTAGGTCCCATTTATATTTTATTTTTTTCTTAGGTTCTTCAAATTTTATATGAGCCCCAATATGATGGATTTTTAATTTTACCTTGTTTTTATTTTCTTCTTTAGATATTTTAGTTATAACTTAGCCTTTTTTATCTCATATTGCCATTTTTTGGGGGAATTACAATCATTGAAGAGAGTTTTTCATTTGCATCCATTTATTTACTATTGATTTAATCCATTTTAGCCTTGTATCTTTAGGGTTTCCAAATACAGTTGTTTCACCTACCATGATCAATATTATGGTATTTGTATGCATCATTTATGTAGAAAGGTATGTCAAGATATGTATGTGTTACTTTCAGTTATTCATTTATCAATAGTTATTTTAAATTTTATTTTTCAATTGTGATTTGGGGTTGATATGTATCTTTCCCAAAGCACCATCCTACATTACACTTTTATGACACATTATAAGTTATGCATGGAGCATATGTATACACCTAATATTTTTCTATCTTTATCACTTTATTAATGATTTATCTTGTAGGAACGTGTTAGTTCATCAATCTCCTTTAATTCACATCCTAAGGAGTGTACCATAATGGGATGGGATGGCTCATCAAAATTTGTAATATATGTTTGCATACTATTATATTTTAGCTTCATTACTATCATTATGACCTCCTCTAAGTCTCCATCTTAGCTCTCCTACTTTACATATAGTTTTAATAGCCACCATATATTTTTATTGTATCAATTTGGCTGATATAGTAGGTTTCATAGTTATCTTTACTTATATTATATTGATCTGGTTAATGTAATTTTGAGTCATCTCTATCTTATCAACTATATTGCTTGGCCGATACTATTCAGTCTCATCAGACAACATTTTTGACTGTATCAACCTAATTGATATTATTGGCTTAGAATTCAGGGTTAATTTTGGGTTTGGAGCCATATATATAAGGATCATATTTTTTATTTCTAAAAATACACAACACTCATCTACTATGTTTTCACTCACATTTATGCTCTCAAATAATAGATGAGTTAGAGGATTTTAACCCTAAATTTAGAAAGGTTTGGGAGAGGGTTAAGAATATAGAAATAGTTCAAGCACAAAGGTGATAAACTATCTATATTAGGCTAATTAATTACAAACTCAAATAAATGAATATTTTTAATTATAATATTGAGATATGCTAAATATATAAAGTAACAAATTTAAAATATGTTTAATGGATTGTAATACTAATGAGAAATGGTACTTAGTTGGGTTTATTATGTGTAAGAAGATCTAGACTCAAAACACATGAAAAATATGCAAGATCAATATTTTGGATCAGTCATTAGATTCTATAAATTATGCTTATGTACCTATGTGACACTACTATTAGATATAGACACTATCATCGACAATAAGGTCTGATTGTGATACAGGTGTCCAGTATGAAATAATGACTGGATATCAATGCAACCACCTTTATTATTTTGGATTTTTCTGTTGCCTTTATATTTATATATTCATATCTAGGATAAATGTTGTCACTCTTTGTTAATTGATCAAACCCTAGATATTCACCCTTCTTCACCCATAGAATGAGTTTCCTAAAATGGGTTAGTGGACTCATAGTATCAAGATGACCTGAATGACCCCTATATCATTTAGCATTGCCTACATAGCTAATACTCTAAGGTGGGCCTTAGACTTATGTAGTTTTTCCCTTTGTGTGGGATTATGTGCACACAAGGGTGAAATATACTATATGAAGATGTATGCAATGATCTATCTTGTAACTTAAAAAATATCACTCATGGGCTATTCTTTGAATGCTTCAAACCTATCATATGACTGCTCCTATGCTTGATATGCAATTAAGTATTAATAGGGTATAATAGCTTATTTTTTCAATTGATTGATTGATATTTAATAGGTGTTTGCTTGATATTTGTTAGATGAGTATTGTGAAGGCTTAGAGTTGTATTTATACCACACATTTTTAAAATATCTCATGCTAGGGTTTAATAAGATAAATAGGCTGACCTGTAGGTTTTGAAACATTTTAAATTTGGATGAATTTTATCAACTTGACACTAGATAAGGATCAAGACATTATTATTGGTGATAGTGTCCCTTGGTGGCTAGTAGTGTCTAGAGGGATAGAAAATAGGTATGGATCTAAAAATTATAGTAAAAGATGTATATCATATTTTAATATTTATGTGTAGTGTAGAAAACCTGGGTCATCAAAATGATATGGATCAGAATAGGATATAAGCATTTAAGCATTATGAGATGGGAAATGCAAGCCTTTTGATAGTGCAGGGAGGTCTTGAATTAAAGGGTAGAGATTTGATTGATATTTGTCAAATGTACAAGATTGAGATTCTATAAATTTTAATTTTAGTATCTATAAGGCTATAGTCTTATTCTTGGAGATTTAATATTGCTTAAAGGTCTCTGAATCTCAATAGAAGGACTCATGATGAGGAGGTGTCCTAGTCTTTGGAGTCCACAGTTAAGGATATCTAGGTCTTTTATTTCAATTTGAGGTCTTCATCTTATAACATCTATTGCAAAGTGAAACTTAGGCCAAGGAGGAGATTGGTGCGTTAATGAGTCACCCCAAAGGTAATTATATCTATCCCTATTCTCTTTCATTATTTACTTAGTAGATATATTTTCTTTGCTTATTGTTATAGTAAATGCATGTTTTTTTTCCTTGCTTGAGTCTTCCTTATACCGAATAAGTTGGTATAGCTATAAGGTTATTAGGTTTTCCATTTATCACCTTAGGTTGCATAGACCACCCATTGGTTGACATTTGTACCATTTATCTTTCTTAGTAGTTTAACATGTTACAATTATCTTAGATCTATGTTACCCTTGCTCATCAATTTTTTGCATATGGTATCATTATTATATCCTTGATACACCTGTATATTACCATTGTTATCTCAATGATTTGCTTTGGGATCTAGTTAGAGCCATACCTCATATCTTAGGCATAGGCTTTGGAACTATGTACCCTTGACATTAAGTGTGATTTACCTCTGCTATAACTACAGCCACCCAAAACACCATTTTTTTACCATCCAAGTATATGCAGGCTCTATTTTTATGACCTTTGTTTGTATCCTAGTCTATAAAAAGAAAGAGGATTGTTATTGATCATCCTAGCCTGCACATACACTCACCATTTTCAAATTTGTAATTTTTTTTGCATTAGGTTTACTACTTAAGAAACAAACCATTCTCCAAGATAATATTGATCTCAAGACTAGTAATTACCCTCCAGTATCTTGTGGTCCTCCAATCTCCTCTTAACTCGGTGCAACTAGCTATGTTGATCTCGATGATCCCGTGGACCACAAACTGTTGGATGAAATGCTTTGGTTATATTGGTGACAAGAGAGTGTATTTTTACATCCATTGATGAAATCCCCCCTTATCAAGACAATCTACAAGGATGTTGGGTTCTATCAAAAATGTATTCATTAACAATAATAATTGTTAAGTTGGCATTTAATGCAATGTTATGGTACAAACAATTAATGTGGGGATATCACAAGAACTAAATAAAAATGCTTGTGGGGTTTGATTTACAATAATATTTTGCATTCTTAGAAAAAATTGAGACAAAACTTCTGTATGGATCAAAAGATACATAATTAATTTGATCCTTTACGCATTGTTTGAAGCTTAAACTACTATATAAGAAAACTAAAATAGTTAAATCTCGAAACCTCTATAAATTAAAATGAAATTATTTTGAAAAAATATTTTTCTATAATATATAACACAATCTTGAAAATTATTAATTAAAAGTTCATCCCAAATTATTATATACAATTAAAATGGTTTAGCTCCTTTACTTTAAAATATTTATTATTATTATTTTATATATATTCTTTTTTAATATTACCATCAAACTATATAAATAAAAAATTGTTTCCTCTATTGTATGATCCATGTGTGATGTATTTATTTAATATAAGCATCAGACTATAATAAAGCTTTATAAAAAAGAAATCAAATATACTTATCGTAACAAACAAAACAAGTGGAACTGTCCCTTGATTAAACATATATTTATACAAACTTAGCAACATGAGACCAATTATTTATTTATTTTTATTTTTTTAACATAGTTTGTTTTAACCACATAAAAATATGCCAATTCATTCGATTTATAATAGGTCAACATTGATCTTTATAAGTTAATTAACAATATATAATAACTACTCTAAAATTCTAACACGTTTGTCTTATTATATAGTTACTATGAGGATTAAAATTAAATGTTATATATATAAATAAAATTAATGTTTAATTAATTTTTTTAATAAATTAGTAAACATTTACATCGAGTTTATATTTATTTTAAATAAATAAAGGTCCAATGACAATCCTTTTAATTTAAATATTGGAGTTTATATTTGATCAACGACAAATGTACAAAGTATTTTAGAGCAATACAAACTACTAAAAATTATCTTAAACATGTACAACAAGATAAGGGTGCTTCAAACATATGACAACTAGGCTCCAAAATAGATTGAAGACTATGGTTGCCTTACCCTGATCTCATGTTTCCTTCCTTCAGTTTGTGTGACACTTGCAACTTACAAAGCACAAGTTTAGGAATTCATGTTGAAGATCAAAATAGTTATACAACATTGTCTATTTATAAATACGACAATGATGGAAACCACTATACCAAAATGTCAATAAAGAGTAAATTGCATAAATGAAATCAATTTTAAATATTTATAAAACCTTATGTCATGCCAAAAGTGTTACTCAAGAAATACTAGTTTCAAAAAATAATAAATACTTTAATGTTTGCTTGATCTCTTTAAAATATTTTTTAGTGTTTAAAATGTTAATAATTTTTTGTGCATATTAAATGTTAAATGAACTACAATACTTTTTGTATTTTTAAATTAGGACCTATACATATACCAAAATCGATACCAAATGATTATAAATAAAAAGGTGAAATAAAGGAGATGAATCGTGCTTTGGATGATTTTGACAACATAGATGTCCCTTACTCGTGATTACTTAATTGAAATAGCTCATTGATTTAGATGTGTGCTTACTCATAATTATAATCTACCATATATTTATTTCCAAAATATAAACTGAACTACCAACATTCTATACAATTCAATGATTTTATGTGAATGTTGTTTATTAAAACACAAAAAAAAAAAAGATACTCTAACTTAATAAAGACTAAAAAACATAAAAATATACAATGATATGTCGAGGACATTTTTATACAAAACCTAAAACATAAAAAAATAAAATAAATAAATAAATAATGTTAATAAATTTAGTTTATATCTCACCCAACGATGCTTGGTTTAGGTGTCTATTATATGTTATGGCAAGTGCTTTAAGGCCCACATATATGGTGTTGAAGGGTGCCTTTCATTCAATTCCACAAGTTGACAATAACTTTATAAAGATAATGACAATATCATGTTTTGGTAGGGGATTTTAGTGTGAAACCATCCCATGGCTATGTGGTCCCACTCCCCCTCCCCTACAAAGTTGAGGACTCACGAGGGTCCCAAGTGTTCACCTAGTAAATTGTGCTAAACCACATCTATCTGAACGTCAGATCCTAGTCCCCATCTCTTCCCATTCATGTCAAGGCCTCATTCATCCAATGGAATGGAATGAAAACCCTGACACCCATCAAAATGTGGTGCAACCTAGTGACAAAATCTCATTTTTTTAAATCAAGGGAACACCTTCCCATGTGATGGTTATCATTTGAATTTGGATTCATGCTTAGGGACAAATTGAAGGCCCTCTTGTTGTACCTAAAACTAAACAATAGTAGTTCAAAAATACATGCAGGGGGCCCATGTATGAATACTATATCATACTTTAAAATATTTTATTTTGTCTTAACATAATAAAACCTTAGAATAAGGAAAATAAATAAATATTTGACCTGAGCCCGCCACCATGTGAGGAATGTTTTAGCACATTTCATCAAACCTAAAATCGTTCATTTGAAACGGCATCAAAAGTTGAGCCGGCTGACGTAAGATAGGGGCAACGTGATGTCATCCCACAAGTGTTGTCGCTTTCGCTCCATGACCTCCCATGTGACCTGTCGCCTTACGTTCATTCCAAATCTCTTTGTGGCAGCGACGTTCCGTCCAATCACGGCCCATCATTTTTAAGATTTTTTAATTTAATTGTTTTTTTAAAAAGGATAATATAACCATACACGGTAATTCTCAATACACACTCATACAAGAATATTTTTATTGCTACCTTTTATATATTTTATATTTTAGAATTTATGATGTGTAAAGAGGTTTTTTAAAATATTATATTGATAAATTTTTTATGGATATGTTACATCACATCTTATGATTTATTATTTAAGAGAACGTCAAAACATCATCGATAGATATATATAAATTTATTTAGATACATGATAACGATATATATTAATTTATATAATCTAATTATTTGTGGAATAATGCTCTCTCAATAAAAACATATATAAAAAAATTTATACTTTCAGAATCTATAATATGTATAAAAAAGTTTTTAAAAATATTAATCAAAGAATTTTTTATCGATATATTAAATTACATATTATAATTTATTATTAAAGAAAACGTCAAAATATTGATATATTTACACAAATCTATTTAAACAGATAATAACAATATATTAGAAAGACTCCATCTTATCTAGATGCATCATGAACAATGGCCCATATAAGTCCATCATGAATGGCCATGGCTTAATAATTTTTAAATTTCATAGAATTAATTAAATAAATAAATCAATCAATCATCCATCATTGACTTTAGGGTGTAATGAACTATGATAGTTGTCTTTCAAAACAAGCTATGGAAGACGTCATACCAACCCACTTGGGAAGGTGTTATTTTGTCTGGAGAAGGAAAAAATAATATTTATATCAAGTGATGAAATTAAATATGAGGTGTGCATCATTGTGCCTCACACAAAACAAGATTTGTTCCAATAAACTAAAAACTAATTAGTTAAATATGAAGAGAAAGTCCAGCTTCTTTTTGGATTGTAGTGCCTCGCAATCTCTGTATGTGTGACATTGAGAATGTTGAGCGTTAAATATAACTACAAATTAACCACCCACCTACTTAGAGTGATTAAACTGTCCACATTTCAGGTTGTTTCAATCAACCAATCCTTGTCTCTTCATCTCATGTTACTCATGATCACTGACACCCTACCTTGTCATGTCATTTCTCAAAAACTACATAATTAACATGGACAATAATTTGTCACATAAATAGTTGGTAATAGTTGTCAAAAGTGATAACAAAAATTTATGTTCAAAAGGTCATAACAAAAATTTGTGTTTAGAGGTGGTATGAAGTGGGCTTAGAATATTGACAATGATTAGAGAAGTTTGTTTATAGATTGTGTACTTAGTCTAATTCATTTCATATTGTTTTACATAATTTATATTGTATGTTACAATTTTGGATATAAATGTAAATAAATTCAAAATAATTTGACGACTATGTTTCTTGATTTAATTTTTTAAAGTTTCACTTAATTTCTTATGATTCACTCTAATCTTTTATATAAATAAAGTTATTATTTCTTGAATTGGACATTAATATTTCAAAGCTTAAAGAAAATAATATATGTTTTGGTGTCTATGTCGAGGGTTAGTTGGGGGTTTAACAATATACTTATTAGGCCCCAAGAAAATAACAATATCAAATACAATAAACCTTAATGACTAATAAAACGCAAAATAGTTTGTCTATCATGACCTTATGTGCTTCAATGAATTCTCTAGTGATTGATTGATTTTCATCTAGAATGCTTATAAGTGATCTATTCTTATGAACAATAAATGACTTCTCTAGATTTCCTTTCACTTAAAAGAATGAGTACAGTGCTAGTGTTTATAAACAAATTAAATTAAAATTAGAGCCCTACTAGCACGCAAATTGACATCAAATGGTCACATGAAGAAAAATGTGTGTGTGTGTGTGTGTGTGTGTGTGTGTGTGAGAGAGAGAGAGAGAGAGAGAGAGAGAGAGAGAGAGAGAGAGAGAGAGAGAGAGAGAGAGAGAGAACTCTAGCCACAAGGTGCCACACAAATTTATGAGGACCATAAACTAATGTTCATGTATGGACCATTTGTATACATTTTGTACAAATGCTTAGAATGGTGAGAAATAAGGGAAAATATAAAACGACAATTGGAAGAAGTCAAGGGAAGGCTCGAAAAAATTTAAAATTTGACATAACATGTCAATAATGCATAATTTAGACCAATAATTGAAAAAATTAGATATCTAAAAACTAATATAATTTAATGACTATTAAATACCTAAGGGCTATTTTTAGATATATACATTTTGCTCCACTTTGATATGTGTGTTTACATACATATCAAATTAAAGGAAGACATGTGGATACAAAATTGTATGTGACTAGAGCTCTAGAACAAAATCTAATCTTTGTGTGAATCTTACATAAACATTCCTTTTTATACACATACATGAAGTGTTAGGACCTCCTTAGAGTACAATTGATTACTTTTGTATAAGCAACTAAACACGAAATTAAACCAGAAGTAATAAGTAACTAGAAATCAGAAACAACAAAGAATAGGAGATACGAGAAACAACCAATCTTGTATTAAACTCTTCCAGAAGGAAATACAATGAAGAAATCTCTTTCTCCTCACACCTCTTGGATGTAAATTAATTCTCCCTCAAGAGTTCTCTCTCTCTCAATCAATTACAATCAACTCAATAACCGAGTTGTTATTCCCTCCAGTGACAATCAACTCAATCGTTGTTGTTGCCTACCTTTTCCCACAGATCTTCTTGATCTTGCACCTTGCAGATCTAATTGATCTTGCTTACATTACAATATAGCCCCATGGGTCTCTTAAATAGAACCCAAAGCAAACAATAATTAGAAACGCGGACTCAAGACTAAAATTAGTCTTTACATGCAAACTAACTGTGCGTCTAAAATTAGAACAGTTCTGGAAACACACAGGTGACCGATGTCGGTTCTTGTCTGACCGATGCCGACCGACCATAACCGATGTCGGTTACTTTGTAGCTGAAGATAACCGATGTCGGTTGACCCCTAACTAATGTCGGTTGGCTTTGACCGATGTCGGTTACTGTGTAACCCAGCAACCTCCACTTTTGCACATCAGTGAAGCTTTTAGCTCCACAACTCAACAATCTCCCACTTGGAGATAAACAACTACACCTGTACCTATACAACAACATCCTCTAATTTGTTTCTGGCTTATTTCTCCCTCTTCAAGTTCAATCTTGAAGACCAACAAAAGTTGAATGAAGATTCAACTTCTCCTTTGTTACCGACTTTGTTAACATATCAGCAGGGTTCTTATCCGTATGGATCATTTCCAGCTTCAACTGACCATCCTCCAATACCTGTCTAATGAAGTGGTACCTAAGTTGTATATGTTTGGTTCTTTAATGAAAGGTTGAATTCTTTGCCAAATGAATTGCACTTGACTATCATTGTACAATCTGCAACTCTCTTGCTCCTTTCCCAACTCTTCCATGAACCAAGTCATCCATATCATTTCCTTGCTAGCCTCTGTGACTGCAATGTATTCTGCCTCTGTAGTAGATAGGGCAACAACCTTCTGCAACTTTGAAATCCAGCTAACCGTTGTTCCACCAATAATGAACACATATCTTGTGGTGCTTCTCCTGCCATCCAAGTCACCTACCATATCTGAATCTACATACCCATGTAGAGAAGTGTTTGACCCTCCATAGCATAAATGCCTACTGCTAGTCCCTCTCAGATATATGAGAATCCACTGAACTGCTTTCCAGTTCTCCTTTCCTGGATTGGCCATAAACTTGCTGACAACTCCCACTGCTTGGGCAATATCAGGTCTAGTACATACCATGTACTCAACCTCATCATGTGATTTAGGACACTGTTATTTGCTTAACTTGAATTGTCCAACCATAGGTGTGCTTACCGATTTTGCATCCTACAAATTGAACCTCTCCAACACCTTATTCACATAATCCTCTTGAGACAAAATCAACCTGTGATTTTCCCTGTCTCTAGAAATACTCATGCCAAAGATATTCGCTCCTAAATCCTTCATGGCAAATGTCTGAGCTAATTTTACCTTTAGCTCAGTAATATCTTGCATGTGTGAATCTGCAACAAGCATATCATCTACATACAGTAAAAGGAAAACGTAGCTACTATTATCCAATCTGATAAAAAAACACAATGGTCAGATTGACATCGACTAAATCTATGCTCTATCATAAACCTGTCAAACCTCAAATACCATTGTCTTGGAGCTTGCTTAAGACCATATAACCTGGCCTTATGTCTCACTTGTCCACTCTCTCCTTCCTTTAACCTATAAACCCATTTGTTTTTCAGTGTTTTCTTTCCGACTAGCAACTCTACCAAATCCCACATTTGGTTCTCTTCCAAGGAATCAATTTCCTCATTCATGCCATGCTCTCACTATTTCCTAGATTCTACCTACATTGCCTCATCAAAACTTTCTGGTTCTCCACCATCAGTGAGCAACAAGTAGTATAAAGAAGGGGAATAATGAATTGAAGGTTTACTTACCCTTTCGAACCTCCTCATGGGCGTTTGAGACTCATTGACAGCTTGTTGTCTGCCCAAATTTCGTTCTGATAGTGACCGATCCTGGTCATCTCTCGGTCTGCACCCGATCGATGTCGGTTCCACCTATTTGACCTTATCGACGTCGATTTCCATTTGACTGATGTTGGTTACCACCTACTTGACATCACCGACTTCGGTCTTCACTTGACCGACATCGGTTCCTGCCTGATCGACGTCAGTCTCTGCCTGATCGATGTCGATGTCTGTGTTTTCCTGTGAGTGATGATTTTTACCTACGAGCTCATTTTGGATCATAACCTCATCCAAATCAAGATTGCCCTACTCAGAATTATTCAGCCTCTTGAGTTGATCACTGTACATCACCTTCTCATTGAAAATCAAGGCTTTCCATTTCTTAAATGTGTCAAAAACATCAGATTTCCTCTTTATGCAATAAACCCATACCTTTCTTGTAGCATCATCAATGAAAGAAACATAATACTATGATCCTCCAATAGAAGCTCCCTGAGTTGATCCCCACATGTCTGTGTGAATAAGCTCCAACTTGTGCTTCTTCTTTGTTGATGCAGTTTTGAGAAATCTCACTTTTTTCTATTTCCCAAAAATACAATGCTCACAGAAATCTAGATCTATCAAATCTGAAAGCTTACCTTTTGACTTAAGAATATCCATTCCCTTCTCACTCATGTGACCAAGCCTACAGTGCCACATCTTTGCATCTACATCTAAAGTAGATAAAACAAAAGGAGAATTAGTAATACAAGTAGATAGATAAAGTGTACCTACTTTCTTACCTCTAGCTAATACAAGTGCACCCTTGGAAACTTTCCAAGATTTAGCTATGAGAGTTACTGTGCAACCTTCATCACCCAACTTTCCTACAAAAATCATATTCCTCTTCAGGATGGGTACATGCATGACATCCTTCAACACCCATGTGTTGCCATTCTACAATTTCAGTTGCACTTTTCCTTTACCAACAATTTGACAAGGCTCACCATCCCCTAAATAGACTTTTCCAAAGTCTCCATGGACATAATCATTGAAAAATTCTCTATTTGGGGTTGCATGGAAAGAAGCACCAGAATCTAAAACCCATGATTCTACCTGACTATCCAAAGAAAATATAAGAGCATCCTGTGCAACAATACTTTCATCATTTGCTTCTTTATTACCTTCATGCTGATCTTCTTTCAACCAACAATCTTTCTTTGCATGTCCTTTCTTTCCATAATTCCAGTAGGTTATACTTCCATTTCTAGATTTGGATCTACTACCTATCTTTGACCTTGATTTCCCTTGCTTGCCCTTCTCTCTTTTTTTTCCCCTGCTTTCAACACTTAAAGCATTACCTGATGTTTCCCCTGTGCTTTTCCTGCGATTTTATTCATTCAAGATTACACTAACAACATCATCAACTTTCAAGATATTTGAAGCAGATGCAGTATTACTAACTGCCATTACCAAACTATCCCAACTTTTAGGTAAAGAGCATAAGATTAAGAGAGCCCTAATTTCATCATCAAAAACTATTTTGACTGAATTTAACTGATTTACTAATCCATGAAAATCACTAAGATGACTATATACCGATCCACCTTCCTGCATTTGCAAATTAAATAATTGATTCATAAGATATACCTTATTCGAAGCTGAGGGTTTTTCATATAAATTTGCCAAAGTATCCATTAACTCTACCGTTGTCTTTGCCTGTAATAAGTTGGAAATCACAAAAGCTGCCAAGCTCAACCTTATAGATCCAAGAGCCTTTCGATCAAGAACATTTCATTCTTCATCTTTCATATCTGTGGGCTTCATTGAAACCCCACCCAATGGTAAGTACAGATCTTTTTGATATAGATAATCTTCTATCTGCATCTTCCATAATTGATCATTCTTGCCATTGAATTTCTCCATTCTTAGTTTACTTTCTTCTGCCATTGCTTTACTCCCACTCAAACAGAAACCCCTGTGAGTGACTTCTGTAATCAACAAACACTAACCTGCTCTAATACCACTTGTTAGTGTATACATATAGCTCTGATACCACTTGTTAGGACCTCCTTAGAGTACAATTGATTACTTTTGTATAAGAAACTAAACATGGAATTAAACCAGAAGTAATAAGTAACTAGAAATCAGAAATAACAAAGAATATGAGATATGAGAAACAACCAATCTTGTACTAAACTCTTCCAGAAGGAAATACAATGAAGAAATCTCTTTCTCCTCACACCTCTTGGATGTAAATTAATTCTCCCTCAAGAGTTTTCTCTCTCTCAAAAAATTACAATCAACTCAATAATAGATTTGTTATTCCCTCCAGTGACAATCAACTCAATGGTTGTTGCCTACCTTTTCCTGCAGATCTTCTTGATCTTGCACCTTGCAGATCTAATTGATCTTGCTTACATTACAATACAGCCCCATGGGTCTCTTAAATAGAACCCAAAGCAAACAATAATTAGAAACATGGACTCAAGACTAAAATTATTCTTTACATGCAAACTAACTATTCATCTAAAATTAGAACAATTCTAGAAACACACAGGTGACTGATGTCGGTTCCTGTCTGACCGATGCTGGATAATCATAACTGATGCTAGTTACTGTGTAGCTAAAGATAACTGATGTCGATCGACCCCTAACCGATGTCAGTTGGCTCTGACCAATGTCGATTACTGTGTAACCCAACAACCTCCACTTTTGCACATTAGTGAAGCTTTTAGCTCCACAACTCAACATGAAGAGTGCCAAATAATACTAATTTGTTAAAATGTAAAAAAAATGTAATAGTATATTTGATTCTAGAAGGAAATGGCATGGAGTTTCACACCCTATCATATTTTTGCATGCACACATGTTTGAATATCTTTATATAATTTTGAGTACAATTTTGTAATGCTAAAAGTAATAATAAAATTGAATAATGCATCCCTTTATGGGAGTAATTCAAGTAATTTGAATATCTCTTATATAGGAAATAATAAATAAAATATGAAATAGCAAAATGCTGATGTTGATCCAAAACTCAAAATTTTTGGTTGACAAATATTTCAAGAACACAAAAATAACATAGTAACAATGAATTCTCTGAGAAGAGATGTTTTATTACTCAAGATCGCAATACAATTATATGCTTATCTTTGGAAAGAGATGTTTGATTTCCATTTCATATTACATCTTCATTTATACACATTTTGAAAGCAGAGGGAGGATGTGGAAGGTCACCAATCTCGAGGGAGGTGAATTGGTTTAACTTCCATGATTTAAAACAATACAAAATTCAAGGAATTACTATTTTTAGAAACTTACTATTTTTAGACTGCACTACTAAAATTGAAATTTGGGGCACTTCCATTGAGTTTTTGGGGGTTAAATAACATTGAGTGGAGCTCCATGCCATCTCAACACATTCTCCTCATTCTTATCTTTCTAATGGTTCAAACGATGAGTCAATTGGAGCTACGGTGCAAAAGTTATAGCTCCCAAAAGTTTCGTCATCAATTGGGGTGGAACCATCACCCGAATTGTCAGCTGAATTGTTGTCCAGATCAGATGTAGCAATGTATATGCCCCCCCAAAAATTATTTGAATACGATGAGTGGGATATGTAACACCCTTTTTAGATTTGAGATGAACTTCTCCAAACCACATTTAAAAAGAAATGAATTAAATCCACTGTGTGTACAGTAAAACATGATATAATTGGAGTATAACATAGAAATGTATAGCTTTGGCAACATGCATGTTATGAATAGATTTCCCCATATAGGCCTAATATATAATAAATGTAAGAGTAATAGTAATATGACCCATGTGGTCTAAATATATAAATAGTATAACACCGTCATCTTACATTATAACAACGTAAAGAAAGAGTATAATATCTTTCCCTCAATAGATGCATTATATGGTTGTTGAGCATGGTCATTGATGTTAGAGTTGTCATTGATGTCCAAGGTGTATGATGTCATGATGCATTAATGAATAAGAGGTCAATTTTATGGACTGAAGAATGTATGGCATGAGTACATAATATTGAGGACCAAGAGGATGTTGTGAGGGGTTCATAGATCCTTTGGTGAGATTTTAGAGATCCAATTTATCCTTTAGAGAGAGGAAAATGCACATTCCTAGCTTAGAAGAACTAGACCATCACTGCATGTCATTAAATTATGAAATAACTAGTCTTTTTTTTCATTTATTATATGTACCTAAAAAGTCAAATGTGGTCAAAGGCTGACATAGAGATGATGTCATATGTGCCAAGAACATGCCCTCCAAATTTGGTGTCTTGACAAGTTGTCTATCTCAAGTTATAAGATTCCCAAGTTGGTCTGTAAAATGGATACGTGTCAAAGCCTGTCAAATTTATGTCTTTGGAAAAAGCTATTGGTTTTCAAATATATGACCATTGGAGTTCAAACTGAGTATGCTTGCCAAATAGCCCAGTGAGAAACGAATTGTTTGCAAAAACCAATCTATTGAGAATTTTGGTCTGGTATAAAATGGAAATTGGTTATATAAAGTGAGAGGAACAACTTCTAGGTGGCGGATTTTTATAAATATCCATAAAACTGACTTTATTTCAGGTCAAAGTCAAAGGTGTTGATTGTGGTAAAAACCAAAGAAATTAGTGAGCAAAGAAATGCATGTAGAGACCAAGATATTGAGAATTTTGGCATGGTATAAAAATCAAAGATGAATTAGAATCCTTGATGAACAACATAAAATTTAAGTTTATCCATGAAATTATATAAAATTTAATTTATTATTTGTCCAAGTTGACCATTGCAAACCGTGATAAAACTCAGTAAACCTAGTTTGAGTAGATTGGTTTTAGAACTCATTTAGAGTGTTTGGATTATTGTTTTAAGCTTTGGGGATATTTTTAACTCCTTTAAGATATATTACATGCATTGAGTGAGATTATGTAACATGTTTTTGTGTAATAAAAACATCAGACAACATGATTGTACATTGAAGGCTTGCACAATGGTAGACAAGCTTTGGTTGTAGAGTTTCTTAGTGTTATTAATCATCAAAGGTGAGTACTTTAAATGTTTTTAAATGATAAAAAAGTATTAAATTCACTATATATATGTTATACATGGTTATTTTAGGTGATATAAATAAATAAATAAGCAAAACATAGACTGGTAGAAATATGAGTGTCTTAAGACTCAGTATGACAACAAACCTTAGTAGATGGTTTGAAGAAGAAGATGGAATTGCAATGCTTACAGATATTAGAGGACATCATATGTATTTTTTCCATAGTTTTATATAGTGGATATCATGATTTAATAGTGTGGAATGAAATTTTGAGCACAGGGTTGTGTATAAAGGCCTTATATAGAACAAAGACATATGGAAAGATAGATTGGTTTTTAGGACCAATATGAACAATAGAGAAATATTGTCTATGAGAATATAGCTGATATGTGAATCATAGTGAAGTAGATATGAGTCCATAATGAAACATCATAAATACGTCATAAGAGTTGAATGGTCTGTTGGTCTAACAATCTTGATAGTAAACTATATGCAAACACGAATGTTGTATGTGAAGGTCTAGTGGGCATATAACAAGTTGTAGTGATGAGTTTGAGACTCTATGCCATGATTTGATGTATAAAATCAACATGATGTTGATTTTTGACACTTTAATAACCTATACATTATTTTTAGAAGCTTGGAATTCAGTGTAAAAGGTTGAAATGTTGAAGCCAAAATGCTTTCTCTAGCTGTATAAGGACTATGAGATAGAAGGTCAACAAATTGGTCTGCAAGACTAATAGTTTCCAATATAACTTAAGATATATATATTGAAGATTTTTATGATGATTTTATAAGATCATTTTTATACATTATAATTCTTTGATTATGTTTTATCAAATTTTTAGAAGTTCATGTTTCCATGACTGTGTTTTGAGACTAGTTGGCAGTTATAAGTAAGCTTCTTGTAGAGAAGAGTTTAAGCCTATATACCTTGAATTGAAGAATATAATGAAGTTTTTGATGACCCTGAGGTCATGAGGTTTATATATATATATTATTTTTTTCCATGTTTTTACTTCAGTTTAAGACAAATTTTCTGGGTATGCATAGGCTTATTGTGAGCAGTGTTTTGAGAAGGGGTTCAAGTGGTGATTGGACCTAAAAGGTGTTTTGGACATAAATTTAAGTTGTATAAGGTATATTTGAGTTTAATTTTATGTTTCCTTACTATATGATAAGTTTTTAAGTGTTTCAAAGAAGGCCAAGTGTAACGTGTGACTAAGAAGGCCTAATAGGTCTCTATGAGACCTAAAGAAGGAATGTATCCTATTAAGCTATGGCCAACCTAATGTATTAGTTGATTAATTATTGAAACATGTTATATTAACTATTTTAAGGGTAATTCAAGTATTAAACTATGCATGACCAACCAAGGTGTGTGAGATCAATTGATTTGTATAAAATCAAGGCTAATTAGGCATATTTGTGTTTGTTAGATAAGTAAGTGTGCAAGTGAATAAAAGAATAAAAAGAGGAGTAGGAGGAAGTCATATGGAACATTATAGGGATGTCATGAATATAATAAATTAGGTTTTTATATGAATATCAGTGCCTATGTGAACTAATCAAGGTGATAGAGGGCTTATTAAGCAATGATAAATTTGCCTAGGTGAGAGGTAGTTTTGAATGTGATCATGAGTATTAAAGAGCAGAACACAAGGGAAGATTGTGATGAAGATAACGTTCATGAGGAGAGGATTAGAGTATAATTATATGAGGTTATCATAGATGAGAATTTGTATTATAGGCTTGAATATGTTGATAAGGCCATGATGAGGTAGCTAATATATAGAGAGAGCAGATAGAAGATTGAGTATGACATAGATGTCATAGAGAGAAGAAAAAAGAGAAAGAACATAAGAAGACCATCATCATGTGTTGATAATCATAAAGGAAAATGTGGAAAAATCATTGATGGTTGAGTGGGTGATTGATCAATAAGGGGGTTGGTGCCTCCTAGCAAGTTGGTTCTTGCCAAAGCCAAGTGGGTGTTTGGTGAATTAGGTGTTAGTGCTCCTTGCTGAGTTGGTGATAAGGTAAATATCGATTCATTGATTTATATGAATATTTGTATAAGCTTTATTTCAGTGGGTTTTTATCCCCCATGAGGTTTTCCCACCTATATGATGTGTTATGGTTGTTTATGCATTACTTTGGTTGATTAATGCTTTCTTCATGCTTATGTACATTGGGTTGATATTGAATGATGAATGGTAATGAATAAATGATGAAGTAAAAATAAAAGAGTATTAAGTAAATTGATTCACCCTCCCCCCTCTCAGTGATTTTGCTTCCAACAATTAGTATCAGATCTTGGTCCTTTGGAGCAAGCCTAACAGCTAAAAGGTGATCCTAAAAGCACAAGATGGCTAAGTAGTTAAAGAAAGAAAGTCAAGAATTTAAATTAGTGGTCAAAGAATATAAGAAGATCATTGAGGATATAAAAAATAAGTTAAAGATGTAAAGTCAAATTTGAATTCAAAATAGGAAGAATGTTCTAAGTTGAAATCTGAGTTGAGTTTATTGAAGGTGGAGGTTGAACAAGCCAATGTCAAGCTAAAGTCTTTTGAATAAACTAATGTGGTTCTCAAGGATACAAGCAAAGTGTCATCTCAAGTTAAGAAGGGTGATAATAACTCTAGTGATATCAAGAAGGACAAAGGCAATAGGAGGGTAGATCAATTCAGGCAACCCAATGCATTTAGACATTCAATCTCACTTCATGGTCAATACTTTTTATGTTATAGGTTTGGTCATAGAGAAAAGGATTGAAGAATCGCCTCAAGGTATGAGTTATCACGTGATCATGGAAGAAGGAGAAATTAAAGCAAAGGTAAGTTTAGTAATGTTATGTACTATAGATATCATAGTATGGGACATATTTCTAGATTCTATCCTAGAGTGCATAAAAAGGGTCCAACATGGATATGGAGACCAAAGGCAGTTAAAACGAGTCATATTTAACCTATCAGTAAAGATGGTTTGATTGTAGTAGAACAATGATAAAATTGGAATAAATGTAAATAACATGTTCATCAACATCTATTAAAAGTACTTTAAAAGGTAATATGGCAACAAAAGTTGAAAAGGTAAGCAAAAAGAAAAAATATGATATCAAGCCTAGATGGGTGTTGATGGAAGGAAGAATGATAACCAAGGAAGAGAGAAGAAACATGGAGATATGGGAATCTCCTGAGTATGTATTGTTCTAGAACCCTATGGAGTGGGGTGTCTCTATTATGCTTCGTGGAGACACTTATCAGTAAATGAAGCAAGTGTGAAGGCTTGAGAAGTCATCAATAGTTTTGTCAACACCTTTTTGGTAATAGTTTTGAAGACTTGACATATAACACAGTGAGCTATAAAGATCCTTCGTCAAGCTCTAAAGATATACATAAGTAGCTTTGAAGATGCTCTATCGAGCTATAAAGATGATCTAAAAGTATATATGGTGAGTGCATATGTTGTTAAGGCTAAGGGGGAATCCCTAATTTAGCTTTGAGTAGGTCTTTATTAGTTTTTGTCAAGTGAGGTATGAGCATGTATCCTTGTTTATGTTTGTATGATTGTTGAGCATATATGCATTGAGGTAATTTTTGGCCAATTTTGGCTCACATACCAATATTCTACCTAGATAGAGAAGCTGAGCAAAGTTCCTAACCCATAAATGATCAAAATATGGAAAAAATAAGCTTTAAACAACTAGGCCATCATCAAACATCATGCAAGAATGAGTGAAGCAAGCTGGTCATGTATTTAAGAACTACACTTGAAGAGTCTGCCAGAGTCAATGAATTGCATGAGCATGATGTAATTCATTCCTAAATCATTCCTTACAAGTTTGGTGACTTGGTGCAATTTCTATCTACATATATAAACCTTCAAAGTTGAGCTAGTAAAATGAGACATTCGTGGGGATGTCAAATTAAAGCGAAGACAAATAGCTGTTTAAATTACAATATTCCAATGTTGAACATGGATCCAACAAGTGTCAAGATTGTGGAAGCTCAAATTAAATCTAAAGTGCATGGGTAAGGATAGTGTTAGTGGGCCCCAAATATCTAATGGTACACATTCCATTGTACTGATGTAGATCAATGGTGAGTAGAGGTCAACAAGTCAACAGACCCTAGGAGGAAATGAGAAGCTAACAAGTGTCCAAATCATGCAAGCCAAGTCAGGATCTAATGATGAAAAACAATTTGACATAGCTAGTGGGTCCAGTTAGAGCAATAATGTGCATTCAATCATACCATGAAGATCTAATAGTGTGAGCAGGGTCAACAAGTCAATAGATTTTAAGGTTAAATACAATGGTGCCAAGTGTCATGATCGTGGTAAACTAAACTATAAATGGTGCATGTTTGATCTTACTAATAAAGATCAATGACATATATTGAGTCATGCAAATAATATCAATGGTGCATAGGATAAGGATCCTAGATCAAATGTGAAGATGCCACATAGCACAAGCCCAAGGGTAGATGGAGGTAATAGTAGGATCTTGAGAATAAATGAAGAACTACCAAGTGGCATATTTTTAAAAGCCTAGATCAAGATCAATGACTGATAATAAACATCAAAGATGGGAGGGCTCAAGCAAAAGCTAAATACGATCAAGGTCAAACAAAAGTATATATTTCAAGGGGATATCATGAAGGCAGACACATCAGTTTTGAAAGGTTCATCACCAAAGCTAGTAGCATGATTATGACCCTTTTCTCCATTCTTATATTCCATAAATGAACCAGTAGGGAGTAATCTATGTCAAAATAAGATCACAACAAATTAGTCTAATTTTTGTAACTGCTTAGACTCCAAAATTCAGTTTTCAAATGACTTGATCCCACCATTGTAACTATAAGGAGCATCAATGCAATCCAAAAATAGATTGAAAGAGACTGATGTGGTTGTTAAGGCCATTTTTTGGAAGTAGTCTTAGACATTATGATCTTTTCTTACTACATCAACATCAAGAATGATTTCAATATCTTGGTCATTATGCTCCTTTCTTCAACCTTCTACACATGATATTCATCTCTCTCATGTTATTCTTCTATAAATATAGGCTTCTATGCCTTGAAAATGATCCCTCTCTTTGGCATGACTAGACTCTACCAAGATTTTTACTGTAACACCTATTTGATACAATAAAAGAATGAATTCCTCCATTTTGCAAGATGAGTTAAAGTCTGTCTTATGAATTCATTGATGTGGTTAAGTGAATGTATTTTTTCCTTGCCTCTATTTGATTTTTTTCACCTTCATGCAGTGTTTTTTTAGTTCTCACAGGTCATTCTAAGTGTATACCTAGTTTGTTGGTCAATGTGGAAGTGGAAAACTTCCCTCCCATACTAGGTTGATAGTTAGTCAATGCTTTGTCATGAAATACTTATGTGGAAGCTTATAAAAGAGTGAATTAAGTGATGTTTATTAGTCTTGAAAGTGTCCTATAGTGTGTCTTGTTTAAGTATAAGGATCAAAACATTTGGTGTATCACCTCATTTTTGCATGCTTTTATGAATCCTTATCATTCTATCTCCCTTTTCTAAAGCAAGAAGCTAGTTTAGGTTTATTATAGGTGATATCCCCAAAAGTAAATCCTCATTCTTTGGAGGTCTGACCCAAGATTATGTGACCCACAACCTAGGGTCAGTCCCATGTTGGACTAGGTTTGAGTAAGAGGACTTGAATAATCCCCTTCTCAGCCAAGGTACAATCTAGATAACCAATAATTCTAGCATGCCCAATGGGAAACATTCTCCTTGGGATAACTAAATTTTAGAGATAAGGAGAAGCATCTAAAGTATCAAAGGAGATCCATCATCATCAAAATTTGAAGATTATTCAAGTTGCTAGATAACATTCTCATGCCAAAGGTCACTACAAGGTTATCTAGTAAATGTATTCCCTATGAATTATTTTATTTGCCTTCTACTTCTTATAAGAAAGTAAGATTTAATAGGACAAGATCTTATCTCCAAAATTAATATTCATCTCTTAGTCATCCTATTATCTTAAATAGTGCAATCCCTACTACCCAAATGGCTATCAAGAATCATGTGTTCATCTCATTCAATAAATGTAGTCCACTAAATTTGGCCCATTTTGATGACATCTCTATGTCCACCCTTAAGAGTATCCCATTACTCTCATGAGAACATCAAATAATTGCTATTGAACATATCCAAGATGTTGCCAACCTTTGCTCCATTCACAATATTATTCAAGATAATGTGGCTGTCATATTGCTTGTTGCTTCCTTCAAAGGAAAATCATTACACTGGTATATAAATATGTTAGAGGTAAAATCACTAAGGGGGGGTTGAATCAGTGATACCAAATAATCTAACTTTAATTATAATATTTACAAACACTTAACCAGTTATCACAAGCATTCATGAAGCATACACATAATTCATAATGATAAATAAGAGAGACAATTCAAGATCAATCATATAACACATGAAATACATGGGAAACCCTCTTGGGGAATAAAACCCACTAGAATCTACAATTTCACTACCATATTATAATAACAAGATCTAATTTAGACCATCTACATATGATCAAATAACTATAATCCCTATTTAGTGAGACTCCAATCCCACAAGGTGTTACCACACCTATCTAGCTGAGCTACAACAACAACTAGACCTTTTAGTAAGATTTACCTTGTAAGGAGGATACAACTACCTTAGATGCTGAGCAACCACAACAAAATCTATGCATAAATCCACCTTTGAATTAATGTCAACAAAACCTAATGATGGACCTTTGCTTATCACACTTTACCTTTGCTCACACTCAAACAATAAGAACACTATTCTACCAATAGAATTATGAACAACAGGTCATACAAATAGTCCTCAATCTATTCTACTCTTCAACTCATCCTTAGGGCACTCTATCCCTCCTTCACTCTAGAAAAATCACACATGCCTCTCTCCAATCGCTCCTTAGTCTCTCACACAAAGTCCAGAAATCACTATCTTTAATTTCACTATTTATAGAGCAATCTTGATAACCATCACCTTGGTCATCCATTAGGCATGCCTTAGCCCTTAATACATCTCTCACATGAAGACATGACTCAATACAATCTTCATATGTCAGCCATATCATCTATGGGTCACCCTTAAGTAGCTACAACTTTTAATAAGGCCCTTGTAGCTCTTATAAGTCTCATAGAGACCTATTCATCCATTTATCACACCCTCAAGCAAAATAAGAACACATGACCACTATAAAGTACATGGGTCCACTCCTTATGTCCCCTTCAACATCCTCAAATGATCATAGTCAACTTATCTCACCTCTACATTTGCTTAAACAACTCAAACATATACTTATACATAGGAACAACATTACCAAGCATACAGTCAACTTATTAAGAATTATTCATACCCAAGAGAGATTGATCACACCTCCAAAATCCATATAAAACATCCTCATGGAGTCTACAACACTCCCCAATAGCTAAGTCATCATGAGACATCGAAACAACATCAAAAAAAGCTCAAATATCCTTCTCAGGTCACATGCAAAACATGCATGAACACAGTCAAATTCTAGGATCAATAACTTTGACTTTACTCACTTACATATCTTCAAATATATATTTATATATATATATATATATATATATATATATATATATATATATATCCAAATGTGTCTTGGAGTCCTCTACCACTTTAATTTTTATAGCACTAGCAAATTTGAATTCTATCAAATGATATGGATAAAATACAGAGCTCTTATTTTTCCTATGTTAAATTCAAATATTTGAATTCAAACGATCACAGTTAACCTTTGATCCCTCTCAGCTTTGTATAAATCTTGCATCATTGATCTAGTTTTAAATTTAACACATAGTCTGCCAAAGACAAATGTTAAACCTTAGTTACTTTGACCTCATCTTGTGTAATCTATAAATGTTGACTCAACACGCTCCATCGATCTTTGAGGATTAGTCAAGTCTTTAGTGATCAATGTTCACCATTTGATCAATCTGTATGAATACCTAATCACCATTAGATCCTTATCCTATAATTTTGATTAGTCATTAAACATTGTGCGTCTATCTTCATCTCATTGTCACCTGACTCCTTGGAGCAATGTGCACCATCGATCTTGATCAAGATTTAACACTTTCAAAAATGACTATGGATACCATTTAAATATGCATGAGTAGCCATTTTTGTACCTCAGTAACTTCTTCTATGCTTTTACACAAGATCTTAAACTTGGACTAGATGGTCTCTTTACATAGGAGAATCCAACCATGTAACACATAACTCTTGAGGCCTTCTCATGTGAAAGATATATCACCATTAAAGTTCCTTTTAAAAAAAATTATATCACAGAGCCAATCATGCCAAAATATGTCTAGAAGACCAAATTTTCTCCTACATAACTTTTGCTACACTTCAACACATGATCTTAAATTTAACACAAATCATCTATGCTTAAAACTAAATAAACCAATATGATCAAATTATCTTGACACATTCACACATGTAAGATATAACAACATCAAAATGCTCATTTGGATCTTTCTTTCCTTATGAAAATTTGGATAAGTATGGAAAAATAGTTAAACTTCCTAGGAGCCCAACTTTGCATATGCATATCTTTTGATGCAATGTAACACGTTAAAAGATATGCATATGTAAAGTCAGGCTCCCAGGCAGTTTAACTATGTTTTTCCATACTTAGCCGAATTTGCATAAGGTAAGAAAGATCCAAGTGAGAATTTATGGTGTTATATGCGCTACATTGCATGATATAAAAATTAGTGAAAATAAAATAGGCATAAAATGAACAAAACCATGTGATCATTTTGTTCTGGCACCTCCACATGTGTTAATTCTGACCTCATCAACATGCTTACTTAGCTCTTTCTATCCACATTGCAAATTTGGCTAAGTATGGGAACATAATGAATTCTGATTAAGAAGACAACTTTTCACCCTCATATATTTGACTAAACTTATATGTATGACTTAAGATATAGCATATAAAAACTAGGGACTACTAGGATCACAACTATATGACCATCTCTCCTTGATTCATTCCCACATGGCAATGGTGACATCATCAAACTACCTACTCAGATTTTCTACCATTGGACCTAAATTATCTAGATGAAAATTATGATAAACCAAATGAGTTCCACTTGTGTACATAATCTCTTAAATCATAGATAACATATTAGGGACCTCTTTCACATGATCCAATTACCATACTCATCCCTGAACATCTTTAACCATGTCAATATTGTAGATCAACCAATCCACCTTCAAGCATATAAGAACAAACACATTACACACTTTATCATTATCACATAGACTATCAAGGCACTTCACCCACTCAATAAGATACCTTCATGACACCACCATGACATCATCATGATAACTCCCTAACAATCTCCCCCTTTTTCATTGATGTCAACAACCATCATATACAATAATATACAACTCACCTTCTCTCCAAGCACTCCCACAACAGGAAATTTATCCCCAACATGAACTTTATCCTTTTTTGACATAATGAAAAATTGGGAATAAACTAATCCTAAAGACCTAAAAATCTCATCAAAATAGGAAAAGACCATCTTAGAAATATGATACAAACTCCCCCTTACCTTGAGTCTACTTCAACTTGCTTTGACAACATTCTTACTCCATGCCAAAACTCTCTTCAATCAAGCACTATAACTAATGAAGAAAGAACACACAAAAACATAGAAATATGATGGAACACATCAAGAAACATATGAGAGAGACCCCCTAAAAACTTTGAGAAATTTCACCTTTTGAGTATCTTTAGATCTCTACACACCATGACGAACCACCATGTAGGCTTTCCAACCATCTTTCTCAAGACACTTTCATGACCACCACATCTACATCTACATTATAAAAAATAAGAAACATGCATTGAACTAACCTAATAACATACCTTAAAATCATCATACCTTTCTCTTTTTAGAGAGACTAAGCAAAAAGAAATCTTCTTCAAACTAGGCCTGTATAGCCTCCTTGTAACCCTACCTAAACCTTGTAGAGCTCATAATTTTTAGTAGAAACACTTTCAAGACCTAAAAATCCATATCTAAATAAATTTTATATTCCCTCTCAATCACACCAGTTTTCATCACTAAAATCATCCACTACAACATAATTCCTTCACAAACCAACTAGCCAATTAGCCCTCCGTATTGATAAAAAGTTGAATAACTTGAGAACCATGAGCCTTCAATTATCTTTGAAGCTTGATTTGAACACCCATTTAGCACATTCAAAAAATTAATAATCCTCAAACCTTAACTCATAAGGCAAACCACTTCTCTAGTATATCCCAAAACCTTAAAATCTCAAAATAAGTAGGGTCAACAAACCTTCTTCTAGTTAGCACACAGCTTTGAAACTAATTTCAAACCTACAAAAACTCATGACACACTTATATAAAAATAATTAAGCTTCCACACCTTTGGGAACCCATACATCCTATAACCCATTTTAGGCTTGATTGCCCTTAAGCCAAAAACTAAGAAAACAGAGAGCACTCAAAAATCTTCAATTAGCACATACATACCTCCAGACCTCAAAAACACCTGGATCACATCACAAAGAAATGCACAAAAAATTTTGAACACCAAATTCCTCTTGATATTTTCATCAATCTCATTAAACCACCTAGAACCACCCATTATGACTCTATACAACAACTCCTTCACAAACCTCTAAAATAGGTTCATGAACTTATTGCTCCTCCTTAACAAAAAACCTTCTCTGATTGGCATTATCATCTTGAGCACACAAACATTATTCTACACTAAAAGGAGTCTCTTAATAAGCATAGATAGAGACACCTTCTATACCTCAATGCTCTAAAATAAAAACAACTCATCATATTCCATTTCTTCCTTCCTCATTTGATATTTGTAGTTCTTCTTTGGCTTAGGAGAAACAACTTCCTCATCTACTACAACATTCTCCTTTTCTTCTATGATTGAATTGATAATACATGGAGATAACACATACTCATTACATACCTTTTTATCTAAAGAATCTTCCTTGCAGCTTGGAATCTCATCATTAGACATAGATAATTGATTTTCTTTACATGATACATGCTCAACAATAATAAGATGTTCACTTAGATCCATACATACCTTAGGACTAGCCTCAATCAACACCTTGGTATTCTCTTTGAGATTTATTTCTTCATTCTCGACATGAGCAGACAATGAGACCTCTTAGTACTCTTTAACTTCTAAAGCATTCTCCACCATAAAAAACATATTACTTGGACATGTAGTCTCATCATGCGTCACACTTGTCACCTTTGGCTTTCATGTGTTAACTTACCTTCTTCCTTGAGGTATAGGAGGCTGATTAAATATAATATTTCCTATAGGCATTTGATTTTAGAACCTAGCAATGTGACCTCTATATTCACAATTGTATCACACCATACCTTTTATAAGAAACATATCTTGCCTTACTTTATTTGAATAGAAATATGCAATGTGTCCTATGTCATGACAAACAAAACGACTTCAAATTTTTGAAGAGGACTCACTTTATATAATCTTATGTGGATAATGGTTTGCAAAATGTTCCACATCAAGATGGTTAAAGCACTTGATTCTATTCAAACCTTTTGACTCATGACCCCCAAGTGAACCTACAATTTTACTTTAATAATACTACTTGATTTTTTGTGTTGTATAGGGTTTCAATTGAATTTATTGATTTCAATTTTTTTTGAAATTCTTGATTCTTTACATTTTTTATTTTATTATCTTTATTTTTTATTTTCTTATTTCTTTTTTGTAGAATTGTGTACTAGGCTTTGTAAAACTACATAGTGACTATCGTTATAGGCTACACGATGATCTATTTTAAAAACATTATGGTGTGGGGGTTTTTACCTCAATAATCATATAAATTTTATAGAACTAAACATAGAGTTTAGTTTGACATACATCATGGTATATCATAGATAGCTAGGGTCCCTTATTTATACCATAGGAAGACTCGTTTAGCCATTTGATTTATGGTGCACCTAATAGGAGTGTATCACCAAAGGAATTTACTCTCACCATACCCTCAAAAATGGGGTTAGTGAGATATAGGTATAATTTTTCCTTTGTAGTTAGTGATTTGAAACATTGGATCGATACTAATCAATGATCGAACAAGTACATTTGAGAACCCACATAATCATTCAAACCCTTTCCTAGATCACCCTTTATGCCTCACTTTTTTTGGGTATTATAGTCATAGTCAATATCATCTAATTTTCATATTTTTTTATATTCATAATGGGTTCAATGAATGAAATTATCTCTCACATGTTGCATATGATTATGAAATTCATTTTAGCATCTTGTATTCCATTTCAACAAATTATTCATTATGTTAGAGCATGCATAAAATATAAATAAAACCAATAGGATAAAATGTATGGTATAGATCCTCAAGAACTTTTAAATTCTTATTGTTTAAATATTAAATCATTTAATAATTATCCCAAATGATTACCATCATCACAAGAAAATTTTGTCACCATTTGTGGGCAAGAGTGTGTGAATATTCAACATAATATTGAACTAAGAGGTCTTGGGTATAAATAAGAGTCTACTTCATGTGGATAAAGTCAAGTAAATCCATATCCTAAGATCATACCTAATTTTAATACCAATTATCATATTATATAATCTGAGTTGCTTCCTGTCACAATATATGATAGAGATCATGCACATAACATTTTGTGCTTCCTCCTCCTAACTCTTAAACTACCTATATTCATTGATTTACTCTAATTTTTCATCCAATAATCATATTATATTCACGCATCCATATTGTTTAAACTGTAAGAGGTTAACCACCTTTACCTCCATATAAATCATACTACTCACAATATTCATCCTCCACCACCTCTAAGGCAAGTTACTCAACCCAAGGGGTATGATCTCATTGAAAAATTGCATAATAGTCTGGCTAAAATTTGTATTCTAGAGATAATAAATAAAGTACAAGCCTATAAGGATATATTATATGCCATATTGTGAGATACCACTCTCCCTATGTATAGACAACTAGTTTCATTTACTTTTTTCATGAATACCTTCAAGGATATTAACAATACTATTACTTTTTATAAAGAAGATATGCCTCCCAAGCATATTATTGAGAAAAAATTTCCATTATTTATTCAAATTCAAATATATGTATAGCTTGTGAAGTGTGCATTTTTTGAAAATGGTTCAGGAATAAATATATGTAATTATACATTCATAATTAAATTGGGCTTCAATAAGGATAATATTCACATATTAGAATAGCCTCTACATGGCTTAGATAACCTTCCAAAACAAATATTTGTAACTTTCATATTGGATTTACTACTAGGTCCAAAAATGGTATCTAATATTTTTCAAGTCATATCTGATTAGTTACAATATAATCTACTCTTCGGTTACCCTTAGATTCATGCAATGGAAGCTATACCTTCTACATTTCATATACGCATCATAATTTTACATGATATGCATAAGTATAAAATTATAGTTGATGATGCACATTTTTTATATTGTAAAATAATGCAATCATAATCTAATAAGGTCTCCATCATTCGACTTGAGTAACTAATTCCAATAGCATAAATGCAAACTTATAAAGTGGTTGAATCAAGTGATATAAGTGATATCCCCCAAAGTTCTCAAATTATTAAGCAAATAGAGAATAATATCAAGGAATTTATGCCAATTCCTAAGAAAATAAAGGAACCTATTAAATAAAATGTGTAACAAATACCAATTTACATAATAACACAAAACCTATTCAAGAACTACTATTATTGGTTAATTTAGAGAATTCTTGTATAATTGAAGATTACTATAGTAGTGATGATGAAGATACATAAGAACTAACATATGATAAACTCTTCAAGATCAATTTTAATCCCATTAATGAAGATGATTATTTATCCCATTACGCATTTACATTTGTTAGAGTAGATGAATATAGAGACAATTATTTTATACAAGGTAAGAGGAAAACACCCATTTCCAATTAAGTGGATCTGTAAAATACTCAAATAACTATAATACTATCTCACAATTATTTGACTCTAAAAATTCTCATAAAGTGATCACATCTCCAAAATAGTAGGTACAAATGGAAAAATAAAAGACTCACATAGAGCTACTTTCAAATATATAGTTATTAAAACAAAAACAAAGTACTTTTAAATGAGGATTTCTCAATATTGAAATTTAAAATCAATATTTAATATCTAAGGATACTCATACAAATATGGTTACAAAAGAGGCAAAAAATAAAAAATATTCTTGTTTGGATCATCTCATTATGAAGCCACTCATGGATGGTATTGACAAAGCATGGATCGATCTCACCTCCTAAGTTTTCCCTATTGACATCAGATTCATTAACTTTGGGTTGCCTTTATTGTTGGGATTTGGGATCCATATCAAATTCTCTCTCCAAATATACCATTCCTAGAGAAATTTAACTTTCCTTGAGATAAATGACATCTTATTCTCCCAATTCTTCCTAGCATAAATAATTAAACTCTTTATCATCAATGATTTGGGGTTCCAACTATCTTGAATTGATTAAGAATTGGATAATATGTTGATCATAATTGAATACCTAGAAATTTTATACATTATTAGGGAAAAATGGGAAAGGTAAAATATCTATATAAAACATCTCCACTTTGGATTATTAAAATGGTGCCAAATTGGCAGTTGAAGTAGCCAAAGAATCAACATCTTGGTTTTATTCTTTGAGAATAACCACTATATTTAATGCTTAAAATGATTAAATTAAATCCCAAGCCTTATGATTTTACCTAGTAATATAGGATAGTTTTTACTAGTATTTATTTATTACATAATTAATCACCATCTCTGAGTCTCTATATATTAGCAACTATTTGACCTTATGCTTGAGAGTAAATTATAAGCCCAAAATAAGTGCCTCATATTTTTCTCTATTATTTGTGCAATGAAACTATAATATATAAGATGTTAGATGATTTTTACCCTATGGGTCAACCAATTAAACACCAACACCTGATCCTATCTTGGATCTTTCACCATCAAAGTGGAGGGTCCATAGTTAGGAAGGTCCTAAGATATCTTTCTCCTGTACTTCAACCTTTGTAGTAAAGTTATAAATCCCAAGATTAGGATATTTGTAAATGACATCATTTTTAGTGTTATATTTAGTGATTGGATGCTTTGTCATAGGATCCTAATCAATTATAATTCGATTTGTAACTCCTATCCATTGCAACCATATCTAGGAAAAATCCATTGAAAGGTATCCATTTAAGGTTTTGGACCAATATTTTCTCAATAGTAATCCATATCCCTAAAGGATATCTACCACCAATATTTTTATATTATTCTACACACATGGCTTAAAATCAACCTAAATATGGGCATTGTTCAATTCCATGACCACATGCACTACTATCTTTTCCAACTATGAAACCGTCCTCTTGGATGGGCTTGGAATAAATCCAAGCTTATGACTTACGAATGTTGGTATCACTATAATTGAAGCTCTAGAATCAAAAAAGTAGTTATGTATATTCTTAACAAATGATCTAATGGTTAATAATAAGGGAAAAACCTTTGGATTAATTTTCTATATGATACTCATGTGGGTGGGATTTGGCTTATCTACAATAGACTTCCCGATAATAAACTTCTAGAAGGGCTCCTTTTGTTCAACAATATCATCCAATTCATGAAATTTATGTTTGATTTTATATTCTTCATGTCCTTAAAAATATTATACCCTCCTTTTTTCTATACTTTTGTTTTCAATGGTTGATCATTTACTTTTAGAGGAGGTGGATTATTAGCGGCTTTTAGATTTAGGGAAATAGTTGTGTTGATTGGAGGAGTATATGTGGTGAATGGATGTGTGTTCCTCAAATTATAGTTATTTTTATATAACTATTGGAAAGCATGTACCTCATCTGAATTATCCTCTAGTTCATTGTCATCTTCTCTTGGAAAAGGAAACTCATGAGTTTTGAAGACCATAGTTGTGATTGAGGAACTGGGAGTATGGGGTGACTCTAGTGGATTAATCATTAAATCCTACCTCACCATTTATATTTTAAAGATTTTGAATGCTGAAAAAACTCAACAAATCAAGCTCACCATGTTATGAGGTGATGTGAACCATGCACCAATTTGGTAAGGTTGTTTCTACTATATTGATCTCTAGTAACCTATTATCTTATTATTGTTATGTATTATTTGTAGGCTTGTTGAAAGGCCTATTGTATATTGGAAACCCAAAAATTTTCTTATTGTTTTATCCTATAGTATTACCCATCTTATTTTGCATGTTCAAAAAGTCATTACTCAACTTTTAAACTATCCTCTATATAGAATAAAATTCTACCTTGGTAGAATATGGACTTTGAGTGGTTATTGTGTTGACTAGGATTTAATGATGACTCTAATAATGATTGTTCATATATACTTAGTTGTTCAAAAAAATATAATTTTGATTTAGAATTAAAGATGTTAGAGTAGGAAATTCATATAATTGGTTCTCATTGTACATAGGAACATTATGATTTACATGAGGTACTAAATTTAATGCTAGAAAAATGGTAGAGGCTAGGAACTCATAGTACCTAAAGATTGAGTTATATTTTGATGTTAATAGCCTCTTAATAGGATAAATATGAAGTGTTAACAATAATGATCCTTTATAAAAAATCTACAAGGATTAGGTCCAAATTATGTTTGTACATTTTTAGTGCTAAAGCCTCCGATGGCTTATATGTATCATTCACCCAAATGTTCATCTGTTGGAACCTTGCATTAAATCTTGGAAAAATTTATTAGGCTCCCTCTTCATATTGGTGAAGTGTTGATATGCAATACTTGGATTAGTAATATGCCCATATTAAGTGAGAAAAGTAATTTAGTAGTCACCCCATGAAGTAATTGAGCCTTCTTATAAGTTGAGGTACCAATCATAAACAAGATCTCACAAGGTGAATGGGAAATGCCTGCATGCAACATCTTCATCAAAACATTTATCAATCTCAAATCTACCATAAAATATTTGACATGTTCTTTAATTATTATTCCCCGCTATGGGAGAGAAAGAAGGTAGTTATTTATCTATAGGCCTTGGTCGATCATGGAAATCACCTAGAATGGAAATAATAGACCTTGATAACCATGGGTGATCCATAAGTTGATAAACAAGTTGATACACTCTTATTGGAGAAGGTGTTCTTATTTAGGGTATCACAGGGATGACCAGTGTAGATCTTGGTCTTTGATGAGCCAATAAGGGTGAGAAAAAAAGACTATCTTAATCCCTAGAGTTGGTTACTGTGATGGGTATCCCTAGTGTAACTCAAAATGTAAAGGATAACAACTTCAAGGGAGGGATACATTTACTGGCTCTCCTTATAACACTAGTTTTATCTATTTATGTGTTTTTTAAGCACACCATAGATAAGGAGGTAACATATAACATTTTAGTCTCTTGATGGAGGTATAATCCATTATAGGGCATGATTTTAAGGTATGGGTTAAACAACTAGGTGGTGGAATAGTTGGTTGAGCATGTAGCTTGTTAACTAGGTATGTGTGGTTAAGTGAAATCTAAAAGAAATTGAAACCTATTTAAGTTAGATGGATGAAATATAAGATAATGTGGGTAGATATTTAAGAAAAACTCCAAAATGGGAAGGTAGAGTAGAAAACAAGGATTTTGTGATCACAAAAGGGATTATTTCCAACCTGGTCTCATTCATGGACAAGTGTCTCAAACTAATGCTTACAACTAGTATTTATTTTTCACACACATCCAAACACACTGAGGGATTCTAAGGATAAATGATATAGTATACTTTAAGACTTCAAATAAAGATTGATTTCACTTAGAGTAGTGTTTGCTCACCATTATAACAAAATATTATAACTTAAGTCAGAGAGTTATCTAAGGCAAATGTTCCTCACTCCTAAAAACCTATACTGTGGGAGACACTTATACACACTTGGAGAAATGAAACAGTTAACCCAGTTGTATAAAAATAAAAATGTTTTTAAATCATTCAATAGCTATTGCACATATTAAATCATCATACATTTTCAATTAAAATAAGGAATTATAAGTAGTATTTACACATTTTGAATTACTGAATCAACTAATAAAAAATAAAACACAATTAATCACACATATTTTGAGAAGAAATACATAATGCAATTGTATGACAATCAAGAGATTTATTCCTATATTAATGAAGTTTTACATTAATTTTTGAAAACGAAAGAATTAAAAGTATAAATAGATCTAGGGAGGGGTCACCTCATCCTCTAAATCCATTCAAAGTAATAAATTACATGTTAGTAATCAGAATGAGAGTTTTAATTGGATGTAAACTCTACATGTACAATCAAGTTGGGAAAAAGTGCATCTTCGAATAAGACTCATTCTTATAAAATAATGCTATGTGTGCAGGTTTTAAAAAATTACTCAATTGAATCTTACATGCATTCATGAAGTAATAATAAACTTTAGTCACTTTAGTTAATTTACATGAAAAATACATATAATATTAAATCAATAAAAAATAAGGTTTACTCAAAGCTAGGACCTGCATGGCACTTGAAGTAGTCATAGGGATTGAAGTCGTCATAGGATTTGAATTGGTTGGCGGAGTTGAGATTGATTATATAGATAAGTATTTTTTATTGGCCTCTAAATATTGATATATTTGTATATGATAACATGCCTAAGTCTGATTTCATCCATGTTTAGAATTTTGCAAATAAGAGTGTGTTCTTGACCTTTGTGGCTCTGAACTCCACCCAAAATATTTCCAATTCAATTACCTTATTCTTATAAAACTTAGTTCTTGTTCAATATCCTCTAATTTACACCCTTGAATACTCTTCTTGAAATTAACATATGCTTTTTGGAGTAATTTATTAAAATTAGCCCTATCTATTAGCTTCCCAAAAGGGTCTCTAGCTTGAGACAACTTTAACTCTCCCAAAATTTATAGAACCTGTCTCTCATGCTCTGTTAGCTTTGGGATCATGGTTTTCACACTTGACACCAAATCCCATGCTTCATGCATCCTGATGACCATCAAATTCAGATGGTTGAAATCCTTATTGGTTGTGTATAGTATAAAGAAATTTAATTTATTTATGTCTAATTTTAAAAAATTGAAAAATTTATACTTTACAGAAATATGGGGAGATAATTTTGTTTTTATTAAATTGATGGTTTCCATAATGTTATAAAGTTTGAGGGATACATTATGTACATCATCCTCAATTTTCCTAGGGACATGTATAACTTGTTGTTCTCAGACTTGATCTAACTCTTGTTACAGATTTTGACTAGCTTTCTTAGTACCTACATGTAGTTTAAACAAAGCCTTTGTATGACTTTGGAAATAGGCTAAAAAATCTTTATTTTAGGGAGAATTCCCAATTCTCATGTTATTTTTATGAGAATCATCCATAATTGGATGTCCAAGACCCGTAATTATAGAGTGAACACACACAACTCCGTTGAAGCAAGAAATCATGAAATGAGTAGAAACTATTAGTTTGTATTCAAGAAAATTAGATTACTTATACAAAGCTTACAAAATCATATTGGAATGCACCCAAGAACAAATTCTTAACAAGCTCCCTAATACAACAATAGATGGATTACAAGTTAAACAATCCACACTACATACAAAAGTAATAACTATCACTCCACATAAATTTAGATGATTAATACAAAGGGAGAGAGGTACATATATAGGTGGGAGAGAGAGTGAAACCCCACATTCTAGTGAATGTGGGACTAATCTTCCTAAATGAACCAAATGGACTCTAAGACCTTAAGCAAGTATAACAAACTATGTTGACAAAACCCGTAAGACAAAAGTCTACACCAACACCCCCTTTAAGCATATATTAGGTGGGATAGAGAATTAGGTCCTATCAATAAGGCCTAATGAGGTACCCAAGTACATAGCAATCATCCCTAGTATCTTAAAAAATACGAAGAATGTGTGCCTCCACAAATAAGAGAGAGAAGGTAAGTACAAAATGTCACATGGAAAATGTTGTATTAGGTCCCTCTATAATAAATGTTGTCTCTTCTTTTTGGAATAAAGAGACCCCAATATGTCAAACTACTAAATTCTCACTCAAGTGGAATGCATGTAGGAATCAAGATGTATATCTCTAAAAAATGATCAAATGTCTCCCTGACAGTGCTCAAATGTACCAAAGTCTAATCAAGTATCATAAGACTAACAGTAGAAAATGATAAATAAGAATCATAAAATGAAGGGGAGAGAACAACTAGAAAAAAAAATATACATGGATTATTCACTAAAAGAATGTCCATGAGAACAGGAGAGTAAGGCTCAACAACTGTCAAAACTAAAGATTGGTCTACAAATGAAGCACTCAAATTTGAAAGATGAATGTCTATAGGAACATATGAGTCATCAATGGTCTCAATGTGTGTACTCTCATTGAAATTAGTAAGGTCCTCTTAAATGCAAGTTTGTGAAGGATATAGAAGAGAAACAATCTGTATAAGACAGATGTAGAATCTACAATGAGACAACTAAGGTTTGATAGAATATATTCCTATAGTGGGGGTTTGATATAATGAAGAGCACTGTCCACCATGAATATATCATCACAATAAATAAACATATGAGGAGAGAGTAAAATGGTCTCAAAAGAGATAATAAGAAGTAGAGGTGTGATGTAAGTCATAATAGGATTCCCAAAAAAGACTCTAAAAAGTACTCCAAAGAGTGGAGGGACACTCTATGTGATCTGCATGGTGGTGTAGATCCCATGAAACATGCAAAAAAAAGTAAGCATAAACACAATCACAAGATTTACCCAATCATCATATTGACTTGGGTTAATAGGAGTAGGAATTTTTCAATATAAGAATGGAATAAGATCTATGAGTGAATGTTCCATGTACATTCCATAAAATATAATTGGTCTTCCCTAGAAAGACCACTGGCATAGACTATGAGTACATCCAAATCCTAACACCATCATGTCTAAATTATCAATCTTACTCAAAAATTGTGAAAATGCACAAATTGGGCCAAAATAATTTAAACACACTAAATGGTTTGAGCTTGTCATATATAAGTGCCAATTTAGGCTAATGTATCCCTAAATGGGGCAATGAATTTTATGTGATTATAACTTTGATCAAATCAATTCAATTCAAAATTACAAAAATGCATTTTGGTTCTCTGGATCACTCTTTTCGTCTAATTCAAAGGTACATGATGTATACATATGTTATTTTGTGTCAATAACATCCTAAATGGGATGGTGGCCCATACACAACTAACATTGCTTTCTAATTCCTCTCCAGTCAAATTACAACTTAGTAATATGGAATTCTAACCAATTTGATTAATGAAGTGCACCAATTTCTAAAGAATTACACTAAAATTGATTTTTTTACTTAGGCAAATTAAACTAAATTATGATCTTAAGTAAGAATTTCATGGAAGTTATTGAATATTTATTTTTTGGAAATTGATTCCTATTAACTACATCATCAAATGACATGATCAATGGGGTGGCATCCATAATCCATAAATGCAACAAATATCACGATTATGGATTCTTATGCCTCTTTAATGCCCCTTCCTCCCAAATCATTATGAGGATATTTATGGATTTTATTTACATAGCTGGATTAATTCATGGCCACACATCGTGATTTTGAGATAGAAGATCATGGTTGATCCCAAACAATTTGGAAAATCTATAAATAGGAGGGCCTAGATCACTTTTATTAAGATTAATTTGTGTAAACTTATTGTGTATAATTATCTCCATAACCTTTCTTTGTGTTGATTATTATTATTAATTTGCAAAAGGATAGCTTCATTGATAGGCATAACATTGATTTTCATATCATGAACCTAGTTTATAGTTGGTGTTATTGAGATGGTGGAGGAGCTTGCTTTTCACCATTATTAAAGACTTGAGAATAAAATCAAGGGGAAAAACACATTTTGAGCTACATATGGATGATGGGAATATCTTGGGAAGGTAACTAGTGTTTATATTATTTCATTTGTTCTTAATTGTCATTTGCACACCTTGTTGAATAAGTTGGCCTAGATTGTTAGTTATTTATGCATTTTTCTTGGATTTCATGACTAATGCTTGATATAATAATCTTTTTAATCCATCTCTAAAGACTCAACCTTCCTCCTATGGAATATTTCAAATGGTGTCATCATGATCGAGACAAGACACTAGGGAAGTGCATAATTGCATGATACAAACTACAAAAATCCCCTAATTCATGATAAAATATGAGGACATCAGGCAAAATTGAGAATGCATCCAATTAATAAATTAGTTGTAGAATGCATAAAAAATTGTGCACACTCTAGAGATGGACTTTGTATTGGGATGAAAATGAGTCCATATAGATGAGATCAATCAGTACACAAAGATTACAATGTAGAAAGTAGTGAGTCTTATAACACATGCAACCCCTTAGTAGTGATAATGCACACTCAAGAATAAGACATCGAATATAGCCAAAAATATGTCCATGAATGCAACAAATGATGGTAATGCAACCCAAAAGAAGCAAGAAGGAATTTTGTGTTGCCTATGAGGGGGTTTGACCTCCTACTAGACCAAACCTCACCCTCCAATATTAGACAAATAAAAGAGATAAGGTACGTATAAAACAAGGAATATTTTATCAACAAATGTTCATAACATAAAAAATACATCACCACTAAAATGTCACCACATGACAACAAACCATAAGCACAAGGCAATACAACCAATGTGAAGAGCTCCCCTAAAATGTGACACTTTATATTCTAGTGATATTTATAATGAAAATATGACTAATTCATAGGAAATGAAAAAATATGAAATTTTTAAAAAGACAACACTTAATTTCAAGCTATTGATAAAAAGTTATTACAATATTAATTTCCCATAAATAAGGCCTATTTAATAAAATTTGCACTAAAACTTTAAAAATCCTAACCAAATAAAAGGTAAGGTATCCTTCTAGCTACTCATTGGAACCAGAATTAAATGGAAGACCTCTTCAAGATTTTAAAAAAAAAGTTAAAAATACCCTACCCAAACACCCCTATGTGTTTTTTACAAGAAAAGGCTTATTTGAAGGTGTTTTAATTAAAAAATAAATCTATTTTTAAAAATTTAAAACATGTTTTTAGTTTTTAATTGTATTAGGTCATTAATTAGGTTTAGTTTTGACTCAACTATGAGAAGGAAAAGCATCTCCACTTCTGCAAAGAGATGAGAATTTTAGGTACTACCATTGGAGAAGCAAAGCAGATCTATGCCTAAAAGGTTTTAGCTATTTGAACACATGAAATCCATCATGAGAGGAAAAAAATCTATCAAGATTAGAAGGACATCATTACAACCTAATCACTATAAGGCTTTTGATTCAATAGCTATAGGATTTTTTTTGAAACCATCATTTAGTCTTCCATACACATTCAGGGGATTTTACAAGTCAAAGGAACCTCAAATGGCCATCATTTTTATTTGATTTGTATAGAATGGTAAAAAGGAAAATGATGCAAGGATGACACAACTAGGAAACTAAAATTGTTTTATTGATAACAATAAAAATACATCACCCAAAGTAGGCAGATCACTAGTGGTGAGTCCATGATCTAGGAGGATGAAGAGAGATTATACTACTATGTATGGTAAGGAGACTAGTTGTAAAAGTATTTCTTTCCACTTTATCTCCTCATAGTTTCCAAATAACTACCTTTAATTTTGTACCTTTGAGGAAACTATGCACAGATCTACAGAATGTGGTTATTAGGGTAGTGGGCCTTTCACCCCAAATATTTAATGTATATAGGCTTACGATCAGGAGGTCAATTAATTATGCATGCTCCAAATAAATGGGTCTATTTAAATGGGTAAGCTTCTTTGTGGAAACTAACGATAGCATTAGTGGTTTGACCAAAGACATGATATGGTGTACCAACTGATAAAGGGAGAATGGCATAGAAGCCAATAACCAGTTTCCACTTAGATCTAATGAAAACATGGGCAGCTAGATGTGTGTCACGTTGAGTGATAATATTATGCAATTAACCTTACTTACCTACAAATGGTGAGTGGAAGAGTGGGTTTACCATGTTATAAATTGGCAAGAATAGCCATGTTGAGTCATTTGGCATATATCGATAAGAGTCTTGTTTGAAAGTCAAACCTTCAAATATAAGACAATGTTAATAAATAGAATCATCTACCAAGGCTGACCATCCTCCTTTCAGATATAAAAAACTAAGCTTGTAAAGCCAAAACAAAAAACACTCATGCAAATATATGCAAATTCTAATTCTAAGCCAATGGTGGCTATAAGAATAAACTACAAATCTATAGATTTTTTCATAGTATTTATAAGAATATGAAATAAAACAGACTTAAAGATTTTGAATAGATAAAAATCAAAATAATAAGGTGTTTGATACCACTTACCTGGAGCTCTAATACCATGTGATAGTCATCTATAATTGGATGTCCAAGACTCATGACTATAGAGCGAACACACACAACTCCATTGAAGCAAGAAATCATAAAATGAGCATAATTTGATAGATTGTATTCAAGAAAAGCATATTGTTTATAAGAAACTTATAAAGTCCTATTGTCACACACCTAAAAATAAAGGCTTAATGTGTTCCCTAACACAACAATAGATGGCTTACAAGATGAATAATCCACACTACATATAAGAGCAATATCTCTCACTCCACATAAATTTGGATGATGAATAGAACAAGAAATAGGTAAATATATAGGTAGGAGAGAGATTGAAACCCAAAATTCAATTTAATGTGGGACTAATCATACCAAATGACCTAAATGTCCTCTAAGACCCTAAGCAAGTATAATGAACTGTGTAGATAAAACCCATAAGATAAAAGTCTACACCAACACTTTCTCTTGAATAGAAAGAAAACATCCTACCTTTCCTTGAGGATCAAACCCCTTCCAGAGTCATCTTCTATTTTTATCTTCTTTACCCTCTAGATGGTCCTTGTTGATTTATCAAAAACAAAGCTCATAGTGGGTAGCTCTATTATTATCAAATTGGGTCTTTCTGTAGCCTAATATTTTAAATTTGTAGCCCATTGTGGAATCACCAATTATGTAAGATCAATTGGTTAAGTGTCGTCACTATTTGTCTTTGTCAAAATGTCCCCTGAATACTCCATTACTGCCTATACTTACAATGGGTCTATCAAGGATGGAAAGAAGATTTTTTGCCAGTCTATATTACCAAACTAAGGCATGGGGTGCATAATGTATGTAGGTTTCTTTCTACTAGTTTTTGTAGAGGAAATAATAAAAGTGGCCTGAGAACTAGTAGATGAAGGCATTGGAAAACCCAAATGAGTAGAATAAACATGAAGTTGAGCACTTGAAAGGGATACCCAATATTTTCAAAAATTGACCTTTTTTTATCTTAGAAACAATAGGGACAATAGTAATTGAAGTAACAACAGGAAAAGTTAAGGTAACATAAACTGAGGAAAAAATTAGGGTTATAAAAATAATGGGAAGCAAAGAAAAAATAGGAACAATGGGAATAATATAAATAATAGGGATTGAATTAACCACAACAACTGAAGAAACAATAGGACCAAAAAAAAGTGAAGTAGTAGTGGCCACAGGAGTAGTGACCTCACTTGATTTATCTACCTCCATTAGTGCTTTCTATTTGATTCAATGAAGACTTGGGATCCTATCCCTTTTTAGTTATTAATATTTAGGGTGGTAAATCAAAGGATATGGTCCTTCTTTCACTACTTTCATCTCTCTTTGGTCAACAACATTATCTTGTGATGCCCTAATACTTGAATTCAGAGGGGATTCCACGGATTGAAGAGGATCCTTGGGAGCTCTTGTTTTCCTCTTATAACAAAGTATTTTTTTTTGACATGGGGAGGAGTCTGCTAAGTGGTGAAAGGTGAAATATCCAAAATTTTGGTGATATGATTAAAATATATAGTAGGAAATCCTAAATCATTTAAGTTAGAAGAGTCTATGCCGATTGGTTTTTCCTACTCCTCCTAAAGAATTGGTAATAATAGGGGCCTACTCCACACATTGTTCTTACTTAACATGCATCATCATAATGGGTGGTGGTGCTTAGGATGGCTCCCCTTTGTCCACATTCTGATGGGAAGGCCCATAGGACTAATAAAATGTTAAATATCATCCACATGGAGGTGGTATTCTAGTGTGCACCTCTAAGATTATAAGAGAGGGATCCATCTATATTTATTTTAATACATCCTCCATTAATCCAAACACTATTTCAATATCCATTACCTTATCATAATCCTTTGCATTTAATAAAATAAAATCATGCTCATATGGTTCATGTTGGTAAAGGATACCCAAGCCTGTGATATGCTTTTGAATGAGGACTTGGGGATCCCAATTTCTATGTTGTAAAGAAACCAATGAGTATAATTATTTGATATTTACCACTTCACTAAAGTGCCTCTTATTTTTATAACACATTCAACCAATCATCAAAGAAGACCCATGAAATGGGATCTTGTGTTTCTTCATATTTTCAGCAATACTCCACCATAGATGGTAAGTTATTTATTGCTTAGCTAATTTATATAGGACAAACTTGGGAAGAAATAAAGGTGAAACCTTGGTTTATATCACTATGATTATCATGTAGTCTAGGTATAATCTCCCTTATCCATAATGTTTTCTTGATATTTTTTGATTCTTGGGCCAGAGGCTCCTCGTGAATTTTCTTCCAAACTTGAGGATAGACATTATCGATAATCCTAATTTTTTTCCTCATATATGAATAGATGTGTAGTAAATAAAATATGTCACATACCTTATTATTGATACAATCAAGGGTTGGGCTCCAGAGTGATCCATTGTTAACATAGATAGTATCCATGACCATGTTCAATAGGTAATACATCATGAAGAAATGGCTTCCCATTGGTATTTTTTCCTTATTAAACATTTTATCCTAGAGATTGGCATTGATTATCTCTCCTGAGGTAAAATATAACTCTAAAGTAACCAATAAATCTAGCAATGACACCTATTCTATTAGAAGAAAGTGGATGTTGATGCAGCCATATAACCTATTTAGTCAGGCCATTCCATAACAGACTCCCATACTATATATGGTTATGTTCATGGGGTCTATGTCCTTGAGGGAGACTATTTACCTTGGAATAATCAATTTCCTGATTGCATTTTATACTATGCTATATTTATTCCATAATTCAACTTTATGCACATCGTACATGGTGTATGCAATAGGGAACCTTAGGTATCTCTAGATATCATCTCCCAAGATATAAGTAACAACTATTTTATGTTACATGTGGTGTAAAAATATATTATATGCCTTCCCTATGAAGAATAGGTCCTGAAGTAGGTTGATGTAGGGCATCACTTCAGGCTTAGCTATTGTAAAATGTAGTTGTTGACATTTTAATGGTAGCAAATCAGCTACTAATTATATTTGCTTAGTGTTAAAATTTATTTGCATAAATAAGAATCCATGTTTTATAATGCATCTCATAGAGATATATAATTATAAAGTTTACCATTAAACATTTTTGCATTGAATATGATGTCTGTGTATTCTATATAATCCTTGATAGAGCACTTCGATGGTGGAAACACTCTTCTAAATACCTTGGATGAGGAAGCCATCTTATTTGGTTCACTTGTTTAGTTCTCATGATAAATTAATTATTTGATTATCACTATAAGTACTTCATAAGTAAATGTAAATATCTATAGATTCAAGTTCTCTATTGAATGCAATTTTGTTTGAGCTATTTAGTAATCAATAGGCATGATGTCTCTTCAGATTTTGATCATATAACTTTAAATATTGGGAATTTAGTTTTAGTTTGTGTATCATAAATGTCAAATGGATCTAGAATAATTTCAATTATTTAATTAAAACTTTTCAACTTATGTTGGCAGGTATGCCATGTATACTTTCTTTAGAGGAATACCATGTTGTTATCCCTAGACATGTGTCACTAGTTTTGTTAAAAACCAATTTTAATATGAGGTGTGATCTTGGTAGTTAGGTGTTAGTATTTAAAAAAAATAAAATTAACCAAATTTCAAGATGCCTCAGATGCATGAAATGAGAAGGTAAAATTTTTGATGAATGAAAGTTACAATGAAAAATATTTTGATAGATGAAAGTTACGATAGATAAAAGTTACAAAAAAAAAATTTTGCGAAGAAAAAAAGTTCCAACAAATAAAAGTCATGAAAGCCTAGAAATATCAAAGTATAATAGTTATAAAGACCCAAAAATAGTCACACAGTTTCAAAATTTGTGATGAAAAAAAATCATGACAAACAAAAGTCCTAATAATAAAAGTTATGAATAGTAAAATATTTTGAAGACTTAAAAGTTACAAACTATGTAAAACTTGTGGTGTACAAAAAGCTATGACAAACCAAAGTCACGAAGATAAAAACTTATGAAGACACAAAATTTTGGAGATGCTAATGGTCATTACAAACAAAATTTTTGACAAATAAAAGTTTTGATAAATAAATTAACGACCCAATGTTATGACATGCGCAACTTATGAAGTGAAAAATACATGAAGTCCAAAACTTAGGATTTATAGTTTATAATTCTTGCATAAGTTCACAAAAACCCACACACACAACTTATAAAATCCATCAATAGATTAGTCTGAATAAACCCATATTAAAACCTGAATAATAGATAAAATACTAATTTTATTTATATTGAATAACATACTCAACAAGAACTATCGACATGAGAAATAAGAGTTTTTAAAGTCTTGAATCTAGCTAAGTACATATATAAATTCCAGTAGAAAAAGGATTTTCAAGTAATAATTAGGCCTTTCAAATTCAAATGGGTCTTTATGCTCAATATTAATCCATATCCCTCAGGGATATCTAGTACCAATATGTCTATTCATCTGCACATGTGGATCAGAAGCAAACTAAATATGTACTCCAAAAGAAAATCAAAATGGATTTGCTCATCCAATATAAGGATGTGATTGCATAGACTTATGAAGACTTAAAATTATTAAACCCTAGAGTTATCACCCATAAAATCCCATTAAATATAAAACATAATCCATTCAGATAGAGATAGAGGCTAGTCAATCCCATCTTGGAACCCCTTATCCAAAAGGAAGTGTAAAATTTATTAAGTGTTAATATTGTGTTTCTATTAGGCACTGAGCCTGGGTTACCAATTTGGTTCTAGTCAATAAAAAGAGTGGGAAAATTAGATTTTATGTTGATTTTAGGAACCTTAACAAGGCTTCAAAAAAATATAACTACTCTTTTCCTTTTCTAGATGAGGGTTCTTAGATTATAACTAGGTGCTAGTGGAATATGAGGATAGAATGAAAATTGCATTTACTACAAAGTTTAGCACTTACACGTAAAAAGATGATGTCATTTAGACTAATTAACGTAGGAACCAAATTTCAATGGTCTATGGATCATGAATTTTAAGGGTTGATAGGTAAATTCATAATCATTTACATGGATGACCTCACTATTTTTTCAAAGAATAGATATGATCATGTAAGTCATTTACAATCAATTTTTGAAAGGTGTATAAGGTTTGTCATTTTATTAACCCAAAGAAGAGCATATTTGGTGTGAGTGAAGGTAAAGTTTTTTGGAACATCATCACCAAATATGATATCACCATTGATCCAAATAGAATTTAGGGTATCCCAAAGATAGACTTCCTAAACAACAAAAAAGAGCTCAAGTCTTTCTTCAAAATGATCAATTTTATGAGGAATTTCATATCTGGGTTTGCAGAGATTATTAGGTCTCTAAATTAAATTATCAAATAAGATGATAAGGTAGAGTGAACACTTTAATCCCTAAGTCTTTCCAAGAGATAAAATATGCCATATCTCAAGCTCTAGTGATGATCAACCCTAACTTCAACAAAGAATTCTTGTATTCATTTAATTCAAAGCATAAAATTATTATTGTACTTACATAGAAGAAGGATGAAAGTGAGCATCTAATTGAATTTATGAGCATGAATTTAAAGGAATCAAATCTCAAGTACTCTATGATAGAAAATAAGATATTTGCTCTTATTAAAAAAATAAATAAATTTTGTTTTTGATAAAGTAAGGTGGCAAACCAGGGGCTAAACCCTATACAGTCGAAAAAGACAAGAAGGCAAACAAACAAAAAATGCCTTCAGAGAGACAACGACATAGCTGAGAACAACAGACAAAAACAAAACACAAGCCACAGGAAGACCAGAGTCAGATAGGTCTCCCCTTACATAACTATTGATTTGATAAGATCATTGAGTTTCTCATTCTCCGCATTGTCAGCATACCCAGTATTACCCACCACTTCCAGCATAGACATGTTTAGCAAAATTTTATTACAAAGCCCTTTGGCGAAGACCTTTTCCATCTTTTGAATGTGGTCCTTGAGGGCCCCAATGTCAGTTTTTCAATCAGTCTCATTCTTAGTGCCCTCACTAGCTTCCTTGACATACATTTTCCCCTTATTGTCAGCAGTTCCCATAGTGTCAGCACCATACTCCTCAGTAACCTCAAAATCCCTAATAGCCTTCTTCCCTCTAGTGTCCTTCAAAATTTCTTGGATTTCTAGCTCCTCAGACTCTTCCTCCTAGGTTACTTCTTCTAAAGCACTTTCTAAATAATCAATCAGTCTGGCCTTCGGGGCTAGTTTACCAGCAATCTACCCTAACCTTCACACTCTAGAGGGGAATCCTTCCTTATTAATTTTGGAAGGCTTGTGAGATTTGACACCTTGGCCCCCTGTGGCGCTACCTAAATTCTTGTGGGTTCCTTTCTGTAGTCTATTTAATATTTTATTCCTCTTCATCAACCTTTCTCTTCTTGCCCTTCTTTCTCACAAAGGATCTAGGGGTATCAACAAGGGTCTGATTTTCATGATGAGACCCGCACACCTCAACCTCATGATATAATGAATTATTAATGATTACCAAGATAGTACTAAGGTTATCAAGTTCAATGATCCTTGATGGCCCTCTCCACGTGGACCGCCTCTGAAAGCTATCCTTTTCATCAATATGCCTCATTCCTGACAAGTCATCTCCTTTTGAATGATCTCCCTAATGTTTAAGGGAATATGAACACCTTGTCACCACACCCTCCAACTTTAAAATTGCTGCCCAAGGTTGGCACAAGCATCAATGACCCTGTTGCCTTCTCTACAAGTATGGGAACTCTCAACTTTGAAAAACTTTTATAAAATAAATTGGATATCAGTAATGATGTCTTTTAGCTTGATTCCCACATTTGAAGCTTTATTAACGACATCTATGACCATCTTAGAGTCTCCTTGTATATTCAAGTTCCTTATTCCTAGGGATATAGATAACTTTAATCCCCATAGTAAACCCATTTCTTCAGCACAGTTATTACTCTGGCATCCAATTCCAATAACATAGACAACATACATCCATCCTTTATCATTCCTTATAATTCCTCCTCCACTAGCTTTACCATCCAACTTGGATGCCCCATCAAAGTTGAGTTTCATCCAATTAGGTTTAGGGGGGATCCATTTAGTATTAAGTCTTGGTAGTATTTTGGAGTTATTATACCCAGGGATCTAGTTTAAAACCTTCCTTTTGGCTGCAATTTGGCTTTCAATTTGAGATAGGGGTTTCTCTGCAACACGAATATGAGCTATTGTAACACTTTCCATAATGGTCTTAGCAAAGGAGTTAAACACCTAAGAAGAATTTCTAGCAGTGTCCCTAAAAATTTTGTGATTGAACTCTTTTCATAAAGTCCAACTCAAACATGGCAGAGCTTGCTTCCATAATTCCATAAGCTAGGGATGTGTGAAGGTTGGGTTCCAGTTGAGAATTACTTCTTTAAGGTAAGAATTATAGACCCAGTCAATACCAAAGTTGTTAAGTATTGTGCCCCATAATTCTTGGGCAAACTCACAGTGGATAAAGAGGTGTGAAACTAATTCCTCTTTTGAACCACACAGGAAACATCTGTTAACCAAAGTAAACCCTCTCTTTTGAAGGTTATCTTGAGTAAGGATTTTGTTATGAGTAGTAGCCCACCAAAACATGTTAATTTTTGGAATAAGTTTATGAGTCCAAACCTTTTTCCATACATCTTTATTCTAAGCTTCAGGAATGAGTAGATGGTAAACAAATTTGGCAGAGAATGATCCATTCTTATCTGGCCACCAGTATTGTTCATCCTCCTAGGGAAAGAGAGGGATTCTGATCTCTTGAATGCACTGCTAGATATCCTAAACTCTTGAGAAAAGTTTAGGCAAGTGCACACAACAATCCAAAAGATTTTTCTAGCTCCTCATCCCATTGTTATTTTCCATATAATCATTGACCCTATCTCCAAAAAACTAGGAAGTCAAGTCATCAATCTCTCCATAGTTTCCCTGTGTGATGAGAGCCTTATCCTTTAACACAATATCATCCCAAAATTTAATATGCCAGCCATTTCCAAGTTTCCATCTAATTCCCTATTTGAGAAGGCTTCTACTTTTTAGCATTTTATTCCATGTCACAGATCCCTGGGGTAATCTCGTCTATTGAAGAAAGTTGGAATCATCAATGCTATGCATGTATTTGGCATACATTATTTCCCCCCAATCATTATTTTTATGGATCAAGTTCCAACTAACTTTTGAGAGAAGGGCTTTGTTCATGTTCCTGATGGACCTAATATTAAGTCCACCATGAGATTTTGGAAGACACACTTTTTCCCATCTGACTAAAGACATTCTCTATTTGTCTTCCACTCCCATCCATAAAATTTTCCTTTGGATCTATTCTAGTTTCTCAATAAAATATGTAGGAATTTTAAAAAGAGACAGGAAGTATGTAGGAATACCTTGCAATGAAGCCCAAAGAAGTTGCAGTTTACCAGCATTGCTGAGTAGTTTCCCCTTCCAACAAAGAAGTTTCCTCTGCATTCTTTCCACAATTCCATTCCATAATCTAGGAGATACCTCTTTGACTGAGAGTGGGAGACCCAGGTAGGTAGATGGTAGGCCAGCTTCAGCACATTCTAATATATCAATGATTATATGTCTAAGTTCATTAGGAGTCTTGAAGAAATACACATTGCTTTTCTAGAAATTTATCCTTTGTCCTGACTCTCTGGCATAATTATTTAAGATATTCTTCCATCTTCTAGCTTCAATCATTGATGAGATGCCAAAGAATATGGTATCATCCAAAAATTGCTATACCACCATAGGATGAAGGGAGGAGGCAGGTTTGATGCCCACTAGCTTTTTTGAGGCTATATCTACTTGTATGTATCTTCCAAGTGCCTCATCCATGATGATGAATAAGTACGGGGAGAGAGGATCTCCTTGATGAATTCCTCTTGAGGATGAGAAAAACCCTCTATGAACACCATTAACCAGCACTAAGAATTTTGTAGAAGAGACCATGTTCCATAACAAGTGAGACATTTTATCATTAAAGCCAAATTTTCTGATCACTTGGAACAGAAAAATCCATGAGACTCTATCATAAGCTTTAGAAATATCAAGCTTGAGAGCCATCTTAGGGACTCTGCTCTTATCCATGGAGTGAATAGTCTCATGTGTGGTGATCACAACATCAAGAATCTACCTACTTGGGATGAAACCTTTTTGAGCAGGAGAAATAATTTTATCTAGCAAAGGTTGAATCCTCATGACCATCATTTTAGTACATAACTTATACACAGTGTTTCATAGACTAATGGGCCTAAAATTAGTGAGGTGTGAAGGTTGTGATTTTTTAGGAACAAGTGCTATGAAGGTATTATTAACTTGTTTCAAAAGTTTACCTAATCTAAAAAATTCACCCACAACCATGAGTTCCGCTCCTACTATCTCCCAATAGTCCTGAAAGAATATAGGAGGAAAGCCATCAGGACCCAGGGCTTTAAAAGCACCCATGGAGAATAAAACAACATGGAATTCTTCCTCAAATATAGGCTTTAGCATCTCTAGATTATCTTCTTCCGTTATCAAATAGGGGATTTTATCAATAAATTGATTCATAGGTCTATCGATTCTATCATTATTATTTTCTTTCATAAGCAGATTCTGAAAGAAAGCCCTGGCTTGTTCCCCTATTTCATTATCCTTGATAATAATGCCACCATTATCTAAGACAAGCTTAGTTATTGAGCTGGATTTCCTATGTTTCATAGCTGAGATATGAAAAAAGACAGTGTTCTTATCCCCCTCTTTAAGCCACTGAACACGGGATTTCTATTTCCAGAAAACCTCTTCTCTTTCCATAAGATTCTTCCATTCTGAAGACAAGATATTCTCTTCTTCTAAAGTGTCCTCAGAGTCATCCCCTTGATATATCAGTTGCTATATATCCTTGAGGTTTCCCACTATATTTTTCTTCTGCTGGAAGACCTACCCAAAGCTGTATCTATTCCATCCATAAACTTATTATTTAATGTGTTGGAGTCTCTTGACTATTCTGAACATAGGAGTACCTTGAATAGTAATTTTCCACCATTGGGCCACCATTGTCTAAAGTATTTGTGTTTGATCCACATAGCTTCAAAATGGAATGGGGAAGGTCTGGAAGGTCCCTGTTCTCTCCAACTAAGGAAGATCGGGCAGTGGTCAGACATGGTTCTAGGGAAAGCCTGTGCCTACATATTATGATAATCCTTCCAGTTGTTTGATATAAGAAATCTATCTAATTTAACTTGAATCATTTGATCTCCTCTTCTTTTATTGGTCTAGGTAAAATTTTAGTTTTGCAGCTCTATGTCCAATAATCCCCAATCATTGATGAATTCAACAAAATCGAACATGCTGTCTGAGTAATCCATAATTCCACCCTATTTTTCAAAAGGGTATAGAGGAGTGTTAAAATATCTAGCTAGCATCTATCTAATGTTCTGAGGATTATTCCTAAAATTGCTCAGGTCTATCCATAATTTTTGTCTCAAAGCTCTATTATTCGGTCCATAGACATTGGTCAATGCCCAGTTCAAAGATTTCATAGAAAAAATGGTAATCAAGAAGTGCTTAGTATAAGCCATAAGAGACCCCTAGATTTTAGCACTATTCCACATAGTGACAATCCCCCCTGAAGCCCCTTTAGCAGGACTAATGCAAAAAGCCGCCTTAGGCCATATATAGGCAACAATTTTTGCAAAATTCTCCTCATTCATCTTGACTTCTTGGAGTAATAAAATATCTAATTTACTATCTAAAATGTAGTTTTTAACCTCAAACTGCTTTGAGGGACTATTAAAGCCCCTCAGGATCCAAGATAATATTCTCATTTAGAGGGTTTAGGGGGTTGGGTCTCCAGTGTATTCTATTTACCACTGGTAATCTCCCTAGCAATATCTCTTTGTCTTATTTCTCTTAGGGTTGGCCTCCCTTATTTGGGATCAGTGCCAACATCTACAAATTTTTTACCTTTTCAGTTCTTTTTCTTTGGGGTAACCCATTCCTCCTGTTCAATACTACCACTTTGTCTTGTTACACCTATTGCTAAGTAATTTCCTACTTGGTCTCTGACTTCTAGAGCATGGAAAATGTCTGTATTTAGCTATGGGTCTGCTTCTCCTTTAGTGGGACTTTCTGGAGTTACTTCTTCCTATCCAACTCTTGGAACTTTGTCTTCTTCATTGACTTCCTCTATCAAAAGGTTACCTCTTTCTCCTTCCTTAGACATATTAGTCTATTTTCCTAGAGGGTTGGCTGTGTTAAATATAGCCTTCTAACTATCATCTGATACTATATTTTCCTTTGGGATAGCTTTTCCCTCACTACTAGTGATATCCTCCTTTCCCGTCTCCTCCTCTCCCTTTTTTGTGTTGTCAGGATTTTCCACATTACTCTTTGTTTCCTACTTATTGTTCTTTCTATAATTGAGAGCTTGATCCTCCCCTTCCATATGGGAATCATCTTTCCTCCCCTTTTTCTTTGATATGCATTGTGTCATTAAATGTCCCTTTCTCTTACATATTTGACAAAAAGTGATAGCATTTTCATAAGTGATCAGCTGAGTCCAGGTCCCATATTTAGAGTTTATCTCTATGGTCATAGGGAGAGTCCTATTTATTTCAACATTGACACAAAGTCTAGCGTACACACATCTAGAATTTTTTCTGGTTGTATGATCTATAGTGACATATTGGCCAATAAAATTACCAATAGCTGTGAAAAATTTTTCATCCCAAAATTCTAATGGGAACCTTAGCAGTCTTACCCAAGCAGGAGCAGACTTATTAAGGTCTGAGTTAGGATCAAATCATGGTTTCCACGAGCATAGGGCAAGAGAATGTGTGCCATACAACCATGGTCCTCTAGTAAGAGTAGTGATCATGTCCTCCCTATTCATAAAACTAAAAAAAATAGGCCTCTTGCCATGGCAGTGATCGAAACACTACCCTTAACTTTCCACCTAGATAGAACCCATTTCCTAATCATTTCGATACTAGGACGGAAAGAAAAAAACTTACCTACAAACATAAGGTCCATGGATGCCATGATTTCCTCCACCAAATCATATGGGATATGCAGGGCCATGCCCTCTGAGATAACAGGGAGGCTCATCATGCTTTTTGAGGGGCACATATTTTCACCTGTAAGTGCCTTCTTCCATCTGTTGGATGGACTATCCACTACCAGATTTTTGAACAGATCCCCAGAGGCACTGCCACTATTAGTGTCCTCCATTGGATCCGTGATCCCACCGGTCACACTCAGGGAGCCTAACTTGGCAGGAAAAGACTAGTTTCAAATGTTATCCACACGCAGAACCTCTAACTCTGCTAGAAATAACTTATAGCTATGAACAAATAAATTTTGTTATTACATCTTGAGGAATAAAATTATTACTATTATTCAAAATTTATTTTCAAGATCACTTTGGGGTAGAACAAATTAGAATATCACATAGGCAAATAGACAAAAAATATATAGGAGTTTGACAAAGAAATCAAGCCTATTAAATTATCAGAGCACAAGGCATTATTCAGCTCCTAATTGGCCTGACTCATGTATCACCAGTGAAGATGTTCTTGCAACTCATGTATCTATAGGATACTGGTATGCTAATATCATCCAATACTTACTGATAGTTACCTACCCTATAGAACTCAATAGAGAGTAAAAGAGAACCTTGAGGCTCAAAGCTACTCATTACATGATTAGAATGGGAATCCTCTATAGAAGAAATTATGAAGGCATATACTTCATAAGCATATCATAAGAAGAATCTCAAGAAATTCTAAAAAACCTACACTAAAAGATAGGCATTGGTCATCTATCTGGGATTACCATAACACATAATATTCTTAGAATGGACTGCTATTGGCCAATAGTCTTCAAGGATGCAAATAGTCATATGAGAACATGCCATGAATGCCAAGTCTTAGCAAAGAGAGAAGTACACACAATAATGTCATTATAGCATGTAATTGAAGGAAGATAATTTACTCATTAGGGCTTGGATTTATTAGTGTCATCAGCCTAAATTAATCAGTCAACCATAAGTTTATGATCACAACCATAGATTACTACCCATGTGGACTGAAGTAGTGGTAACAAGGAATTATAAAGCATAGGATGTAATTAACTTTCATAAAGAACATATCACAACTATATTTGGTACCCTTATTTTATTAGTTTGTAATAATGGGCCATCATTCCAATTTGTTGAGTTTACTAAGTGGGCCCATGAAAACCAAAATACCAGTCGATCATCCTCCAATCATCACCTATATGGAAATGGATTTGTTGAATCAATAAATAAGAACTTAATTGATGCTATCAATAAATTTGTTATGGATAAACAAGATACAAGTAGGATCTCAAGGCTTCACCTTACCTACTAGTGTACATATGATGATCAATATTCCCAATTATTCTCAAATTGCCAACATATCAATTCATGTAGGAATACATGGAACCATGTGAGAAAATGGAGTCTTTATTGTTGGAAATTATATAACTAGATGATTCATATATGGAAGCCTTGTATAATTTTAGTAAGCACCAGGACCTAATCAAGAGATGGTTCAATAGAAGAGCAAAGTTTAAAGCACTGAAAATATTTGATTTGGTGCCAATATGGGACAAAGCCCTTGAAAAGAAAGGACATCATGATAAGCTTACCCCCTATGGATAAGACCTTATTAGGTATTAGATATATTGGGTAATAATGTTTTTCATTTAAGGGAATTTCAAGGTAATGAATTAAAGTATACAATTAATGGGTAGGTTTTGAATTACTACTTCATGGTTGTGCCATTTGGAGATGTCCTTGAGTGACAACAAGTGCTATGGTAGAGGTAGGAGTAGATTATATTTACCACTTTCATAACTAGATTTCTTTTTTTACATCATTTAATTTCATTAAGATAGATTCATGCTTTTTATATTAGTTTTTATTACTTTTCGTATTTCTTTTTTTCCCCTTAGTTTAGTTCCCTACTTTCTAGAATAGATGTATTTTGTTTTATGACAATTTAATTGACTTATTCTGGCATGACCAAGTAATATTAAATTCATTATATTCCTCATCCATGCCTGAGTTTATATAAATCCATGAGGGAGATTCCAAAATATAGAATAACTATGGGAATAACATAAAATGGAGCACACAAATTGGTTTATTTATAGGATTTACACCTTTGTGTTTGAAATTTTTATAAATAAGGTATGCAATGAAAAATTTAACCATGGTTACATCATCATTGAATAATTCTATCAAGTATATAAAATTTTATCTCATTACTCCATACCAATTTAGAAATTTTTATCATTTCGTTATATCAAATGCACTTTTATGATAATACTTATTTAAGGTAATAACCATTGATATGGATATAGTTGGCAGGGTCACTTTGGTAAAATAAGTTTTCACATACACCATCTCATAGTGATTTATACCCTCCATTCTTCCATTCATATTTTTAAAAATAAAAAAGGACCAATGCTTCCTAAAGAGTGATCAATAAACCCAAATATAAAAATCAAGGTGATCAAAGAATCACATGATGAAATAAGATCAATGTATCACACATCATGAAAGTTGATGAAGGGATAAAAGAGGAGGAATCAAAGGTATCACTATCAAGGATATGGACACCTAGATATAAATAGAGTGATGCTCGAGCTTCCCTAGTTTTAATATAATTTAAATAAACCTGAATGAAACCTATAGTTTATTCTAAATATTTGATAAAAATATTCAAAATAAGGGTAAATGATAATCGATTCATCACACATAGATTTGAGTTATGAGTAGATATAGTATATATCATGAAGTATCGGGAGCCTCTTTCATGTTTTTGACTTAATTATTATTTTATGGTGTGATTCTTTTTTGATTTATAGTTTTTAAATGAAGATTTTGGGTTCTTGAATACTCAAGAGCATTCCCGCTTGCGAATTGTTAGTTTTTGTACTCAACACACCCTCACTCTCAAATTTTTTGAATAGGGACCCATTTGAATCTAAAATACCTAATTATGAGTTGAAAATCCTTTTTAAACTAGAATTTGTGTGTACTTAGTTAGATTCAAGAATTTAAAATCTCTTATTTCTCACATTGATAATTCTTGTTGAGTATGTTGTTTAACATAAATGCAATCAATATTTTCTCTATTATTCAAGTTTTACTGTGGTTTTTATTTAGACTAACCTATTGATGGATTTTAAAAGTTGTGTGTATGTAGGTTTTTTGAAATTATGTGAGCATTGTAAATTGGAAATCCCAAGTTTTAGACTTTCCATATTTTACACTTTACAAGTCATGCATGCCAAAACTTTTGGGTCTTCACAAATTTTGTTCATTAAAACTTTTTTCATCATAAATTTTTTTAATATACATTGACATCTCTAAAGTTATACATATTTTCAAGTTTTTATCTTTGTGACTTTATTTTTTTCAATCTTTTTGTACACCATAAGTTCTGTATAGTTCATGACTTTCAGGTCTTCAAAATGTTTTACACTTCATAAATTTTATTGTCGAGACTTTTTTTGTTGAGAGTTTTGTTCATCAAAACTCTTACAAATTTGTAACTATTTTTAGGACTTTAAAACTATTTTAATTTGGTATTTCTAGGCTTTCATGAGTTTTTAATGTCAAAATTTGTGTACTTTGTAAATTTTGTCCATAAAAATTTTGTCTGTCACAATATTTGTTCATCATAACTTTAATTCATTAGAACTTTTGTCTTCACATTTTGTGCATATGAGGCATCACAAGATTTGTTTAATTTTGTTTTAATAAAATTTTTGACACCTGAATGTCAAGATCATGCCATGTAGCATGCTTAGTTGGTGTTTCAAAAAACTAATAATAGAGTGATATGTGTTTGGGGATAACAATGTAGAATTACTCCAAACATATACAAATTATACATGGCATACCCACCAAAATAAGTTACAAATTTTAAATTACATAAGTGAAACAAACTTGGAGTTGTTGGATATTAATGGTACACAAACTAGAATTAAAGTCCCCATACTCGAATCTATATGTTATAACTCTGAAGAGACATCATGGCTATTGATTACTAAAGAGCTCGAATGAAATTAAATTTCATAGATAACTTGAATCCCTAGATATCTATGTTTACTTATGAACTACTTCTAGTTATTAAACAAATAGTTGAGTTATCATCAGAACTAAATAAGTGAACCTGATAAGATGGATTCCTCATCCAAGGTATTTAGAGAAGTGTTGCCACAATTTAATTTGTCTTTTAAGGATTTTATAGAGGACATAGAAACCATCTTCAAGCAATAGTGTTTAATGGTGAATTTTCCAATTACATAGATTTGTTTGATGTAGTAGAAAATGTGGATACCTATTCGTGTGAAGAAAGTTTAACATCCAATAAAAAATAATTGGTAGCTAACTTTCTACCATTAAAACATTAATGACTAAATTTTGTAGTAGCTAAGCTTGAAGTGATGCCTTGCATTGACCTACTTCAGGACCTATTATTTAAAGGGAAGGTTTTTGATATATTTTTACACCACATGAAACATAAACTAGTTGTCACTTGTATCTCAGGAGATACTTTCTAGAGATATTTAAGGTTTCCTATTACAGACACCACATACGATGGGCACAAAGTTAAATTATGGAATAAATCGAGCATAGACAAAAATGTACTCAAGAAATGGATTTATCTAGGGGAAATATTTGCATTCAAGTCCAAATGCCTTATTCCCATCACCAAATTCAAGACAAGAGTCCATATTAGAATGGCCTTATTGAACAGGTTATATGGTTGCACTAATATGCACTTCCTTTGACTAAAATTGGTGTCATTATTGAATTTATTGATGACTTTAGAGTTTTCCTTGGGAGAGATAATTAGTTACAAAATATAAGAAAAAATGGTCAAGAAGGATAAAATACCAATGGGTAACCATTTCTTCATGATGTCTTACCTATTAGACATGGTCATGGCCACTATCTATGTTCACAACGAATCAATTTGGAGCCCAACCCTAGATTGTATCAAGAATAAGTTATGTGAATTATTTTATTTCCTAAAAATATACTCATATATTAAGAACATTGTTAGGATTACTAAGAATGTTTATCCTCAAGTCTAAAAGGTAATTCAAGAGGAGCCTTTGGCCTAAATTTTAGAAAACATCAAGAAAACATTATGGCCAAGGGGGGTTATTGGTTATACATAGACTACATGGTAATCATGGTGATATAAACCAAGGTTTCACCTTTATGTCTCCTCAATTTTCTCCTAGAAAAGTTATTTGATCAGGAAATAGATTACCAACTATGGTGGATTATTGATAAAGATATGAAGAAGAAACATAAGAGCCTATTTCATGGGTCTTCTTTGATGATTAGTCAAATGTGTTATAAAAACATAAGAAACTTCCATGAAATGGGAAATATTAGATAATTATACTCATTGGTGTCCTTGCAATAAATGGATTGGGATCCCTAAGGCCTCATTCAAAAACATATCATAGGCTTCGATATACCTAATCAACATGAAACATATGAGCATGATTTTATTTTATTAAATGAAAAGGATGATATTGAGGTCTTGTATAGGGAAAAAGTGGTTGGATTAATGGAGGATGTATTAAATAAAATACATAGGGATCTTTCCCTTACAATCTCAGAGGTGCCCACTAGACTACCACATCTAGGTGGATGGGATTCAATGGATTATTATCCTTTAGGCCTTCCTAATATACTGTGGACAAAGGGGATCCATATTAAGCACCACCACCCATTATTATAACATATATTAAGAATAATATATGGATTAGGCCCCCACTATTACTAGTTTTTTGGGAGGAATAGGGAAACCAATCAGCGTAGACTCTTCTAACTCATAGGATTTAGGCCTTTCTATTGTAAGTGTAAATCCTGTTACCATGAGTGTGGATGTTTCATCTTCCACCACTCAATAAACTGCTTCCTAGGTCAAAAAAATAACACTTTTTTATAAGAGGAAAATAAGAGCTCCAAAGATCATATTTAATCAATGAAATCACCTATGAATTCAACCATTGGGACATCATCACAAGAGTAGGTTCTTAACCAAGGATAAATGATAATAATGCAAGAAGGACCAACTCCTTTGATTGACCACCCTAAAGATGAAAATGAGGATGAATAATTGAAAAAGGCTAGGGTCCTAAGTCCTTAGGGAATAAGGAAAAACACAAATGGAGGTAGATAAATCAGGTGAGGTCACTATTGCTATTTCCACTACTTCTTAAATTTCTTTAGGTCCTATTGTTTCTTCAATTGAATGGTTACTTCAATCCTCCTTTTTTCCATTTCCCATTGTTTATGTTCTTCCTATTGTTTCTTTAGTTCCCATTAATTCTATATCACCAATTATTTTCTTAGTTCATGTTACCTCATTTTTTCCTATTGTTAATTTAATTACTATTATCCCTATTGTTTTTAAGACTAAAAAGGTCCATTTTAAGAAAATTGTGGGATCCCTTGCCAGTGTTCAACTTCATATTTCTTCTACTTAATTATATTTTCCAATGCCTTCATCTACTAATGTTCAGGCCACTTCTATTATTTCCTCTACAATAACTAGTAGAATAAGCCTACATATATTGTGTATCCCATGCATTAATTTGGTAACATAGACTATCATAAAATAATCTTTCAATCCTTAGAAAAGCCACTACAAGTATAGGCACTAATGTATTCTTTAGGGGACATTTGGATAAAGACCACTACTAATAACACTCAATCAATTGATCTCACATAATTTGTGATTCCACAATGGAATACAAAATTGAAATCCTAAGCTGCACAAACACCTGATTTGATAATTATAGAGATGCTCACTATGATCTATTTTTTTATAAACCAATAAGGACCTTCTAGAGAGTAAACAAGAGAAAAATATAAGACAAGTCTAGAAGGGGTCTGATCATCAAGGAAAGGTAGGATGTTTTCTCTCTATCCAAGAGTAAAAATATGATAATTGGGGAGTTTACATATAATGAATGTTTTATAGCCTATTTCCAGACTCATGCATAGGCTTTGCTTGAACTACATGCAAACACTGAGCAAGCCAGGTAAGATCTATAACAAGAGTTGGGTCAAGTCTGAGAATAAAAACAAGTTATACATATTCCTAGGGAAATTGAGGATGACATCCAAAATACAACCTATTTTCACTTGGATTTTCACCCTTTGAGGACATGGAAAATATCTCCTCATCCAAGTGGCACAATGGAAACACCTCTAGGCTTGTGGGTAGCCTAAGTATGAGGTGAATCTCTAGATAGGGATAGCTCCCTTGATGTACCACTTTGGATTGAAAATACTACTAAACTTGGGGGTGAAAAAGGAGAGAGATAAATAAAATAAAACTAATCTAAGGGAGGTGATACACCAACTAATATGATGACATCCAACTATATTCATGTCACACTTGAAATCAAGGGACAAACTGAACATACACTTCTCCAATCTTCATCTTCTCACATCAATGTTACATTGTGAGATTATGGATGAATGTTCAAAGATAAGACTAGAAAAGAGGCCTATGAGGGAACTAATGAATAGGCTAACTCACTAAATATTATACATTTCCTATAAAATTTCACATGCCCTGCAAGAATAAGTTTTCCAACTATAAATAAATGATAGAATGAAATAACATGTTAAGGAATCCATAGTCTTCACTTATGCAAAATCAAACACTACAAATGAAAATACTAAGAATATTCATGGAGGAGGTAAAAATTAGTATTATTATTAATCAAAAGGTATATATTTTAGCATGGCTTCACCATACTCAGGTAGAGCATCCCATACAATGCTAAAATGGCTAGTTCTTATAAAACTTGAGAGAGAGAAGAAGTCCAAAGGTCACAAGGACACAAGGAAACTTGTCACACTAAGAAAATTAGTTACTTTTTCATGTGAAGAGATTATGGGACAAAACATGTAAGGAAAATAAGTAAAAATGTTAATCCAAGCCATTAAACTCTTTCAAAGTGGCATAAAATTCCTTTTCTTAGTTCAAAAAACTACCAACATGATTAGCCCTATTTGAATGCCTTATAACTAATTAGGACTAGGTTTGATGATTGGAATTAATCTTAAGGACATCATAAATTTATCTCCATGAATTAGTTGTAGGATTTGTCATCTGAAATCACTTAAAAAGGAGCAATCATCATCTACTATCTAAAAACTTGCTCTTCCATTCGCCCTACACACTTGTCATCAAATTTGGCTTACTTTTATCATGTAAATAAATTGGAATAGGTGAATACAACATTTAAATACCCTCCATTTCCTTATAATAACCAAGTATACCTTAAAAATCCATTCACTATAAGTTTTCACACTTCTCCCTAACTTGTCTACTAGGCTAGTTTTGACTGGCTGAGTTGAAGCACCTGATTTGGACACTTAGAAGTTTTTTAATTTTTTAAAGGCATGAGAGTGATATGGGGAGTTGTTTTAAGTCTTAATATTTCTATCCATGTACTTTTTATTTCTTGAAACCTCATACAACCTACAAAAAACATAAAAGAGTGAGAAAAACCCTATTTTCCCCCCATCTTTACAAGTTCATATAGATAAAAAACATGTGAGTGAGACTTATGGAGTCATATACAACCTTAAATGACTATTATAGTAAAAATATTCCATTATATTATCTTTTCAAGCTCATTTTCCCAATTAGGTCTCTGCAAGGGTTTTAAAAGGGTTTTTGAGCAGTTTGACCTCTTAAGGTTGTTAGATAAAAACCTGACATTAGAGTTTAAAAAAAACCCAAAAATTGGTTTTTTAATACCACTCATAGCTTACATAAACTCATTTTTTCTCCATTAAAATGCACATGGAAGATGTGAGCATTTGAATGTGACCTATTTGAGCTTGTTTCTTTCATTCCTACATGTTTGAATTGGTTTTGGGCCAAAAATGGCCTTCCCAATGATTCCCCTACTTAATAATGGATTAAACACATATTATTTGGTCCCAAAAACATGTTTCCATTGGTTATAACATATATATAATGATAGGAGTATTTATGACTCCTCATTTCGACACTAGGTCTTAATGTGCTTAGTATGCTTGTCTATAAGTTTTGAGCACAAATGACCCTATTGATGTTTTTTCCTACCTAAAAATGACAAAAAAATTCCATAATGACCTTATAAACATGATAAAACAAGGTTTAAATCATGTATCATGCTATAAAATGAAGTGTTTCTCCTTTTGGCCTCTAGGCCTTAATCTTACATTTAGGCCTGACTGCACCTCTGAGGGTTTAAGACATCTTGTTTAGCTCTATCCTTATGTTATTGGTATTTTATATCTTTTAAGGTGTTATTAAACCTCCCAAACATTTTTTCAAGTTCCAAGTATCTTATATATTCATCTTCTTATCCATCTCTCAAGATTTGTAGGTTTCATGCATGGGGAAAGTGCCCTCTATCTAAGATAAAAAAGAGGGAACTTACCCTATTTTATCATACTAATTTTATGGTTTATGAGATTCCTAAACTCATATACATGTTTTTTACCACATTTTATCCCTTTTTCAGGTGTTTATACCATCAAACCTCTTTAATTTCCAAGACATACCTCTTAGAGTACAGACTATGTAGGGTTCCTAAAGTCGACTGTATGTTGAAATATTAGAGTCCTTTATCTAAATATTTCCACATGATATGGTATTAGATGGATTATAAAAACATGGTGTATAAATATCAAATTAATTAATAGTACTAGGCTTTCACCTATACCCCTCATACACCTTGACCTCTCAAACTGTGTGCTAAACCTTGACTATGCTCTTTTGTACATGGGATGAGCACTTGTAGATGTTATTATATTGAATTTAGATTTGAATGATTGCATAATAATTTCATACATTATGACATATGAATTTATCATTTTTTGGACCCATTATTTACTTCCATATACACTACCAATGCATTTATTCCTCAAAATTACTCATTGTCTAGTCATGACTTCACACAATTGTAGGTGTATACAGGGGTTCAATAAGCCTGTGTAGGTTTACTCACATATTAAAAAGTTTTTTGAATTCATCATGACATTGAATAAGTTGGTCACATTATTTTATTATCAATCCAATCTCTCATTTGGCCTTCAACTTGTACCTTTGGTCATACTTAAGCCCTCTACTTCCTGCAATTGAGACACCCCTACATATAGGCTTTATTGGGATTAAACTAAGATGAATATGATATGTGTGGTCATAATTTTAACACTTATTTGTTCAAAAAAAAATATTTACACTATCATACACCTTATATTAAATTTGGATGGCTTAATACACCATCAAATACCTTGATTGAGACACTAACCATTTTCTTAGTTGTAGGTGCTAATTCAAGCTTGTGTACGGATTATCAGTGGGTATGGGAGTCTAAAACACACCTTGTAATATACTTATAATTATATATTAGCTTATGGATGGTCATTTAAAATATTTAAATCCTCTAACTATGGAATCCAAGTCTATTTTGTAACTTTTTAAGCTAAAGTCCATTTTGAGCTCTTTCCTGTAGATCTCACTGTCTTAATTTAGTGCATAAAATGTGATTTTTGGATCCTCAAAAACCTATCCTCAATACCTTGACTGAGACACTAACCATTTTCTTAGCTATAGGTGCTAATTCAAGCTTGTGTATGGATTATCGGTGGGTATGGGAGTCTAACCTTGTCATATCCTTATAATGATATATTAGATTATGGATGGTCATTTAAAATATTTAAATCCTCTAACTATGGAATCCAAGTCTATTTTGTAACTTTTTAAGCCAAATTCCATTTTGAGCTCTTTCTTGTAGATCTCACTGTCTTAATTTAGTGCATAAAATGTGATTTTTGGCTCCTCAAAAACCTATCCTCATCTAATAATATACCTATTAGACTTTTAAAAGTTATTTTACCAATTAGAGGCTATAATATTAACATAATAAGATGCATCAAATCTCACTATAACCTTGTTATAAAGTTTCCACGAAACTCCCAGGTTCTTTGTTTTGTTAACTTAGGGACAAAAAGGCCTAAAACACAGTCATTGCACCTTGAATATGGTTCTCAACTTGTTGATCAACCTATATATCTTAAAAAGTTTTTTCAATATTTTTATAACCTGATATGACCTTAAGAAGTCTCAAATTCTCACTCCAATACTTCAACATGGCCTTTTGACTCTCTGTTAAGATCACCTATAGGTGGCTATTGATTGTATATATGGGCAGTGAGTATGAAATCAAGCAAAATGTGGTTGAAAGGTATTAAAAATAGATAAAACTCAAAGTAAAAATTTCAAATACATATTTTCATCCAATTAAAACTTGAAACATGTTCCAATACTTCTCTTTCAATGTGAAAAATCACTTGTAACCAAGAACTACATGGCAAGCCATGATGTAATGGTTGTTTGTATGACATGTGAGATTGCCAACCATGAGAATTAACTTGGATAAAATTAAAGGTGAATGGGAATAAATAAAAAATTTAAAACATTTTAATTAACTCAACATAACTTTTTGAAATCATGGAGAAATACAAAGTCCCTAAAAATGCTAAAAACTGCCCATTACACTCAAAAGAAACCGGTCTACAAATTTGAGGTTATTGGCTCAGACAAACAACACAAAACATGGATAAAATCATGGGAAAAAATTGAGGAATAATTAAAAATAATATGGGAGCAAAATTATCAACTATATTATACATAATCTCCCAAACAAGAGCAAAAACCATAGGGTGTACAAAATAACTAGCAGATTTGCATAGTCAACTTGTTAAAAATGGTTCATAAATCATAGTTAATCAATTTTAAAAATAATTATATTAAAATTAAGGTATGTAATTTTAATATCATATCCCAAGAGAATTTTTCCTGAACCCTCATGAGCTATCCATACCAAGTACAAACTATAAGTCACTTTTGCTTGCCAACAAGGGTGAAAAGAGAGATGAACAAATTTGAGCAAGAATTGACACTTAAAAATTAAAAAAAGAGTGGAAATGAGCATGAGGGAGATTAAGAGTGATATTTAAACCTTTTACAAGTGGCACACTTCCTAATTGTGTCATATAATTGCCAAATTCCTCTTCTTCTTCAAGAAAACTGCCTATTCTTCTACATAACCTACCATATTTCAATTTTGTCAATTTATTAAGACTTATAGGGACACATGGGGCATGAAATAATTTTATTAAACCTTCAAATTTCTTTAAAAACTTGTACAAATCATTAAATGCACCCTTTTGACCCCTAAAATGACCCAAAATGATAAATGGACATAAAAACTAATTGACCAAGGCTAATATAACATCATTTAATATTGATTAACATGTAATAAACCCCATGAAACTCATATTATACCCCCTATAGACCTATAAAGTCAATTTTTTACCTATAGGTGCCACGATTTGAGTAAAAAGCTGAATTTGGTCAACACACCCTTCAGGTTACATAATGTTTAAACACCATCAATTCAATAAGAACATAATTGTTTCCCTATATTGTTCAAACATATAAACTATTAAATTCATTGAAATAATATGAGAATAAATTTAATTTTTTTGTATTATACACAACCAATAAGGATTTCAGCCATATGTATTTGATGACACCATTGGAGGCATCCAATGATCTCAATTTAGTGGTCATTAGGGTGTAGGAATCATGAGATTGGGTGTCAAGTGAGCAAGCCTTGATTCCAAAGCTATCATAACATGAGAGATATGTTATAAATTTTTTGGGAGAGTTAAAGCTGTCTCAGGCTAGAGACCCTTTTGTAAATCTAATATATAGGCCTAATTTTGATAATTTACTCTAATAAGCATCTACTAATTTCAAGCAGAGACTTTAGGGGTGCACATTGGAGGAGATTGAACATGAACTAGGTTTTGATAGGAATAAGGTAATTGAAGTGGAAATATTTTGGGGGGAATTCAAAGCCATGAAGGTAGAGCATGCACATGTATTGGAAAAATTAACTATAGTACATAGGCCATCACTTCTAAACATGGATGCAATCATACTTCAATATGTTTTTAGATATAAGCATTATTTATATTTGGAGACCAAAAAATAAGCCACATCTATAGCATCAAGCTCAACTCCACTAACCAATTCAACTCCTGTGACCACTTCATTCCCTCTAGCTACTTCAAGTGTCATTCAAGCCCTAACTTTGAGTAAACCTTAATTTTTATTGAGTTAATGTTATATATATTTTGCATGTAAATTGACAAAAGTAAATAGAGTTTATTCTTACTTCATGAATGCATGTAAGATTCAACTGTATAATTTTGTAAAACATGCACACATTACATTATTTTCTAAGAATGAGTCTTAATCCAAGATGCAATTTCGGCTAGCTTTAATTGTACATGTAGAGTTTATATCTAATTAGAACTCTCATTCTGATTATTAGCATGTAATTTAGTACTTTTCATGGATTTGTAGGAATAGGTGACCCCTCCCCAAATCTATTTCTTCTTGTAATTTTCTCATTTTCAAAAAGGATTGGAAAAATCATTGATATAGGAAGAAATATCTATATTGTCATGCAACTATCATATGTATTTCTTCTCCAAATCTATAGGATTAATTGTGTTTTATTTATGTTGGTTGATTCAGTAATTTGAAGTGTGAAAACACTACTTAGAATTCCTTGTTGTTATTGATAATGTATTTTGATGTAAGATGTCCAATAGTTATTAAATGATTAACAAACATTGTTAGTTTTATTAAATTGTGTTAATTATTTCATTTCTATAAGTGTGTAAAAGTGTCTCCCATGGTATAGTTTTCTAGGAGTGAGAAACATCTACCTTAGATGCCTCTCCAACCCAATTTATAATATTTTGTTATATGGATGAGTAAATTATACTCTAATCAAAATCAATCTTTAGCTAAATTTTTAGAGTGTACTATATCATTTATTCTTGGAATCATTCATTATGTTTATATGTGTGTGAGTAATAGCTATTAGCTGTAAGGATCAGTTTGAGACGCATGTCCATGAATGAGACCATATTAGAATTAATCCTTTTTATGATAATATAAGACTTATTTTCTACACTACCTTCTTATTTTGGAGTTTATTTTAAATATATACCCACTTTATCTTATATTTCATCCATTCAAATCAAATAGGTTTCAATTTATTTCAGGTTTCACTCAACTATACACACCAATTAACAAACTGCATGATCAACTGACTATTCCACCACCCATTTGTTTAACCCAAACCTACAACTCATGCCATGGAGTGGAGTATACCTTCATTGATATATTAAAATTTTATAGGTTACCTCATTGTTTGTGGTGTGCTTAAATACCACATCAATAGATAGAAAAATGCATTAATGTTATATTACATGCTTATAATAAGATAATATATGTATCCTACTTCTTCTCATATATCTCGGTTATGACACATAACATCTCAAAAAAATTACATAACCAAATCATTGCATTGGATCCATGACATTACCAATCTATTTTGGTCCTAAATCATGTTCAACATCATTTCAAATTGATCTTACTTTATATAAATATAATGCAATCTTTAGAAGATCATAAAAAATATTAATGGGAGTTACACTCAATACTAAATATGATTCTCTAATATTTTAGTAAGATAGTGCAATGATCACCATTTTCAAGGAGAAAATAATCACAACACAAGATCACATTATAGATCATACATTAACAAAGACATCTAATACATTTATGATTGATATGAAATATAACGGATCAAATGTCTCTACACAGTGACATCCCATTCCAATTGGTGGTTTATCAAAAAATGAATCAAGTGGATATTATATACACATAATATTTTCAAAATTTTATCAATTAATGACACTTTGTATCTTGTCAGAACCCATCGAGTCTCAATCTATCTGAGTGCATGCCTTAAGGGGTGCACCAAAAAAGGGGTGGGCAAACCATTGGTGCTTCATAGGATTGTTCTCTTTTTCCACTTATTATATACACACTTGTATCCTAAAACCAATAACCCTAATCTTGTTCTTATCTATTGTACCCATTATAGGTATTTACTACATTTTATCCTCATTTTCATTATCTAAACCCCTTTTGGTTAGTCAGTTTTACATGGTCAACTAGGTCAACCCTATATAATTTCAAGGCATTTTTCACTTATGAGTTACCATACAACAAATCATTTAACCATTTATTTAGTGGAAACATCATTTAATAATACCATATTAGAAGAGTAAAACCAATTTATATAATAACCCCAAAAACCTTTAAAAACATCAATCATATATCTATTGGCTCCTCTTGAACAAGCCATTACAACTAATGTTACACAACAAGTTACACTTGATATGCAACACACCTTATTTAACCACCAAGCGACTATTTATAATGCACAACATATACCAAAAAATATACAATAATAGGTTTTAAAAAATTGACCACCATAATAGGTAGTGGACAATTTTCAAAACACATTACCAACTTATTCTAATTCATATTAACAATAAAAAATTCCTCTTTAAAACTAGTAACAACAACAAGTTCCTCTTGCAAACCTATTAGAGGTACAATCACTAAGAGGGGGGTGAATCAATGAGTCTAAATAATCCAAATTCAATTATGATGTTTATAAACGCTTAATAAGCTACCACAAGCATTCATGAAGCACACATATCATTCATAGTAATGAACAAGAGAGACAATGCAAGATCAATCACATAACACATGACATACGTGAGAAACCCTCTTGGGAAATAAAACCCACTAGAACCTAAAATTGTACTAATATCCTATAATAAAAAATATAATTAAGACCATATAAAAATGATCAAGGAACTACAATCCCTACTTAGTGAGACTACAATCCCACAAGGTGATACAACACTTGTCTAGATGAGTTGCAACAATAACCAAACTTTTAACAAGTTTCACCTTGAAAGGAAGATACAACCACCTTAGATGTTGAGATGCCACAATGACACCTATAAACACATTCACCTCTGAATTGATGTCTACAACACCTGATGATATACCTCTACTTATCACTCTTCACCATCCTGATGATGGCCATCTACTTATCACTCTTCACCTTCGCTCATACTTAATCTACAAGAGCACTATTCTTCGAATAGAGTTATGACCTATAGGTCATACAAATAGCCCTCAATATATTATGTTATTCAACTCATCCTCAGGGCACCCTACCCTTTCTTTTCTCCCTAATACACACACATAAGCCTCTCTCAAATCTCTCCCAAGTCTCTCTCTCACAAATCTAAAAACCATCATCTTTGGTTCCACAATTTATAGAGTATACTTGATAATCAAAACCTTGGTCATCCATTAGGAATGCCTTAATGCTTAATATATTTCTCATACAAAGACATGGCCCAAAAAAATCTTCATAGGTGAGTGATAGCATCTATGGGCCACCCTTAAGCAACTATACCTTTTAATAAGGTCCTTGTAGCTATTATAGATTTCATGGAGACCTATTTGCCCATTTAGCACACCATTGAGCAAAACAAGAACACATGACCACTTTCAAATACATTGCTCCACTCCTTATGTCCCCTTTGACATCCAATAATGATCTAATTCATCTTAGCTCACCTATACGTATACTTAAATAACTCAAACACTATCCTGGTACACAATAAAATTATGAATGAATACACAATCAACTTCCTAAGCATTGTTCATACTCAAAAAAGATAGATCATACATCTAAAATCCACATAGAGATCTTAATGGAGTCTAAGACACTTGCCAATAGCCAATTCATCAAGAGACATCAAAACAATATCTATATAAGCTCAATTACTCTTCTTGGGTCATTTTTAGAACAAACACGAACACACAATCAACTTTGAACATTAATAACTTTGACTTTAAACATTTCTAGATATTTAAATTAGGTTCATTAGATATGCCATGGACTCCTCTTCATCTTTAATTTGTACAACACTAGTAAATTCAAATTATATCAAAAGATATGGTTAAAATATAGATCTTTGGTTTTTTCATGTGTTAAATTCAAATATTTGAATGACAATGGTCACAGTTAAACTTTGACCACTTTTCTCACATCTCATGTCCTCTCAGCTTTGGATCAATCTCGCACCATTGATCTTGTCCAAAATTTAACTCATATTCCACCAAATCCAAAGGTTAAACCTCTAACAGTTGACCTCATCTCATGCATCCTTACAATGTTGACTCAATGTGATCCATTGATATCTGTGGATTAATGAGGTCTCTAACTATCAATGTTCACCATTCGATCAATCTAAGAACACCCGCTCACTGTTAGATCCTTATCCTTTACCTTTGCTCAGTCATTAAACATCATGCATCTATCCTCATCTCATTTCTTCTTGACTTCTTGGAGAAATGTGTACCATTAATATTTCTTGAACTTTAACTTGTGCAAAAATGACTATGGAGACCATTTCAATATGCTTGAAAGGCCAACTTTGGATAGATATATCTTTTGTTGCGATCAATCTCATATCCCACAAATTACACCATATGTTTTCCTTTCAATTAAAAATCTAACCATGTACCAAATTGCTCCTAAAACCTTCATGTGTGTGAGATATAATGCCATTAAAAATGCTTCTCAAATCTTCTATCATAGAGCCAACTGTGTCAAAAACTTGTTTGGGAGGCCACCTTTGAACAAGCATATCTTTTAACGTGTTTTATTGTATGATCTAAATTTTAGCAAAAATTAACTAAGATCAAAAATTAACAAACCCATATGATTAATTTATATTAAATACTTCACACATGAAAGATATAACATCATCAAAATTCCTACTTAGCTTTTCTTGTCACATGAAAATTTGGTTAAGTATGGAAAGACATAGACAAACTGCTTGGGACCCCAACTTTGCATATGCATATCTTTTAATGTGGTTCATCGCATGATCTAAAATTTAGTGAAAATAAACTAGGAAAAAAATAAACAAACACATATGATAATTTTGTCTTGACACCTCCACGTGTGTGAATTTTTACCTTATCAACATGCTTACTTGGATCTTTCTAGTCACATGCAAATTTGGCTAAGTATGGGAAAACAATGAATTCTAATTGAGAGGCCAAATTTGAACCCTCATATCTTTGACCATGATTTTATGCATGACTTGAGGTCTATAATGTAATAACTATGGACTAACATGATCAAAAACTTATTACTAATTCCCCTTGACTCATTCCCTCGTGGTAATAGTGACATCACCAAACTACCTACTTAGATTTTTTGCAACTAGACCCAAAGTGTCTAGATGAAAACTATGATCAACCAAATGAAATACAATCATTTAAACAATCACTCAAAGCATTCTTGACTTCTATAGGACCCTTTTCACATTCTCAAATCACCATACTCATCCCTAAACCTCTCTAACTATGCAAACTCTGAAGATTAACTAAGCATACTTCAAACATATTAGGACAAACACATTACACACTGTGTCATTGTCACATAGACTATAAAGGCTATTCATCCACTCAGTAGGACACCTCTATGACATTACCATGACATCATTAACACATCTCCAATAATCTCCCCCTTTGTTATTGATGTCAATAACCATCATACATAGCAATATACAACTCACCTTCTCTCTCTTCAAACACTCCCACAACAGGAAATTTATCCCCCTTTGACATAATGAAAAAGTGGGAAAAAACTAATCTTGAAGACCTAAAAATACTATCAAATAGGAAAATATAATCTTATAAAGATCATACAAACTCCCCCTTACCTTGAGCCCACTTGAACTTGCCTTGACAACATCCTTTTGCTCCATGATAACACTCTCTTCAATCAAGTACTAAAAATGATGAAGAAAAAACACATAAAACCATAAAAATATGATGGAACACATCAAGAAACATCTGAGAGAGACTCCCCCTAAGAACTCTTAATAATTTCACCTTCTGAGCATCTTCAAATCTCCACACACCATGAAGAATCACCACATATGCTTACTAGCCTTCTCTCTCAAGATACCATAAGGACCACCAACATAAATTAATTCCACTCACCAAGTAGGAAAAATGTACTAAACCAATTTGAGAACTCACTTTGAAACACACATACCTTACTCTTTTGGAAAAAATTGAGAAAAAAGTGCTCTTCTTCAAACTAGGTCTGTCTAGCCTCCTTGTAGCCCTATCTGGAACTTGTACATCTCATAATTTTAGTAGACACATCTTTAGTAACTAAAAATTAATATCTAGATCACTCTAATATGATCCCTTAATCACACCAATTTGAATCATCAATATCATCCTCTATAACATACTTCCTTCACAAACCTACTAGCCAATTAACCCTCCATATTGACAAAAAATTGAATAAATTGAGAACCACAAAGATTAAATTATATATGAATCTTGATTTGACCACCCATTTAGCCCATTAAACATATTAAGAACCCTCAGACCTCAATTCACAAGGTAAACCATTTTTTTAGTATAGCCCAAAACCCTTGAATCTCAAAATAAACAAAGTCAACAAACCTCCTTTTGGTCAACATATACTTCTAAAACTTATTTCACACTTGGAGACACCCATAACAAACTTTTGGTCCAAAAAATTGATCCACCATACCTTTGGAATCATAGAATTCATATAACCCATTTTAGGCCTACTTGCCCTTAAGCCAAAAATTGAGAAAACTGAGAGAACTAAAAAATATTCAATTAGCACAAACATACCTTTAGACCATAAAATCACCTAGACCACATCACACAGAAGTGTATATACCTTTCTAAACTTCAAACTCTTCTTTTCATTTACATCAATCTCATTAAGCCACTTGGAACTGCCCATACTGACTCTGTACTATAGCTGCTTCACAATCCTCTAGAGCAAACTCATGAACTTAATGTTCCCCCTTAACCAAAGACTTTATTATGATTGGCATTATAATATTTAGCACACAAACTTTATTCTCCACAAGAAAAGATGTCTCTAAGAAGCATAGGTAAAGACACCCTCTACACCACAATGCTCTACCATGGTGTGAATCTAGGAGTTGCCCACAAGTCCTCATATTCCTTCTACTCCTTAGTTATCTGATACTTATGGTTCTTCTTCTTTTTATTTGGATTAAGAGAAATAAATTCCTCATCCACTACAACATTCTACTTTTATTCTATGATTGGATTGACAATACATGGAGGGAACACAGACTCATGACATATCTTTTCATCTAAAAACTCATCCTTGCAGTTTGGAACCTCATCACTAGGCACATATAATTTATGTTCTTTAATTGATACATTCTTATCAAAAATATGATGTTCTCTTTGATCTATATATACCTTAGGACTAGCTTCAACCATAACTTTGGTCTTCTCTTTGAGCTTGATCTCTTCATTCTCAACATGAGTAGACAATGAGAGCCCTTAGTACTATTCAACTTTTGAAGCATATTCCCCCATAGAAAACATATCACTTATACCTATATTCTCATCATGAATCATACTTGTCACCTTTGGATTTCATGTGTTGACTTGCCTTCTTTCTTGTACTTTAGGAGCTTGATTAAATCTATTTTATCTTGTAAACCTTTACTTTCAAAACCTATCAATATGACTATAGACACCTAAATCTAGCCACTGATAATATCTAATCAGGATTTTGGCCAATTTCTATTTAAAACACACAATTTGGCCTAAAAACACTAAAACATGCTAAATGATGCAAAATTGACATATTCAAGTACTGATTTAGGCTAGGGTATCCCTTAATGGGGCAATGTAATTTATGGGCCAACTAACTTTGATCAGTTCATTTTGAGTCAAAATGCCAAATAAGCACTTGGGTGCTTTGGATTTCTCTTTCCTATCAAATCTCTTGCACAAGACATGTGCCTTTGTTATTTACTATTGATAACTTCCTAAATGGGATAATGAATCTAATGCATCTAACATGGACTTCCAATTCTAATCTAGTCAAATTTTGGATCAATAACAAGACATTCTGATCAATTTGAGTAATTTGTGCACAAAGTGTTTAATCATGCTTAAGATATAATTAACCCAAATCAAGGCCTAATTAATAATTCCATATAAACTTGTTGAATACTTATTTTTGGAAATGAATATTGAATATTTGCATCATCAAGTGACCTCATTTCTTGGGAAGGCATCCCTAGGCCATAAATGCCATAAAGATCAAGATTCATACCTTCCATGCCTCTCAATTTCCCCTTCTTCCAATATCATGATGAGGATAATTACAAACTTAATTATAAAAATTGAATTAATCCTCAACCACACATCTCAATCCTGAGATGGATGGTTCAGGTTGATTCTAGACATTCTAAAAAATTCATAAATAAAGAGGCCATGAACATCATTTCGAAGCTATTTTTGATGCAAAGTTATAATGCTAAATTGGTTCCAAAATCTTCAAGCAATTAGTGTTACCATGCCAAATTTATTCCAAGCCAAGCCAAGCCACAAGCCAAAGGTGCTAAGGAGAAGAGGAGATAGCCAAGCCTCTTTTGATGAAGACTTCATGTGCACAAGCTAAGCAAGCCACTAATACAAAGGTATTTGGAGCATCCAAGGAAGGTGAAGGAATTCTTGTGTTTTCATTCCTTGAGTTTTAGTTGTGTTTGTCATTTTATTTTGTCAACTAAGCTCTCCCTAGTGTCTAGGCCTAGAGATGTTATTCTATTAGTGTGTTTATTTAATTTTTTTTCATTTTAGAACTAAAACCATACTAACGATCCTCTCTTGAGTTAAATTCCTAGATCACATAATGACATGTCTGGTGGGACTAGACGCATCTCACACCTAAAGGGGATCCTTTGACAACTCTAAAATATTTATTTAGGTCCTTAAAACTCTTGCAAATTGATTTTCTAAATTTATTTTTCCATTTTTTGTTGCCACAATTTTACACAATAACTGACATTGGTAAGTAAGATCGACATTGATTACATATCTTAATCGATGTCAAGCAAACCCAAAATTTATTAGATCTTGGTTATCCAAAGTAACCGACGTTGGTCACTGTGTTTTTCCAAAAACATAGACTTGAGAGCTACTTTTTCAAAGTTTATTGTTTCAAGCTAAAAAGAGCTTCAAAGCTAAAGGATATGCTAACAATTTTTCTATAGGGCCAAGCTTAACATTTGCTCAAAACATGTTTAGACCACCTTTTTCATGCTTAAAAATCAATTAGGAAACTTGTTTTGGTGTTTAACAAATAATTTAGATGTCTTTGGTGATGTTTTCAAAGTTTGTAACTAAGACCAAGGGGTCAAATGAACACCACCAAATCTTTCATTTTAGGTTTAAAATTGAATACATTTATCAATTCTTATGTTCAATAGTTGTTTAATCAAATTTTGTTTGGAAAAAAGAGGAATGTTGGGTGTATGCTCTTCCATTTGTCCCCTATAGGGAACCCTTGGAATCAAAAGTGTCATTCGTATTGCAAGTAGCCTAGTCCAAGGCTTAGAAATAAATGCATCTAAAGCATTCCCCAAAAACTCATCAAAGTTTGGGTGACCTTGAAAATGATCCTAAAGTCTTTCTACTTTCATACTTTATTTATTTTTATGCAAAATTGGCTTGCAAGGGGGACTTCGTCACCTCCCATAAGTTCTTTAGGGAAGCTTTGACCCAAAGTTTTAGCTCTTGGCATTGAATTAATTTAGATCCTTTGGAGTTGCACATGGGATGTAGTGGTACTTTGGACATCACACTATACTGAGCGAATAATAGGATGTAGTGGTTGAAAATAGGACTAGACTTTTTTTCAATAAGCCAAGTGATACGCACCCCAAATTTGTGCTTTTCTTTTGCATTATTTTGTGTGAAAGTCATTGTGAAATTGATTCCCCTAGATCATTTTGAAACTTATTAATTCATAGATAAATCCCCACTTACCATGGAAGTATTGTTGGTGAAAGGTGTGCCTCAAGGTCCATGTCATAGTAGTATCATTTGAGAGAAGGTGGGGGGTGTAAAAACCCTATTATATAATGCACATTTACTTTTGGATGAACACTTAAAATCCTCTCAAATGATGTATATTGATAGATTTTGAAAATACCAAGCAACCTTTTCAGTTTAGGATCTAAGGGCGATTAATTAGTTGGTTTTATCCTAGATTAAAGTCTTGTTTGGAGTCAAAACTTGGTGTAAAAAAACAATCCAAAACCAAACACATAGTCCAAATTTTATTTTAAATAAAGAGGCATTATGTTGCCCACATGAGAACATCAATTTTCCTTGTTCAAAGTTCATCAAAAGATTGAGAGTCATATCATCTACTCTGGCATAGTTACACTTCCCAATTGAGTTTAGACCTTTACCAAAGTTGTTTAAGTCCTTCACTTATAGTCTAAATTCAGAATTATGCCTTTACAAGTTCATAGGGTTAATGTGTTAAGTGGGTTTGCCATTTTCACTAAACTTGAGAGAACTTAGGTTTAATTTCCAATTTGGGTTGAAGGCCTTTTAAGACTCATAATCATTGTCATCACTTGATAGACTTAAGCCATTTTATGCTAAACATTTGCACTTTAAGTCTATACACCACAACTTTTTGAGTCAAGAAAGGTAGTGTTATGTTGTTAAAATTGTGAGAAATTGTCTTTACCTTAGAGAGTTTTTGAAAAAAACTTTTTGTCACACCTTTTGGTTAGTATAGCATTGTTATGCTACCCAAATCATTTTAGATTTTGTTTCATAGACCCTTTTACATAGAGTTCCAAATTTATTCCTACAAAATCAGATCAATCTGAGTGTACTTTGGTGATCCTTTGTCTAAAAGATAGTTATACTATTCACCTTTCTCTAGCTTTTTTGTCAAAAGAACCAAGTTTTATACCATTATTTATGAGAAAATAAGATATTGATAAAAGTGCCTTTTGTTTCATACCTTATACCTAGTTGATCAAGGTCATGACCAAGAATCAAATGCCTAATGTTTGTTAGAAGTGTTTCAAATCCGTTAGGTTAAAACTTTCATCTATTTTCAAAGTCTATCTTTTAGCACCATTTGGCCAATAGTCCTAGCACATGCCTTGTTTGAGCCTAGCTTTTGATGCTGCATTTGGCCAAAATACCTATCAACTTTTAAATTCCTAGATTAGACTAATTTGAAACACTTCAACCTTAGAGTTTAACATTATTATTTTTGGTTCATTTACTTGCTTATCTTTGTGTTGCTAGTTTGTTTCCTCACAAATATTTGCATAAACCTTTTGATCCTTTTGACAAGTCTAGACCAAGTTGAAACATCATCTATTTTAGATTCCATCCTTTCTAGAGTTTGTAGAACTCTTTGGCCTTTTATCATAAAGCATTGACTATGGATCCCAACATGTATTCCTACACTCATAGTGGAATCATGTATTCCTATGTGGATAATATCACTTATGAGATGGATTTTTATCCCTCGTATAATACTCAATCAGGGGCACAAAGTCAAGATCCATTGGCTACCTACTTGGTTAACACACCACCTTATTTAGAATAGGATTAAGAACAAACAATGCAATACCTAGCTATAATACCAACAAAGGACAAGCCAGTTCTTCAATAGTCATATTATACTAGTAAGGCTTCCACATATGATCCATTTTTGCTTGAGTGACATTTGTTAGAGAACAAAGATGAGATTTTGGTTAGAGCCATAGAGGTAGGGGCCAAGTTTCTAGTAGACTTCCCCCATGAAAAATTTTCAAGTCTATTAAGAGTGCCCCACAATATCATTTATGATCAATGGGCTTATTCTAGAAAATATATGGATCTAGTTCAAATGATGTATCAAGACCCAAATATATCCAATCGAGGCAAAAACATCATGGAAGATCAATTTAACCAAATGCAAACAACATATCAAACCTACCTAAATTTAGCACATGATTTCAATTAGATGAACATGGTAAGTAAGCCTCTCATTGACCTAGTACCTTCAACAGGAGTGTTGATAGAATTAATTAGACAAGAGAATCTAAATTCTGACCCATTCATACAAACCACTTTGATAAATAAGTTGATGCATATGCCTATTATTGAAAAAGTGTCTTCGGCCTCTACACTGAATAGTGAGCCAAATGTAGTGGATAATGTGCAAAAAGCATCCAATCTTTATCAAAGTTGTACTAACACACAAACAACTAGCCAACAACATGTGTCTATAGTTAGTCCCATGAGTAGATCATCATACCAAAGAATAGGAGTTTCTACACCCCAACCTCAACAAAATGCTTCTTCAAGTGTATAACCTATAGAATTAGGTAATCAAATAATGTCTAATATCATGCCTCAACAATAAAATGTGATGAATCCTACTCCTTCTCAACAAGTAGTGAGTAGTATTCTACAATAGTAGACACAATCTAGTGTATCAACACAGTAGAGGACAAATACATTACCACCTCAATCAGGGGCAACTAATGTTCCTCCTCACCAGGTAATGACAAACATACCTCTTCAGTCACATACTAATATGTCAATTCAAAACCAAGCAATAAATATTCAACAACATGTAAATATTGGTCAGTGATAAATACCAAATCTGCAACTTACTTTCACTTCCTCATAGGGATTCATGCAACAAGAAGGTCTCCATGTTTCTCAAGTACCTACTAGACTACCATTGGTTTAAAATGTACCACAAATTTAGAGACAAGGTCTTGGTCCACAAGTTCCCACTCAATAAAAAGGTTCAATTAGTTGGTAGCATGCCTATTTTCAACCATAGCAAGCAAAATATAGTTATATCCCTCCATCCCAACCATAAAATCCTTGAAATCAAACCTTTATTTCCAACCCAAACCAAAATATCATGTAACCAAATATATAATTTCATATACATCCTAATACATGTATCTATATTCTTGGTCCATTCCCCAACCAAACCAATATACCTCAACAGGTATCTCCATCATATCCAAGTCAAAGTGTCCCACTTGTGACCTCCCAACCATCTACCCAAACCAATTTTCTCCTTCAAACTAGTATCCCTTCTAGTTTCCTATCCCAAGAATTACAATAGATGAAGGATGCAATTATTGTTATTCAGGTGGGAAAGTAGACTAAAAAGTTTAAATTGGATGATGTGTGTTCCTATCCATTCAACATGGAGTATTTGCAGATACCATTTCCTCCAAGATAAGAACCACCCAAATTCAACAAATACAAAGGGAAAGGTGACCCTAAGGCTCATTTGACCAAATTATTTATCACATGTCAACCAATGGCATATAGTGACATATACCTTTTTCTCTTGTTTCCAAGGAGCTTGGCTAGACAAGCCTTGGAGTGGTTTTTAAAGTTGCCTAAGAATTTATTCACAGACTTTGATGATCTTTTTGATAAATTTGTGCAACATTTTTTCTATAATATTGAGCATGAGATTTCATTAGTGGACCTGTCACAAGCAAAGCAAAAATTTGGGGAGAGTTTTGCAAGTTATTTACAATGATGGAGAGTTTTTACAAGTTGTTTCACCCATAGTTTACGAGACAAACAATTAGCTGGTATGTTTACTAAAAATTTGCATAGTGAGATAACTTACCATCTAAAACTACAATGTGCACATACATTCAAAGAGATCATTGATAAAGGTTTACTGATCGAATGGGCACTCATAAATAAAGGATTCATCAAACTTAATTTTACCAATTAGGTAAATAGCCAACATCAACATCCTAATCAAGCACAAGTATCGTAACAAACACATGCAAATAACCAAGAAAGACTAAAGTAATTCAACCATAATTGGAATGTTATGGAAAATGGAGTAACTAAATCCCATCATGTGAAAACTATGTAAACATCATCCATACCAACTTTTTAGCTTACTCCTACCCAGCAACCTATCCAACCAATGCTACAAGCACAACAACCAAAACCTGTACAATAACCTTTACCATTACAAACCCCTCCTCCTAAGAGAATCGTGCCTACACATCATGTCTTTAGTGACCTAGGAGAGCCTATTGAATCTATATTTTTCAAGATTTCTACTAGTGATATTATTAGTTAGATTATACCAAAGCATTATCCCTAAGGTATTCCTTATCCTGATTGGTACTATGAAAATGAATTCTATGACTATCATCAGGTCAATGAACATAATCTATGAAGATGTGTCCAAATCAAGCATTTAATTGAGAATATGTTGGATAATAGGGAGATAAAATTGGATAATGGTGATTCCACTTCCAATCAAACTCTAGGGATTTATCAAAACCCATTTACTTGACATAACAATCAATATTAGTAAAACAATTAGCAACAACAACAATAGTCAGTGCAGTAGCAAAATCAAAGGCTAAACTAGTAGAATCAATAAAATTAGTATTAGAATCCACAATGATAAAATAATGGACAAAACCAAGATCATAATGGTAATAAATAATAAACCTACCATGTAGTTTCACATGACTATAATAGGGTTGTAGGTCATATTGCAGGGGGTAGCATTAATATGATCTCTATTAATCCTAGACCCAACACTAATCAACCTAGACCATTGCTAAAAAATAATATTTAGCTAAATTACATGGATAATCCTTCTTTGACTTGGGAGTGCATATAGGCAAATTAAGACTTCCATTTTTGGGTCTTATAATGACAACTTATTCTTGCCATGTGACCACATACAAGTGCATCGACAACTGAGACTTGTCTTATATGGTCCCATACCATTTCCAATAGTTATTAGTAATAATGGTATAGTATTTAATCTTGATTGAGAAATCACAACTTGAAGGTTGAATATTTATATTCTAGGCTCATAAACATCCACCACTTTGCCTGTCATCCAACCAAACCGTTCAGCCTCAGAATAAACCATTCACTACCGACCAAGACAAGAAGTTTGATATTGTGGAACAATTTTAGAAGACACCGATAAATTTTTTTATTTTAGATTTAATACAAATGTTAATAATCCAAAATAACATCTTGAATGAGTTTTTGACCCAATCCACTATTGCTAGTGACATATCCCTTGATAAATTTCAAGCTTTGGTTGGATATCTAGCTTTGACCCAACAAGTCACATTCAACCAAAGTGACATGTCTTCCCTTGGCCCCTTCCATAATAATCCGTTATACATAGACATTTATAGAAGATGGTATAAATTGAAATGTGTCCTTATAGACAATGGATCTAGCCTCAATATAGTGTCTCTAAAGCTCATTAAGCTTCTTGGTTACACAATGATAGATCTCCAGCCAGAAATAGTAACTATCAAAGCTTATGATAATCAGGAAAGAGAATCACAAGGCACCATTAGTTTGCCAGTTATCATTGGGCCTCTGACCCATTATACACTTTTTCATTTTCTTGATCTTGAGTTATCATACAATATGCTTTTAGGCATGCCTTGGTTACATGAGATTCGTGTAGTTCTATCAATGTTGCACCAATGTATCAAGTTTTCCCACTCAGGGATGGAAGTGAATATTTCAAGAGATTTACACCCATATGAACACTATAAGCATCTTGAGGACAAGTTTCAAAGATATAATTATCAGTATGGTATGAATCTAAGTTTCAATTAGGATAAAGGAAAGGCTATACTTATTGATCCTTCACCAGATAATTACATAAATCCTAATACCTTGGATTCTTTTTCCCACATGCCACCACCTGAAGCTTTTAATCATTTCACCATTTTAGATAATGGACTGGGAGAGTAAATTACCCATGATACATTTCATATTTCCAATCTTCCTCAGAATCTAAAAACCTTTGGGTGACCTAAAGTCACCCCACATAGGCATTGACAACAAAATAACAAAGATACGGGACCTGTCACATTTGTACCAACATCTAGCCTAGAACCTAACCCTCTTGAAGGAGATGAATTATGGTTATATAATGACAACTAGGTTTATATTTATAAAAATGAAAAGTATCCTATTACCAATAGGATCATATAGCATCACAATTATGAAGGAAGAGGCCTCAGACCAAATTAGCAAGGGACCATTGAGCCAATTTCCATGACTAAGTATGAAAGACCTTATGGAATTGGATTTAAACCACCTGGGGGTGACGCCACATATCTTTTTAAAACTCCATCACTAGTGACTAGTGATAATGATGTTGACAGTGAAGCAAAGTCTGATCATAGCCTCACCTTTTATGACCTAGCTGAAAACAACTTGTTTGATAACAATGCCATTTGTACCCTTACCTTGATCATTCATCACAACCCTTTGCCATTATATTATCCCCAACTGATATGTTGAGACCAAAAAGAATCTAGTCTACTGATTGATGAGTTCTAGAATGATGAAGCATTTTGTGATTTCTTAAGCCTTAGAGATAACGTTTCATTGGGAGATCACAAATCAGGATTCTCAATCACTTTCGATTCTACAGCCTATTTTGGAGAACAAATGAAAACCCTTAGCCAAAAACAAATAAGTAAAACATTAAGGTCCCAAAGTGAAAACCTCTTTGAGGCACTTTTCAACTAGGGAAAAAGTAAAGATAAAGGCTATTCTAGTGTTGAAAACCTATTTTAGGCACCATCAGATGGGGGTGTTCATTCTTCTTCAAATTTAGATCAAGGACCACCAATGATGAACTTACCTATGGATCTGAGTTCAGTTTTGAGCAATAACAAGTATTTGATCAAATTCTTAAAGAATTTCCAACTATTTTTATCACATGTATAGATATCCCATTAGGGGATTCAGATTCATCATGCTTAGGAGAAGTTGAGGAGCAATTCCTAATGGAGGACCCATACATAATCCAATAGTTCAAGTCATTGCCTACTATCCTAGAAGATAGTTTGATCCTTCTAGTCAAAGATACAATAGAGGTAAACATCAAGACTCTATCAGATTTGAAATGGATAAAATTAGGTGTATCCCTCACTGAGGAGGAATGTGACATCTTTACAGCTCTATTGAGATAATTTGTAGAAATCTTTTCATGGGCTTATTCTAACATGCCAGGGTTAGACGCCACCTTGGTTTTGCACCACCTTGCAGTTAATCTTGATGCCAAACCGGTAAAACACAAGTTACATAAGATGCATCCTTGCATTTTTGTATTGGTAAAGAAAGAGTTAGAAAAAACCTTATAAGTAGGATGTATCTGATCCATTGACTACTCAGAATGGATCTCTAATGTAGTACCTATTAGTAAAAAGCTTGAAGGGGTCAAAATTTTTACTAATTTTCAAGACATCAACAAAGCTTATCCTAAAGATGATTTTCCCTTACCTAATATTGACATGATCATCAAATCCATGATAGGTTATGAAATGCTTTCGCCCATGGATGGCTTTTCAAGATACAACCAGATCAAAATAGCACGAGAAGACCAATATAAAATAATGTTCACCACTCCATGGGGAAAATTTTATTATCAAGTAATGCCATTTGGCCTTAAGAATGCTGGAGATACATATCAAAGGGCCATGAGTATCCTATTCCATGATATGATGCATGATATTGTTGAAGACTATGTCGATGATATATTGGAAAAATCCAAAACTAGGGCCGACCATCTAGTAGTGCTGCATAAGAAATTTGAAATATTATGAGAGTATAAAGTTAAATTCAATAAAAATAAATGTGTGTTTGGTGTAAATTTAGGAAAATTACTTGGCTTCATTGTGTCTCATAGAGGTATTGAAGTTGATATGGCTAAAGTCCATGCTATAACCAAGATGCCACCACCAACCAATTTAAAGCAACTTCATAGTTTGCAAGGTAAGATCTAGTCAATCTAACACTTCATCTCTCATTTAGTAGATAAGTTCCATCCATTTACATACATTTTGAAGAAGGGAGTTACATTTCATTGGGATGATCACTTCCAAACAACTTTTCAACAACTCAAAGACTATCTTGTTAATCCACCTATTTTATTACCTCTTATGTTGGGAAAGCCATTCTTGTTATACCTATCAACTACTAACCATGCTCTGGGGGAACTCTTGGATCAACATGATGATTATGGAAAGGATCATGCTATATACTACCTAAGCTTTACCTTGGTTACATATGAACATAACTATGCACCTGTTGAAAAAGCTTGTTTAGCCCTGGTCTTCATAGGTCAAAAACTATGCCATTACATGTTGAATAATAAAACCGTGGTCATTTAGAAATTATATCTGCTCAAGTATCTACTATATAAAATGGATTGACAAGGTAAAATGGCTAAATATATCATGCTTCTCAGTGAATTTGACATAGAATATGTCAATCAAGGGACAAATTCTTGTAGATCAACTTGTTGAAATACCTCTCACAGACACCCAACCAATCACATTTCAATTTTTTGATGAATATATCATGACCATCATTAACACACCCCTTGAGAATCAGCCCTATAATCTATATTTTGATGGTTTATTCATTGCACATTGATTGGGGGGTAGGCCTATTGTTTATTACACCATAGGGGGATCTAATCCCTAAATCATTCAGAATCAACTTTCCTTATACAAACAACATGGTTGAGTATGAAGCACTTGTTGTAGGGCTCTGACAATCAATGAAATGGAATATATCTCATCTCTAGGTTTATGGTGATTCTCAATTAATCATCAATTAGGTTATAGAGCATTTTTAGACCAAAGATGACAAGTTGGTTCCATATAAATCCATGGTTAACACTCTTAAAAAAAAAAATTCCAACATTTAGTTTGAGCACATACCAAGGGCTAGTAACATAACTATAGATGCCATGGTTACTATTGGTTCTCTAATTTGATAAATAGATAAAGATAGAGAGTATTAGTTCTTTGTCAAGAATTTGTTAGCACCAACTCATCAACCTTCAACTGTTGCCATGATTTGTGATATTTTTGGTTCTAATTCTATCTGGTACTCAAACCTTTACAACTACCTTCATGACCAAGTTATACCACCTAAATTATCATGAAAACAAACCAAATCCTTCATTCATCATTCTACTCAGTATACTCTACTTGGATTTACCCGTTACTATCATAGTTTTGATGGAACTCTACTTCATTGTTTAACTTTGATAGAGTCTACATTAGCATTAAGAAAATTTCATGAGTATTTGGAGCCCATTCTAGCAAGGTAGTCCTATAAAAAAATCTCTAACGTACTGGTTATTATTGGCCCACAATGGACATAGATGCCATTTCCTATGTAAAGAAGAGTGACAAATTTCAACATCATGCTAATCTAATTCATGCCCCAACAAAAAATCTTATACTAATGTTGACACCATGGCCATTTTTTACATGGGGACTTGACCTAATTAGAAAGATTAACCCCACTTCATCTGATGTCTATAAACATATCCTTATCACTACTAAATATTTCACTAAGTGAGTTGAATCTATACCTCTCACTTACGTGACTAGAAAGCAAATTTCTAAATTCATCTTTAACCATCTCATCTACCACTACAATATCCCTTGTGACATTATATCTGATAATAGAGGATCATTAAAAAATAAGGATGTAGATCAGTTGTGTACCAAATATAACATCACACAACATTTTTCTACAATGTATTAACCTCAAGGTAATGGCCAAGTTGAGGCATCCAATAAAACCATTATCAATATTCTCAAAAATATTGTTAATGATGTCAATCATGATTGACACCTCTAAATATTCCTTACCCTTTGGGCATACTATACCAATCATCATACCCCCATAGGAGCCACTCCATACTCACTTGTTTATGGTACCGAACCCATCCTTCCCATTGAGGTTGAATTGCCTTCACTATGCATCTCTTTCAAGCATGTCTTGGATGATCATGACTATTGTATAACTTGCCTACAAGAGCTAGACCTACTTGATGAGAAATGCACATTCACACTCAACAACCTTCAAGCATATCAGAACCAACTCAAAGGCCACTATAATAGGTGTGTCAAGTATATAACATTTAAACTTGGTGATCTTGTTCTTAAAGAAAACCAAAATAATACCATGGCTGAGAAGAAGCATAAAGGGAAATTCAAAACAAACTGGATAGGGCCTTTCATCATCACTGCAAATTATGGATTAGGGGCATACAAGCTTACCACACCAAATGAAGATGAACTTCCTGAGCCAATGAATATTATTGATCTCAAGAGGTATTATGCTTGAGTGCTAAGGTGTATTTTCTATAAAGATCATTCCAGTTATGCCATTTTATCACTATTCTTATTTGTAAAAATACCATCCTTATCTGTCCTCTTCATCATTTCAATTTTCCATTACTAACCTATCAACCTAGTGTGTTCTAAAGCCTAGCCCATTTGACATTAGTTTTTTCCATTTCTTACGTAACATCAGGGTATTTGATTAGTTTCAATTAGTTGGTTCAAGAACTTCAGACATAGATCATATTTTGGGATAGTGTGACAAAATTTTCAGCAATTGCATCCTTCATTTGATATTCTTTCTTACCACCAGTCTTGCTACTAATTATAACCACCTTTGGTCAAATTAGTACCTTTGATCTATGTCATTGTGTCCTGGTTATAACTACTTATGGGAAAACTAGAGGAAAAATTAAGCCTTGATGTACCAACTTGCCACTTCCTATGTCATACTATGCCTTTTTACCAACTGTGCATGTTTTATTTGAATTGACTATTACACTAGTCAAATTCCTCCGCTATAAAGTTAGAACTATAGTGACTTGGGGTCCTACTCTATGACTATGTAGGTAGTGCTCAAGACTTGTTGAGGTTATCTCAGTCACCCTAAGCCATGCTTTCACCATTTTTCAAGCAACCTAATTCATGCTCTCACCATTTTGTGAGAAGCCTAAGCGACATTATCACCATTTTTTGAGAAACCTAAACCACGTTTTCACCATTTTTTGAGCAACCTATGCCATGCTCTCACTATTTTGTGAGTAACCTAAGCCACACTCTCACTATTTTATGAGCAACCTAAACCATTCTCTCACCATTTTGTGAGCAATCTAATCCATTCTCTCACCATTTTGTGAGCAACCTAAGCCATGCTCTCGCTATTTTATGAGTAACCTAATCCATGCTCTCACCATTTTGTGAATAATCTAAGCCACATTCTTGCCATTTTGTGAGAAACCTAATCCATGCTCTCACTATTTTATGAGCATCCTAAGCCATGCTCTCACCATTTTATGAGTAACCTAATCCACGCTCTTGCCACTTTGTGAGCAACCTAAGCTACACTCTCACCATTTTACGAGTAGCCTAATCCATGCTCTCACCATTTTATGAGTAGCCTAAGCCATGCTCTCATCATTTTTTTAGCAACCTAATCCATGCTCTCACCATTTTTGTGAGAAACCTAAGCCACACTCTCACCATCTTGTTAGCTTGAACCATTTAGTGTCTCATCATTCTCAATTGAGTTGAGACACTAAAAAACAATTCTAAAAACATTTTAAAAATCATTAGAAAAGAATAAAAACATTGACCACTTCTTTGCCTTAAGGATTCTGAGAACCCTTACTAAGTTACAAGTAAATCACTTGTCATTTAGTTTCCCCATCCTTTTTGGCCTTTTTCTCTCACACACTTGCCATTTTTCAAGACCATTCCTATTCTTCTATCACATCCATTCTATTTATTTTTCTTAGTTATCACATTCTTCTTATTCCTTGGGAGAACTACATTTGGCCTAAAGTTTTTTATTAGATATTACATCCATGAAACTATGTAGGCAATGTCCACTTGCTTAGTACATATGGAGATAGCTTAGCCACCCCCTTCCTTCTCTTCTATTCCCCCATTTTGTTTATTTGTTAAGTTGTCTCTTATTTTTTAGGGGCAATGTTCGTAGGGTTTATATTGCATTGTTTGTTTGTTTGTCTATCTATTTATTTAATTTCAACACTATTGCCTTGATTCAGTTTATGTGTGTTTATTAGGTGATTCCTTAACCACACTTATACTTGAATCCATCCATATTCATATGTTTACATTGTCATAATGGTTTCTATCATTGGTGCATTTTTTTTATTAAGCATTAGATTGTGGGAGTCAGTCCTTATGCATATTTCAGCCAAGTCCTCATGATGTTATACTATGATGCCTACCGACACGTGCTTTAACAAACCTCAGCATCAAGAAGTCTATTCAGTAATGGTGGCATCTCTTCAGAACTGACATCTTGATTCCATCCAAATCATATCTCAAATAGAGTAATTAAACATGAAAGAATTTTAACCTTTATTAGTTTGGATGAGCATCTCCCTACTAGTAGGTTATTCTAATTCATCATTATCCTCTGTGTTAAGTTATCATCATCCTCGGCCAAGTTTATCATGTTTTCCATAATTGAGGTCCAATGATTATAACTACCTATGGGCAAATTAGTACACACTATCCCCCTACATTTTTAAATGATTATAACCACCTTTAGGAAAATCATTGTGTTGTCACCACTTTAATTTTTATATCTATATAGGGGCATGTTATCTTGTTTGTCTATTGTAACTGGGGTAGTTCCATCTTCTCAATGATTATAACCACCTTTGGGTAAATCATTATGTTATCATACCATGTTACCACTATCAAAGTATAATGCTTATAAATGCCTTTGGGTAAACCATTGTACACCATCCCACTTGCATTCTCAGTGACTTTGACTACTTTTTCAATATCATTATGTTTTCTCCCCATCATCTTTACTTTCTTTGGTCCCCTCATTTCTCTTCTTTCTTTTTGAGGGACCGTTTACCAACTTCCTTATGCCAACCATTCCCTAGAAGGGTTGTCATATAGTTTTTTTTATCATCATTACAGTTATAGGCATGCAGGACCTTTTCATTCTTTGAGAAGACATTACTATTCTTATAGCTTGCAATGCCTTCCCAAATAGGGGCAAACTATAGACACCTAAATATGGCCACCGATAATCTCCAATTAGGATTTTGGCCAATTTCTATTTAAAATAAACAATTTGGCCTAAAAATACTAAAACATGCTAAATGATGCAAAATTGACATATTCAAGTGCCAATTTTGGCCAGGGTATCCCTAAATAGGGTAACGTAATTTATGGGCCAGCTAACTTTGATTAATTTAGTTTGAGTTAAATTACCAAATTTACACCTAGGTGCTCTGGATTTTTCTTTCCTATCAAATAACTTGCATAAGACATGTGCCTTTATTATTTGTTATTGATAACATCCTAAATGGGATAACAAATTCAACACATTTGACATGGACTTCCAATTCCAATCCAATTAAATTTTGGATCAATAATAAGATATTCTGATCAATTTGAGTAAGTTTTGCACAAAGTGCTTAATCATGCTTAAGAGATAATTAATCTAAAGTAAGGCGTAATTAATAATTCCATGGAAAATTGTTGAACACTTATTTTTGGAAATGAATATTAAATATCTGCATCATCAAGTGACCTCATTTCTTGGGAAGGCATCCCTAGGCCATAAATTCCACAAATATCAGGATTCATTCCCTCCATGCCTCATCAATTCCTTCCATGATGCCATCCATTCCTATTAATTGCCCCTTATTCCAATGTCATGATGAGGATAATTACAAAATTAATTCCAAGAATTGAATTAATCCTCAACCACACATCTCAATCTTGAGATGGATAGTTCAGATTGATTCTAGACATTCTAAAAAATCTATAAATAAAGAGGCCATAAACATCATTTCTAATCTATTTTTGATGAAAAGTTATAATGCCAAATTGGTTCCAAAATCTTTAAGCAATTAGTGTTACCATGCCAAATTGATTCCAAGCCAAGCCAAGCCACAAGCCAAAGGTGCCAAGGAGAAGAGGAGATAACCAAGTCTCCTTTGATGATGACTTCATGAGCACAAGTTGAGAAAGCCACTACTACAAAGGTATTTGGAGCATCCAAAGAAGGTGAAGGAATTCTTGTGTTTGCATTCCTTACTTTTTAGTTGTGTTTGTCATTTGATTTTGTTAACTAAGCTCTCCCTAGTGTTTAGGCATAGATATGTTATGATATTAGTGTATTTATTTCATTTTATTTTCATTTTGGAACTAAAACCATACTAACCATCCTCTCTTGAGTCAAATTCCTAGATCACAATGACCTCTCTATTTACAATTGTAGCACACCATACCTTTTATAAGAAACATATCTTTCTATACCTTATTTGGACATAAATTTTAATATGTCCTATGTCATAACTATTAATGCACTTAACTATGTTCATACCTTTTTACTGATGACCCCCATCATATCTCCATACAAACTCATTTCTAACAAGTCTTTTGCATTCTCTAGACCTATTACGAACTTGATTACACATGTAATAATAGCCATTGAATCTTGCATACCTCATGGCATTTGGTTATCTGATCTAATTTGTCTTCATTCTATCAGCACCTTCAATCTTTGTCTGATGATTTGTATTCAAAGTATTATTGTCTTGGTTCACGTTAGTCTTCATCTTGTCTTGATTAACATTATTTGTTCTTCTTCATATCCAAGACTAGTTCTATCACTAGCATGATTTTGACCACTCAAAATGTTGTCTAGATCACATGAACTCTTTTTAAATATCACAAATGACTTCGTCTTACTATATATATTCTCTAACTCATATTTCAAAGACTTATTTTCAAAAACATACTTTAAACATTATTCTTCTTTAGATTTTAGGCTTGTAGATAGAATTTATAATTGAAAACTAAGATGCTTGATCATATCTTCATGTTCCTTAGTATATTTATTCAATCTTGCCTCATATATACTAAATTTCTCCTCATAGTCCTTAAGTTTAGATTTCATCTTCTTATTGATTTTCTTCTCAATCTTCAGTTCTTCAAGAGCATTCATTAATACAGTTTCATAGTCTACCTCATCTTCATCATCATCTGAATCACTCCAAGTAGACTCATTTTGATAGAAGTAACTTCCTTCCTCATCCATGAAATTAGCTTCATCTTCAGTTGGACCATCATCTTCATGATCATATTTTGAGTCACTATATTCACTCTCATCTGATGAGCTACAATCTTCTTTGGTGTAGAGACTTTTTTTTTTAAGGACTTCTTGTTGTTAAAATTTCTAAATCCTTTCTTCTTATATGTCTTCTTGTCATCATATTGGCATTCACCATTCTCTTCATCATCTTTCTTCTCATGCTTATGAGGGAACTTATGATCAAAATGTCCGATCTCTCCACAATTGAAACATTTGAAGGGTAGTTTGCCCTTATACTTCCCTGAGCCTATGTTCAGTTTTTTAGTAATCAAAGCAATTAGTTCATCCTCATAAATTCATATATGTCATCCTATTTAGATTTATTACCTTGGAACTTCTTCTTAGGCTTCATATCTATCTTAAATTCAACATCCTTCTTTGGTGGTATATCATCATTTATTCTCATCTCATATGCAGTAAGGGTGTCATGTAATTGATCCATCTTCAACTGAGTAAGATCATGACTCTCTTCTATAGAAAAAAAAATTATATCAAAATTAAGAGATAGAGACCTCAATACATTTTGGACTATAATATCCTCTTCAATATTCTCTCTAAGACCTCTAATGATGTTCACAATCTCATCAACTCTCTGTAGAAAGGATGCCACATAATATTTTTCCTTCATCTTGAGAATTTCAAATTACCTTCTGTGAGTCTATAACTTAGAAAGATTAACCTTTAAATCTCATTCAAAAATGATCTAAATTTTGTCCCATATATCTTTATTAGATATACAATGGATTACTTTGGTGTATTTAGTCTCTGAAAGACAAGTGATAACATTCATTCCCTTGGAATTGTTCTCAAATAACTTCTTGTCTATAACACTAGATGGAGGAATAATTGGAGAAACATAACCATATAGAATATATTGCCATACATAAAACCCTAGGGACATAATATATGTCCTCATCCTTACACTCTATTAAGCATAATTGGATCCATTGAACATCGGTGCTTGCTTAGTAGAGAAACTTCCTTGATGACTATCCATATTATATGTTGGATCACCTTCAAGTTGTTAAGCCTTTACCAAATGAGTTGATATGATAAGAATCATTAGAGGTTCAATCACTAATATGGGGGGTTATTCATTGAGCCATAATAATCTAAATTCAATTCTAATCTCTACAAACACTTAGTCATCTACCACAAACATTCATGAAGCATACATATCATTCATAGTAATGAATAAGAGAGACAATAAAAGATCAATCACATAACACATGACATACGTGGGATACCCTCTTAGGGAATAAAACCCACTAAAACCTACAATTAGACTATTATCTTATAATAACAAGATCTAATTTATACTAGTTGCAATTGATTAAGGAACTACAATCCCACAAGGTGCTATAACACCTATCTAGTTGAGCGACAACAAAAACCAAAGGTTTATTAAGTTTCACCTTGCAAGGATGTTACAACCACCTTAGATGATGATCTAAAAAAATAACACCTATAAACACATCCACCTCAAAACTGATGTCTACAACACCTAATGATGGACCTCTACTTATCACTCTTCACCTTCTCTCATGTTGGGGATCAACCAACAATGGATTACACTTATGAAAGCAATCAATGCGGAAATAAATCAGATAGATAAGTAACTGAAATGATAAATAGCACAGAACAAGATATACAAGAAAACACCCTGAAAACTTGTATTAAAAACTCTTTACAATAGGAATACAAATGAAGAACTTTGTTCTTCCACACCTCTCTTAGATGCACACAAGATCTCTCACTAGATCTCTATTCCTCAAGAGCTCTCTCTCAAGTACAGTCCTTCAAACATTCACAATGTTCTACTCATACTCAATTACACTCTCTCTTCATCATTCATACAATAGCTTAGAAGATCTCTCCTACATATAGAAATAGGAAACTTAAGCATGCTCTTACAACAATCAGTTAAGCCTCTTCAACAAGGGCTCTAAAAATAATATTGCTAACAATAGAGACGCGAGCTTGAGTCTACAACTCAAACTCATCATGCAAACACTCGCTTCTGTCCTCGGAAATAGCTTTCTGGACACGCAGGTAACCGACGTCGGTTCCTGTCTGTTCGCATGTGACCGTCGCCGGCCGACCATACCGCCGACGTCGGCGCCTCTGAACTGCAACTGACCGACGTCGGTCGCTCCTGACCGATGCCGGCGTCTGTGTAGACCCGAACCTGTTTGTCTATGCTCCTTGGTGAAGCTTTTAGCTCCACATACCTAACAATCTCCCACTTGGAGATAAACCAGCTGCACCAATACCTGTACAGCAAGATCTTCTAGCTCCTCCATCTTCAACTTAATCGTGAAGACCAACAGAAGTTGAATGAAGATTCAACTTCTCCTTATTAACCAGCTTTGTTAGCATATCAACAGGATTCATGTCTGTATGGATCTTCTCCAGCTTCAACTCACCATCTTCCAATACCTGCCGTATGAAGTGGTACCTTAGCTGTATGTGCTTGGTTCTAGAATGGAAAGCTGAGTTCTTAGCCAAATGGATTGCACTCTGACTATCACTATGCAATCTACAACTCCCATGCTCCCTTCCAAGCTCTTCCATGAACCGTGTCATCCATATCATTTCCTTGCTAGCTTCTGTAGCTGCAATGTATTCTGCTTCTGTAGTTGACAAGGCTACAACCTTCTGCAACTTAGAAATCCAACTAACTGCCGTTCCACCTACAGTAAAAACATAACCTGTGGTGCTCCTCCTGCCATCCAAATCCCCTGCCATATCTGAATCTACATAGCCATGTAGAGACGTATCTGAACCTCCATAGCATAAGTGTCTACTGCTGGTTCCTCTCAGATATCTAAGGATCCATTGTACTGCTTTCCAATGTTCCTTTCCTGGATTGGCCATATACCTGCTTACTACTCCCACTGCTTGGGCAATATCTGGTCTAGTACACACCATTGCATACATCAAACTTCCTACCGCGGAAGAATATGGAAATTTATTCATGTACTCTACCTCATCATGTGAATTGGGACATTGTTCTTTACTTAACTTGAAATGTCCTGCCAAAGGTGTGCTTACCGATTTCGCATCCTGCATGTTGAACCGTTTCAACACCTTGTCCACATAATCTTCTTGAGACAATATCAACCTGTGATTTTCTCTGTCTCTCTTAATGCTCATGCCAAGGATTTTCTCAGCTGCTCCCAAATCCTTCATGGCAAACGTTTGAGCTAACTTCACCTTAAGCTCTGAGATGTCCTGCATGTGAGACCCTGCAACCAGCATGTCATCTACATACAACAATAGAATAATGTATCTACCGTTATCAAATCTCTTAAAATATACACAATGGTCTGATTGACACCTATTGAAACCATGCTCAGTCATAAACCTGTCAAATTTCAAGTACCATTGCCTTGGAGCTTGCTTGAGGCCATACAAGCTTTTCTTTAACCTGCACACTAGTTTCTCCTTACCCTTGACCTCGAAACCTTCTGGCTGTTCCATGTAAATTTCCTCATCTAAATCTCCATGAAGAAATGCTGTTTTAACATCTAGCTGCTCGAGATGCAAATCCTCAAAAGCAACCAAAGACAGTACAACCCTTATAGAAGTCATCTTAACAACTGGAGAAAAAATTTCGCCAAAGTCAATACCTGGCTTTTGTGCAAAACCTTTTACAACCAATCTGGCCTTGTATCTCATCTGACCATCCTCACCTTCCTTCAACCTGTAAGTCCACCTGTTCTTCAGTGTTCTCTTACCAGCTGGCAATTCAACCAAATCCCATGTTTGGTTCTCTCTTAAGGACTCCATCTCCTCAACCATGCCATGCTCCCACTTACTCCTGGACTCCACCTGTAAAGCTTCTTCAAAACTTTCTGGTTCTCCACCATCGGTTAGCAATAAATAATATAAAGAAGGAGAGTATCTAATTGGAGGCTTACTTACCCTTTCAGACCTCCTGATTGGTGTCTTGGACTCATTTTTAACAATCTGTCCATCCAAATTTTCTGACAGTGACCAACCTCGGCCACCTGTAGACCTGTTACTGGCCGACGCCGGTTCTTCCTGGCCAACGCCGGTGCCTGGTCTGCCGACGTTGGTCTCTGTATGACCGACATCGGTTTCTGTACTGCCGACGCCGGTGCCAAACCTGCCGACGTCGGTCTCTGTGTTTTCCTGTAAGTGATTATTTCTTTTTCCCGCGAGCTCATTTTGGACCATAACTTCGTCCAACTCATTATTGCTCTGCCCAGCTTGATCTAGCTTCCTTGTCTGATCACTGTACATCACTCTTTCATTGAAAACAACATCACGGCTCCTAATTACCTTGTTAGTTCCTAGATTCCAAAATCTGAAACCAAAATCATCTGAGCCATAGCCTATAAACGTGCACCTCATAGACTTAGCATCAAGCTTCTTTCTATTTTCCTTATCTATGTGCACAAAGGCTTCACAACCAAAAACTTTGAGATATGAGAGATCAACCTTTTTACCTGTCCATGCCTCTTCTGGAATTCCACCATCCAGAGCTGTAGAGGGTCCTCTGTTGATCAGGTACACTGCGGTGTCAACTGCTTCTGCCCAAAACTCTAAGGGCAAACCTGCATGCAATCTCATACATCTTGCACGCTCCATAATAGTCCTGTTCATCCTTTCAGCAATACCATTCTGCTGAGGTGTCCTTGGAACCATCCTTTGCCTACGGATTCCATTTATGTAACAATACAATTTAAACTTAAGACTGCAGAACTCACCACCATTATCGGATCTCAAGCACTTTAATCTTTTGCCTGTTTCATTCTCAACCATGGCTTTCCATATCTTAAAGGTATCAAAAACATCAGATTTCTTTTTAATACAGTAGATCCATACCTTTCTTGTGGCGTCATCTATGAATGTAACATAGTACTGTGATCCGCCAATAGAGGCTACATGAGCCGGTCCCCACACGTCTGTGTGAACAAGCTGCAACTTCTGCCTTTTCTTAGTAGACCCAGTCTTTAGAAAACTAACCCTTTTCTGTTTTCCAAACACACAATGCTCACAAAATTCTAGATCCATACTTTTCAAATCTGAAAGCATACCTTTAGACTTAAGGATAGACATCCCCTTCTCACTCATGTGGCCAAGCCTTGAGTGCCACAATTTAGCATCCACATCTGAAGTAGATAAAACTGAAGGAGATTTGTTAGTAATACAATTACACAAATAGAGAGTACCTTCTCTCTTACCTCTGGCCATAACAAGTGCACCCTTGGTCACTTTCCAAGAATCTGCTGTGAGAGTTACTGTACAACCCTCATCACCAAGCTTACCTGCAGAAATCAGATTTCTCTTCAAACTAGGAACATGCATCACATCCCTCAACACCCATGTGTTGCCATTCTGCATCTTTAGCTGCACTTTACCTTTGCCAATAATCTTGCAAGGCTCATCATCCCCCAAGTATACTATTCCAAAATCTCCATGGACATAGTCACTGAAATATTCTCTGTTAGGGGTAGCATGGAAAGATGCACCAGAATCTAATACCCAAGATTCTATGTTATTATGCAAAGAGAAAATAAGAGCATCCTGTGCAATACCTGCAACCTTTGTCTTTTCCTTTCCTTCGTGCTGATTGTCCTCCTTAGGCTTTGACCAGCAATCTCTGCTTATGTGCCCCAACTTTCCACAGTTCCAGCATTGTGGCCTTCTGCCATTCCTGGATTTGGATCTGCCTCTTCCCTTAGACTTAGATCTTGATCTCCTCTTGCTCCTTTCTTTTTGCCTTCCTCTGCTCTCAAAATTTAAAGCGTTCCCGGATGTCCCAGAAGTCTCTTCTGTGCTTTTCCTGCGTATTTCCTCATTCAAAATAACACTAACCACATCCTCTACTTTTAAAATATTCGAAGCAGAAGCAGTATTAGAAACTGCCATTACCAAGCCATGCCAGCTTTCAGGCAAAGAACATAAAATTAAAAGAGCCTTTATTTCATCTTCAAATGAAATATTAACAGAACTTAACTGATTAACAATACCATGGAAATCATTCAGGTGATTAGAAACAGATCCACCTTCTTGCATATGCAAATTAAATAACTGCTTCATCAAATATACCTTGTTTGAAGCGGAGGGTTTTTCATACAAATTTGCTAACATGGTCATTAACTCTACCATAGTTTTTGCCTGTGACAAATTGGATATCACAGTGGAGGCCAGACTCAGTCTTATAGACCCAAGAGCCTTTCTGTCGAGAACTTCCCATTCTTCATCCTCCATGTCCTTGGGCTTCTTTGCTATCCCACCTAACGGTAAGTAAAGATCCTTCTGATACAGATAGTCCTCTATCTGCATTCTCCAGTGCTGATAGTTCTTGCCATTAAACTTTTCCATTCTCAACTTACTTTCCTCTGCCATTGCTTCTCCCACTCAAACAGAAATCCCTGTGAGCAACCTGTAATCCGAACACACTACACAGATCTGAACCACCTGTTAGTGAACCTGAGCTCTGATACCACTTGTTGGGGATCAACCAACAATGGATTACACTTATGAAAGCAATCAATGCGGAAATAAATCAGATAGATAAGTAACTAAAATGATAAATAGCACAGAACAAGATATACAAGAAAACACCCTGAAAACTTGTATTAAAAACTCTTTACAATAGGAATACAAATGAAGAACTTTGTTCTTCCACACCTCTCTCAGATGCACACAAGATCTCTCACTAGATCTCTATTCCTCAAGAGCTCTCTCTCAAGTACAGTCCTTCAAACATTCACAATGTTCTACTCGTACTCAATTACACTCTCTCTTCATCATTCATACAATAGCTTAGAAGATCTCTCCTACATATAGAAATAGGAAACTTAAGCATGCTCTTACAACAATCAGTTAAGCCTCTTCAACAAGGGCTCTAAAAATAATATTGCTAACAATAGAGACGCGAGCTTGAGTCTACAACTCAAACTCATCATGCAAACACTCGCTTCTGTCCTCGGAAATAGCTTTCTGGACACGCAGGTAACCGACGTCGGTTCCTGTCTGTTCGCCAGTGACCATCGCCGGCCGACCATACCGCCGACGTCGACGCCTCTGAACTGTAACTGACCGACGCCGGTCGCTCCTAACCGACGCCGGCGTCTGTGTAGACCCGAACCTGTTTGTCTATGCTCCTTGGTGAAGCTTTTAGCTCCACATACCTAACATCTCACACTCAATCTACAAGATCACTATTCTACCAATAGAATTATGACTTATAGGTCATATAAATATTCCTCAATGTTTTCTTCTCTTCAACTCATCCTTAGGGTACTCTACCCCTCTTTCACCCATAATACATACATAATCCTCTCTCAAATCTATCCCAAGTCTCTTGCTCACAAATTTAGAAACCATCATCTTTAGTTCCACTATTTATATATCATACTCAATAATCAAAACCTTGGTTGGCCATTAGGCATGCCTTAGCCCTTAATTCATCTCTCATATGAATACATGGCTCAACATAATATTCATAGGTTAGTCATAGCATCTATGGGTCACCCTTAAGCAACTACACCTTTTAATAAGGCCTTTGTAGCTCTTATAGGTCTCATGGAGACCTATTCACCCATTTAGCAAACCATCAAGAAAAAAAAGAACATAGGACCACTTTAAAATACATGGGTCCACTCCTTATGTCCCCTTTGAAATTTGTAAATGATCATAATCATCTTATCTCACCTTTGTGTATGTCTAAACAACTCAAACACTGACCTGGTGCATAAGAGCATCATATATAGTCAACTTATTAAGCATTATTCATACTCAAGAAGCATTTATCATACATCTTAAGTCCACACAAAACATCCTCATGGAGTATACAACACTCCCCAATAGCTAATTCATCAAGAGACATCAAAATAGTATATATATAAGCTCAATTACTCTTATTGGGTCATATGTAGAACAAACATGAACACAGTGAAATTTGAACATTAATATCTTTGACTGTACACACTTCCATATATTTAAATTAGTTCATTAAATGAACCATGGTGTCTTCTTCATATTTTATTTTTACAAAACCAACAAATTCAACTTATATTAAAAGATATGGATAAAATATAGAGCTCTAGTTTTTTCCTATGTTAAATTCAAATATTTGAATGACAATGGTCACAGTTAAACTTTGACCACTTTGATCTCATCTCATGTCCTCTTATCTTTGGATCAATCTTACACAATCAATATTGTCCAAACTATAATGCATAGTCTTCCAAAGTTAAATGTTAAACTTCAAATAGTTAACCTCATCTCGTACACCCTTACAATGTTGACTTAGCATGTTATGTTGATCTCAATGGATTAACCAGGTCTTTAACTATCAATGATCACTATTTAATTAATCTATATGAACACCCACTCATCATTAGATATTTATTCTTTACCTTTGCTCAGTCATTAAACATCATGCACTTATCCTCATCTCATTGCTTCTTGACTTCTTGGAGCATTGTACACCATCAATCTAGCTCAAACTTGAACTTGTGTAAAAATGACTAAGTATGGAGACCCTTTTAATATACCTTGAAGGCCAACTTTGGATAAATATATATTTTTCAGTGATCAATCTCATGTCCTATAAATTACACCATATGTTCTCCTTTCAAATAGGAATCTAACCATGTACCAAATTGCTCTTGAGACCTTTGCATGTGTGAGATATAATTCCATTCAAAATCCTTCTCAAAATCTTTTGTCACAGAGCCAACTATGTCAAAAACCTACTTGGGAGGCCAACTTTGAACAAAACATATCTTTTAACATGCTTTATTACATGATCTATATTTTAGCATAAATCAACTAGGATCAAAATTGAACAAACCCATATGATCAGTTTCTCTTGACACCTTCACATATACAAGATATAACATCATAAAAATGCCTACTCAACTTTTCTTGTCACATGCAAATTTGGATATGAAAAAAAAATAGTCAAACTACCTAGCAGCCAAACTTTACATATGCATATCTTTTAATGTGCTTCATCACATGACCTAAAATTTATCACAAATAAACCAGTCACAAAAATAAATAAATTGATATGATTATTTTATTCTGAAACCTCCACATGTGCAAATGCTGACCTTATCAACATGCTTACTCAACTCTTTCTAGCCACATGAAAATTTGGCTAAGTATGGGAAAATAATGAATTCTGACTGAGAAGCCAACTTTGCACCCTCATATATTTGACCAAGCTCTAATGCATGACTTGAGATTTGGTGTATAAAAACTAGGGAATAATGTGATCACAACCATATGACCAACTACCCTTGACTCATTCCCTTCATGGCAATGGTGACATCACTGAATTACCTACTTAGATTTTCTACCACTGAACCCAAAGTGTCTAGATGATCAAATCACCATACTCATGCACACAAGCACTGAAAGTATTTTTGACTTTTGATAGGACCCCTTTCACATGATCAAATCACCATACTCATCCATTAACCTCTATAACTATACAAACTCTAAATATCAACCAAGCATACTAGGATAAACACATTGCACACTTTGTCATTATCACATAGACTATCAAGGATCTTCATCCACTCACTAGGACACCTCTATGACATTACCATGACATCAGTGACAACTCTCCAACAAAACCAACAAAAATAATGACTTATTTTAACTTAACAAGAAATTCATGAAAACCACTAAAGGAGACAATTTCATAACTTTAACCAGGTAATCAAGTGCCCAAGAAGTATAAATTTGATCACTTATGCCCTTATCTATTTGATATCATCTTTTTCTAGGTGCTTTTCCCACCCAATTTTGAAATGCCAAAATTTGATAATTATAAAGGGAAAGGAGATATAAGAGAAAATCTACAAGCTTTCTTTATGACATGCTAAGAGGTAGCTTACAATAAAATATATTTGTTATGCCTATATCCATGCAACTTGGGTGGACAAGTATTAGAATGGATTTTCAAATTACCTAAGGGATCGGTCACTACTTTCAATGACCTATCACAAAAATTTATCAACTATTTCTCTTACAACATAGAACATATGGTATTTGATTTTTGGAATGCCAAACAGAGAAGAGGAGAGAGATTCTCAACATATTTACAAAGGTGGAGAGCTCTGTAGACACCTAAAACTAACCACCAATCCTCCAATCAGGGTTTTGACCAATTTCCACAAAAATGCATAATTTGGCCTAAAAAAACTAAATCACATTAAAAGATTTGAACCTAACATATTCAAGTTCTGATTTTGGGTAGAGTATCACTAAATGGGGCAATGCAATTTATGGGCCAACTAACTTTGATCAGATCATTTCAAGTCAAAATGCCAATTTTACACCTAGATGCTCTAGATTGGTCTTTTCTATAAAATTTCTTACACAAGATGCATGTCTTTTTTATTTTGTGTTGGAAACATCCTAAATGGGAATATGATTCCATTGTATTTGACATTAACTTCTAATTTCAATCTAGTCAAATTTTGGACCAATAACAAGGCATTCTGATCAATTTGAGTAATTTGTGCATAAAGTGCTTAATCATGCTTAAGATTTAGCTAAACAAAATTAGAACCTAATTAACAATTCCATGGAAACTTTTTGAATACTTATTTTTAGAAATGAATATTTAAATATCTACATCATCAGGTGACATCATTTCTTAGGAAGACATCCCTAGGCCATAAATGCCATAAAAATTAGGATTTATGCCTCTCATGCCTCATCAATGCCATCCATGCCTCTTCATTTCTCCTTTATCACAAACATTGATGAGCCTATTTATGTATTTTAATTACATACTTGGATTAATCATTAGGCACACATGTCAATCTTGAGATGGATAGTTTAGGTTGATTCTAGCCATTTGTAAAAATCTATAAATAGAGAGGCCATGAACATCATTTCTAAGCTATTTTGGTGAAAATTCATTATGCTCAAATATCTTCAAATATTAATTTTTGAAAATTTACCATGTCAAATTGATTCCAAGAGCTATCACATGCCAATGTTATGATGCCAAAATAGTGAGCCAAGCCAAGCCAAAGCCACAAGGTGTCAAGGAGAAGAGGAGATAGACACACCTCCTTTGATGAAGACTTCATGAGCATAAGTTGAGTAAGCCACTACAACAAGCATTTGGAACATCCAAGGAAGGTGAAGGATTCATGTTTTTCTTTACTTTTTAGTTGTGCTTTTCATTTTTTTTTGTTATTAAGCTCACCCTAGTAACTAAGCCTAGAGATGTATGCTAGCTAGTGTGTTTTTATCAATTTGTTTTCATTTTGTCACTAACATAATAATAATCACCTCTCTTGAGTCAAATTCCTAGTTCACAAGCTCTATCTAGTCATTTCTCACATAATTTATTAGATACATAACTATCAGTTATCTTTGTACAAAACCTAAATATCAAGATCACTCATAATCTAAGACTCAATTGTGCCAACAAGTTTGAATAAATTGTTGACAAATGTGTGTAGATATAAAAGGCACTTATTAGGAAGTGCCTTATAAATATATACTCTTAGACTCAAATACTGAACCAAAGCCAAGTGTCAAACCAAAAACAAGTGACAATTCATACCAACATAATTGAGAAGTCGAAGACCAATAAAAAATAATGGTCAGTAATGGGGTTATATAGATGAGACATGTATAAATAATGAAAATACCACCTATTTAAAATATACCACCTAATCATCAAATTCAAAGAACTCCCCTGCAATGAGGGTACTACAAAGATAGAGTTTTTAGTGACCTTGAGGAGTCCATTGAGGCAATGTTACAATATCTAGTGACAAGTAATATGATTTTATGGCCTAATCTTAAACCTTTTATATAGGTTATCCTAAATTAACATGGTATCATGATAATGATTATTTTGATTACTATTATGTGGTCAGTCATTCAATCTATAAATACATGCAATTAAGACATCTAAAAAAATATTTTCTTGAAAATGGGGAAATTGAATTAGAGAAAAGAACACCCAATACCAATTAGGAGATGGGAATCTAGAATAACCCCTTTCTAAAGCAAAACAATCATCAATAACAAACTAATCAAAACTAAGGATAAGGCCAACACCAAAAGTAATGACAAGGCCAACATTAAAATGAGAAAAATCGTAATTAGGATCATGATGCCCAAACCAACCAAATTGGATATCAAAGTGTACCATATGATTATGTCTATGTTTTAAGATGTGTTATAAATAACTATGTCACTGATATAAAATTTATGCCTCACAACATGACCAACACTCATTAGAGTGTTAGCCCTTATATGAGACTATCATCTTTGCTTATAGGTAATTTTAATGTAGGTCAGTAATTTAATTGTGCCTCGACCATAAAGAATTATTATTCTTAGACCATCACCTAATTTCATTAATTCTAGTGACTCTTTATTGAATTAAAATTGTGCAGTCCTAATTAGGCATACAAAAGTCACCCTTCAAGGCCTTTTGCTTCTTTATAATGCCAATACCAATTCCAATCAGGACACTACCTTACCAAAATCCAAACCACATCATCTTTATACCAAGAATCCATATAATATTTGTGAACAACTAAGTAAAACACCTACGTAAATTTATATCTTAGATCTTTTGTATACATTTGAAGTTGATAGGACCATATTAAATGACTTTCTCTAATAATCCAAGGTACCCAATAACATCAATCCAACCTAATTCCAAGCATTGGTGGGACATTTGTCCCTAGGTCGACAACTCATATTTTACCAAAGTGATATGTCATCCCTTAGTCCCCTTCATAATAATCCCTTGCACATCAAGTCCATCATTTCCTACCACAAAGTCAGGCAGGTTCTTATTGACAATGGTTCAGGGTTAAATATAATGTCATTAAAGTTGATCTAAACTTTGGGTTACACAAAAACAAACATATAGCCACATACTATTACAATTAAGGCCTATGATAATGTAGAGAGAGAATTTGTACGTACCATTTATTTACCAATAATTGTTGGGCCTATCACCCATGATACCATGTGTCATGTTATTGAGATTAAACTACCTTATAATCTACTTCTTGGTCATCCCTGGATCCATGAAGTATAGGTAGCCCCTTCCACCTTTCATCAACTCTTTAAATTACCTCATTTTGAATTAGAGGTTAATATTATTTGCTATTTATAGCCATACTTATATTTTAAAAACCTAGAGGTCGAATATGGGAGCTTTAATTATTGTCATAGTACTAAGTATGTAAGAAAGAAGAATAAAACAAAAGTTCCCAAATATCCCAAGTCTAATTATATTGACCCTAGTGAGCTCGCATCCACATCCTCTAATCTACTACCAAAATATATTTATACTCACTTTAATTTTGAAGAAGCTGACATAACCACATACCAAATTCAATATGCTTTTCATATTGGTAAGTTTCATAAATCCTCAAAATCCTATGGAAGACCCAAGCCTATCCTTGGTAGGCCCAACATGATCTATTAAAATAAGTCCAAGTCCTACCTATAGGATCCACTCGCATTTATAAAAGACACCTCACCAACTCAATATCAGACCACTAATGTTGAAGGAGGTTGGTTATATGGTGATGGCTTTACCAAGTTATATCAAAATACTAAGTACCCCATTTCCAGTAAGATAATGGGCAATCAATATTATCAGGGAAAATGTATGGGGTCAAAATCTCAAGGCATTCTTGAACTTGTGCTTACAAAAATGCATATAAGAAGTCAAGGTCTTGGATTCACACCACTTGGGGGTGACCCCATAGATTTTGAGAGTGATACCACTTCATTGACTGATGAAGAGACTCTTGATAGTGATGTGACATCCCATTATAGTACCTATGATGATATTTTTGACATAAACATCTTTAATACCAATGCCATCCTTACCATTACAACCTTTTATCAACTTTCCCTTCATCATCCTAGATTAATTGATTGGGAACAACAAGATTCAATTATATCATTGCATGAATTTCATAATGAAGAATTTGTTGCTAAATTTGTGGGTCTCAGAGATGGGTTACCATTTGATGATCACAAACAAGGCTTTAACTTCATCCTAAGCCTTGTTGATTACTTTGGAGAGTAGGGAAACTTCCTTGGTCATAAATAAATTAAAACATCAAGATATTCAAGTGAAAACCTTTCTAAGGCACCTATATATCAAGATATAATTAAATATAAAGACAATTCCATGGGTGAAAACCTATTTTAGGTGCCCTTGGATGGGGAAGTTTTCTCATCTCCTAAGGAATCTCAGTGTCCTCCTAGTCTAATCATTACCATTGGTTCTAGTATTAGTTTAGAAGGGCATAGAATATTTGTAAAATGGGTTCAAAAATTCCTAAATTAGTTTGTTAACTGGCCATTGCTTAAAATAGGTGAATCTAATTCTTCTTACATGGGTGAGCCCTATGGCTCCCAAGTAGTTGAAGAAGATTACTTTTCCTCTTTTCTAGCTATGCTTGAAGACATTTATACACTCTTTGTAGAGGATACCACTAAAGTGAACATTGACACCTATGATGACCTAAATATAATTTACTTAGGTGCATCCCTCACTATTGAAGATCATCAGTTTATTATTACTATCCTCAAGGACTTCATTGATATCTTTTCATGGTCCTATTCTGACATGCTACATTTAGACCCCTCTTTAGTGGTGCATTCAGATGTTAAACCAGTCAAGTAAAGTTATGAAAAAAACATTTTTGCATAGCTATAATTTTTAGAAAAGAGATAGAAAATTTATTTGGAGATAGATTCATCAAACCATTAAATTATTTTGAATAGCTATCAAACATTTTGCTTATCAGCAAGAAACTATAAGGTATTCATTTATATACTAATTTTAGAGACATCAACAAGGCATGTCCTAAGGATCACTTCCCTTTATCAAATATTGACATGATCATGGAATCAACAATAGGATATAAGATGTTATCCCTTATGGATGGACTTTTAGGGTATAATGAAATCAAAATTAAGACCAACATCAGATAATGTTACCATTGAGTGGTAAACATTTTGTCATCAAGTCATGCCATTTGTCTTGAAAAATGTTGGGGAAACTTATCAGCATACCATGATTGTCATCTTCCATGACATGATGCATGACATTATTTAGGACTATGTTGATGATATCTTAACCAAATCAAAGACACATAACATCCATCTTGAGGTTCTCTGAAGAATCTTTGAGGGACTTCATGAACAAAATGTATGCCCTAATTCTCATAAGTGTGTCTTTAACACCACTTCAAGAAAGTTTCTAGGGTTCATTTTTTTATGTAAGGGCATAAAATTTGATCTTGATAAATTTAAAACCATTATGGATATGCCTCTACCATCTAATACAAAATAAATTTTTAGTCTACAAGTCAAGGTCTAGTCTATTCATTGGTTCATTTCACAGTTGGATAACTTATGCCATCCTTTCACTCACCTTTTGAAGAAAAGTGTTACATTTTAGTGGGATATAAGTTGTCAATCCTTTTATAATTTGAAGACATACTTGGCCAATACTCTAATATTGATGCTACCTATACTAAACAAGCCTTTGATACTTTACCTATTAGTGAAAAAACATGCATTGGGGGAACTCTTGGCCCAAATGATAGTCAGAGTAAAGAAAATGTAGTCTGTTATTTGAGTAGGACACTTATAACATATGAGAATAACTATACACCAATTGAAAAATCTTATTTATCAACGGTGTTCACTTCTTAAAATCTATGTCACTAAGAGCTAAATAACAAAACCATATTTACATCCAAGTTTGATCCACTCAAATACCTATTATCTAAAGAAACACTAATGGGTCGCATAGCCAAGTGGGTGATGATGTTGATCAAGTTTGAGATCAAATATTAAAATGAAAAGGCCATGAAGAGACAAGTTATCTTAGATAAACTTGTTGAATTTCCTTTATTAAATATTGAACTTCTCTTTATCTTGCTAGATGAATTGATTTTACATCTAAAATCAATAGTTTTTGAGTCCAAATAGTGGATGTTATATTTTAATGGCTCATTCACATCCCATGGATCTGGGGTTGGCATCTTGTTCATTAAACTATAAGGGGATCTCATTCCCAAGGCATTCTATATTGGTTTAAATTATACTAAAAAAATGTCTAGGTATGAATCACTCATTATAAGACTCCATCTCACCATATAATGGAATATTCAATAATTAATGGTATATGGGGATTCTCATCTAATCAGTAAACAAGCTACATACTAGTACCAAACAAAATATGAGAATTTTGTACCTTAAAATTGTATGGTAGACAAACTCAAGTCACATTTTGAAATTATTCAATTCAAACAAATACCAAAGGCTAATAAAAAATCAACAAATGCAAGGGATACCATTAGATCCATGATAGCAGTAGTCGACAATGTTAATGAGTATCAATTTTCCATTGATAACCTTCTTCAATGAGCTCATGAATAACTAGATTCTAAGATGGTATGCAATATTGTTAGTCTTGATATCCCTTGGTACCAAGACCTTTATAACTACCTTCATAACCAAATTCTTCCTCTAGACCTATCATGAAACCAATATAAAGCCGTCATCCATAAAACCACCCAATATACATTACTAAAAAATATGCTCTATTATAGTGGCTATGATGGAACTCTACTTCATTGTTTATATTTGAGAGAATCTAAATTAACATTGAAGGAAGTACATGAAGGAATTTATGAGGCACAAACTAGTGGATTGGTTTGCCAAGAAACTCTTTTGAACTAGGTATCACTATACCATGGTCATTTTATTCTTGGGGGACTTGATCTAATAGGGAAAGTAAATCCTACCTCCTCAGATGGACACAAGCATATCCTAATTACCATAGACTAATTTACCAAGTGGATATAAGCCATTCCCCTCACATATATAACCAACAAACAAATTTCCAAGTTCATTCATTAACACCTCATTTTATGTTAAGGCATTCCCTCCACTGTTATCACTAATAATGGTGGCCCATTCAAAATCAAATACATTAAGGCCCTCCGTACCAAATTCCAAATCAAACATAAGAATTCCACAATATTTTAACCTCAAGGTAATGGTTAAACTGAGTCATCAAACAAGACTATTTTTAAAATTATAAATAATATTGTCAATGATGTTGGGCATGATTAACATCTATAATTATTCCAAGCATTATGGGCTTACTGTAATAGTACCCACACACCTACAAATGCTACACCCTATTCCTTAGTTTTTGGTTTTAAGGCCATTATTGCTATCGAGATTGAGTTTCCCCCTTTACACATTTCTCTACAGACTATCATTGATGATGAAGAATATAGAGTGGTCATATTACAAGATTTAGAGATCTTAGATGAGAAATGGTAAGCAACATTGGACCATTTATTAGCCTATCAAAATCGGTTATGCCATAGCTACAACCAACATATTCTTTACAGAGAATTCAAAATTGGTAAATTGGTGATAAACAATAATCAAAAGAATACCAATGTCATATGCAAAAATAAGGGTAAGTTTGAAACTAATTGGTTTGAAACCTTTGTTTTTATTGTAAATTGTAGTTCTAGGGCATATAGACTAGCTACACTAGATGGGCAAGAGCTCAAGGAACCCATGAACATAATAAATTTGAAATGATACTATGCTTAATTGAAAATGAACCATTGTCTATGGGATCTCTCACTTGGGGGTACCCATTTTTCCTTCATTTTATTACCACACTATTCATTGGACCATTCATAATCCTCTTATTGTACTATTCCCTAAACCATTATTTATTGATTTACCATACCATTCCTATTACCAATCATGATATTAATTATGAATAGGTATTACAGGCATATTTAATGACTATTTTTCCAAAGGCACTTTGAAATAATCAACATCAATAGCTTCTTTACAGACAAGTGTTTTAGGGTATGTCAATAAGGGTGTTACCTGATTGATAGTTCCTTAAAAACTTCCTCAATTTTTTTATCTAACATTTATTTCCCCACTTTGTGATGTTTCTTTTCCAATTTTTTTGTTGCATGTTATCTCCCTAGTGCCTTAGGTTATACTATTGGTTCATGGTAATTACCATTATAGTTTGTTTAGCTATTGTTTAATCCTCTACCTAAGGGAGAGTGTCCTTTTATATATGGTTCATTGTACCTTTGAACATATTACCTTACTTTTATTATTCCAAAAAACCTTAAAACATTGAAAAGACTTGGAAAAACCCTTAAAACACAAAATCATGAAAATTAGCTTATAATTTCCACATAAGATATAAAGCCCAAAAATATTTTGGGATGGAACTACTTATTTATCTTGATTTTTTTAGATTTGACTTACCATTAACATACCATTATCCTCCCATTTTTGGGAGAAGTACATCAACCTGAGGCCCACATAGACTATGTAGGTAGTTTTTGGATGCACTAGGCATCTCGATTCAACTCGACCAATCTCATACTTCTCCAATTTTCAATCTCATTTTCTATTTCTATTCCTTTATGCTCTCACCATTTTTTGAAAAATGTCAATGGGTATTGTGCATTTTAAATTCATGCACTCCATTCTCCTTTTTCATTGTCTAAATGCTCTCATCATTTTATTAGAAACCATGGTCTTATGTTCTCACTATTTTACAAGCAAGCTTTACATAACATTCTTTCCATTTTACTAGCATGTATTTACTATTTTTTCTCTATCATCACATACCTACTTGTCATCACTTTTCTTCTATCCTATATCCCTAGGATAGCTACATTTGTTTTGTAGTTCATGGAAATATGTAGGCAACATCCACATGCTTTAGGGCATTTGGAGTTAGCTCAGCCACCCCTTTCCTCTTCTTCTCTTCCTCCTATTAACATAATGAATTCATTATCCCCTTCACCTAGGGGCATAATATCCAAAGCATAACACATTATTCATTGCACATGCATAAATTATTGATCAGTTTATTGGTTTTCTTTTCTATTGCATGTTTATTCATATTGTTTGTTTATTTATATTTTTTGTTTGAATTTAAGTCCAAATTTTTCACTTAAGTCTTGATATTTAATATATTATATTTAATTTTTTTGCATCTTGTATTTTAACTCTTTATTTTCTATTTTGTGTTTAAATTTGTTATGTTTTCACCTTACATTTTGATATTTTATCGTTATCTTAAGTTGTAAATATTTGCATTTGAATAGATCCATGTGCAATTGACATACAATATTATTATAGGATATTTATGTGTATGATTCATAATCTCATTTTCAAAATTAAATAACCAAGTGATAAAAGCTATATAGAACAATGTTAAGTTGCAAGACATTTATGAACACAATATCCACCTATCCAGTGCATGATCAAAATGACATCCCATAAACACAACATGTATATCTCTATGCTACCTAAGGATGTGCATCTCCTGAAGTAGGCATATAAAATCTAGTCATACTACATGTACATCCATGAGATAAACACAAGTGCAAAATGAACTAATAGTATAAAAGACGACAAAATCATGGAAAAAAAAATATACATCAATATCCATGTTCTGATCAACATATCTACATCTAACATTATAGTGGTATAAAAACATAGAGCATCACCAAATAATATTAATAGTCCATTTAGGATAATCCATGAGCCAAAATAAATCTCATATATATATATATATATATATATATATATATATATATATATATCTTAAAATTAAAAATTATATGCATTAAGAGAATATATACATCTCATATACATAACAAAAATGTGGAACTACAAAATATAATATTAACTCTAACTCACCAAATATCTAAGAGACTCTGATCGAAACTCTACCATATGCTTGGTGCTAGTGATGGTGGTGGCTATAGTGGTGGTAGAGCCATCACTACCCATTGTAGAGATGGTTGTGCCATTGAACACTCTAACATTATAGTGTGTCAAGACCTAGATGTTCTTCTAGTTTTCTATCTTCATGAATACTCCTTATAGGTGGGTACCCTAGGCCCTACTAAAATCTTTCCTCATATAAATTGTGATAATAATAAATCTTATCCTTCACATCTAGGTCATCATATTTCATGTATAAGGCATCATCCTTGGCCATGATCGCATTGGCTAGTGCTCTAGACATCCCTTGATTGAATACTACCCTTCAAGCCTCATCCAACTACCCATGGAGCCTTTGAACATCACCAATTTCTCTTTCTTCGACTACATGATCTATTTATTTCTCTCCCATGATTCCTAGTAGATTTTCATCCCACACTATCAACTACACCTAAAATCTCATCAACTAATCCTGAATACCTATGAGTTGGGAAACCCACCCTCTCAATTTGGTAATATATAAATCCCAAGATGTAATGATGCCCTATAACCTAATGGTCTCTCCTTGGTATATAAATTAATTAGCTCATAGCCCAACCACATCCTTCTTTAGGCTTGCAATCTTTGATAAAAGGGTTGTGATCTTATATTGTAGCCTATCAAAAAGTGCCTATTCCTTTAATGATATCCATATGTCAGATGTCCCAGCCTCCCCCATCCATGTTCCATAGGTCCAAGCCTCACCTATATCTATAACATCACCTATAATAAAGGTCACAACCTCTCCTATATCTATATCCTATCCTAAGGTAGCACATGCTGCCTCAACCATCTCAATATCTACTAGAGGACCCTATCCCCTATCCCCATATCCATATCCATCACCACCTTATACAAATGAGAGATGTAAAGGCTACTATGTTATATGCTACAGAAGTAACTAAATAACCTATTGTGTCATTTATTTCACTTAAACTTGAACAATCTATAGGGAGATAAAATATGGTATCACTTAGTGTATGGGAACCTATCCCTATATATGTGCCTATGTCTGTACTTGACTCACATCCCTCCTTTATCACACTCTTATATACTTCCCTAGATATTGGGGTTGAGGTATAGTTAAATGAATGGGTAAAAAACCTATCCACCATGTTTTACAAGTATCTATCATGCCATTATTTTCAACCTTGCCTGTATAAGCCCACACTATGGGTTGTACCATATATAAAAAATTATATCCTAGGATCTTGTTACTAGTATCCCCAACTCTCTGATCTCTCATGTGACATGTATGAAAAAGTGGGCCCCTTAAACACATCCTATTGTAAGTTGAGCTATCATTGTACATGATCTAGCCTATACATATCAATAATAAAGTTTTGTTGACTTGTGATGTGTAAAGGTGTCAACATATATTAGAACATAAAATTATCCTCTATCTAGCCAAACTACATCACCATATATGGCCACCATATAAACTCACCATCTACCATCTCATCAATGGCTCACCTATAAAAGTAAAAGTCTCTTTGCTAGCATCTTAGCCTTGATCCCATCTAGACCCAACCATAGGCCATAAGATCCTCAGGTTCCTTATAGAATCATTGACCAATTGGTCACTCTATAGTGATGTGCTCTTAGGCCTAGACCTAGAGTAAAGTGTTGTGTCTAATACTATAAACTGTCTAATAAGTGATCATAAGTAAGTCATGATAGAGATGTGCAAATATCACCAAACTCCATACAAAATAAGTAGTGAAATCTAAAATATCTATAGCTACTCTTATAAGCTTGATTTGAAAGAATCATCCACTCTTATCAGGAAATAGGAGGCCACTGACAAGGGCCATCAAGATCAATACCTCGTAGGGCACTAAACCCTATGGAGAAGGTGGTACTACTCCTAAAACAATCATTGGAGACCAATATAGGTCCTCAAAATCATTAATGCCAATATACCCCTCTATAATCACAAGATCCATCATGTCAATAAAATCCTCCAATACTACTATCCTACCCTCTGACATCAAATACATCTACCGACTTTGAATAGGTACATAGAAAATCTTGTGCACATCCTCTAAAGTCACAATGGGTTACCCATTAGGTAGGTGAAATTTCAAAATATTTACATGTTAACTCTCTGATAGCACTAATAAATAAGCACAATCCACACATATAACTAATAGTTGGGCTATATTCTATAAATCCACTACCTTCAAGAGCCCCACTTTCTCATCCATCATGATCCTAGGCTAGAATAGTAACTATGATCATGGCTCATGCACTATCACAATTCCTACTTGCTCTTGCATAGAAGACACCAAATAGAATCAACTTACTCACTTGTCTATTTTTCTTCTAGTTGATAAATTTACCAGTTTCTTCTAATTTTGGACTTATAATTCTATTTTTTATCTTGGTTTCCCCTTTCTCTTCGGTCATTTACCATTTTTTTCAACCTCATCATTTTCCTTAGTGACTTCACCATTATACAGAGAATCTTTATTGCTATATAGGGTGATCCTACCATTTTCCTTCTTAGGTTCATGAATTTGCTCTTCCACAGGTAGATCCTACCATTTGGTAGGATGACCTCATTTTTTCTAGCAAATTTGACATTTTAGTGCCTGTGTGTTTTTTAGGAAATTTCATCGTTTGATGGGTGATACCACCGTTTGACTCAAGTTTTTGCTATTATTTTGTATATATCACTATTTATGCAATTTTTGATGAAATACATGATTTTTTATTTTGATATTTTATATATATTTTGGTGATCTCATCAATTTTTTCATGTGATTGCCATTTGTGTGGCATTCCCACTATTTGCATTGGTGATTTTACCATTTTTATCTTTTAGAGAATAGTGAAAAAGAATTTGTGCCTACTTCTAAGGCTTAATAAATACAATAAATTAATATTTAGATAAATAAAAGAGGTATTTAATGATGCCCCACTCCCTGGTGGTCATTGGTTCTCTTGAATGCATTCCTCAAGGTGTCTCTAATGAATGATATTCACCATTTTATTTGTGTCTCTCATGCAAAAAAACTAAAGCTATGAATTGTAATAGTGGAGGCTAAAAATGGATATTTTTTGCCTTTAATGGGTGAATTTATAGTCAAAGTTTTGATGTTATACTACATGGGACTATTTGTGATCCTTTTTTCTTCTCAAGAGGCTCATTTTTAAGCCATTTTCTTCTAATTACTCTATGTTTTAGCCTCTTATACTAAAACATGTGTTTATTTCCTCTATTCTTGGACCCATCCATTAAATATAATTTTATACTCTCCTCTTGAAAAGGCATCGTGGGTCTCCCAAATATTGTTTGAGGCATTTTTGTTATTTTTGGTGTGTTTCTTGGAGTAAATAGATGCTTTTTATTATTTTATTTCAATTTGTTTTTTCTTATTTTGTTTAATATTGTTTGTTTCCATTTTTTATTATTTCCTAGACAAAATCCATAGTGTTGGTAGGGGCATCATTATTGTGCTTCCTATTACATAGTTGTATTTGACTCTATCCATTGGCATACATCAACATTCACATCATGGTTTTTATCATCACTATGAGTTTTTCATTTGTCTATCAAATCAGGGGTACTCCTTAACACAATATGGGTTGGTCATCATGGTGAATACCATTTTCATGCTATATCAAAAATTAATATGTTAAAATTCTAATTAGCAATGTTATAATAATATCTCTCTATGTATACTATCCCCCAACCAATTCATCACATACATAATCATCCTTTCTTATAATAAACACATTTACTAATGGGGCAAAACCTTTTAGATCAATCAATGACCAAATATACCATACTCGGGAAAGTCACTGAATCAACTAATCAAACTTACCCTCTTGGGGCACATTATTATAAATCAACAAGGACTACCCTTTTTGGGGCTAGGAAATCAAAGAGTACTAAAATTAGATCATTTGGATTAATTTTATTCTTCTTCCATCTCTTTTTTTAGATCCCATTCATGTCTTTCATCCATACTTTCCCTCGCGAGGGGGCATCATGCATCACTGATTATTTCTTCAATCAAAATTTTCAATATATTATTAATGATTTTTTCATTATTTTAGAATATGTTATTGTGCCTAGTGTCTCATAACATCTTCTCAAATATGGGGAAAATGTAGACACTCATTTCTCACCACTATCATTTTGAAATTGTAAGTTTAAATAACTATCCATAATAATACACAAACTGAATCAAAACCATCAAAATACTCTGATTCATTTTCACACATCATGTGTAATTGTAAAACCATGTCAATATGTCCCTAATGGGGGAATTATCATGTATGAAATCATTAGCTTCTTCTAATTCATCTCTAATCAAATTATGACCTAGTAAATTGATGTTTTCAAGCAATAGTGTATGGTAATTAATCAAATTTTGAGAGTTTCAAAAAGCTTAATCAGATTCACTTAACTAATTAAATATAAATAAATTCTTAAGTGAAAAATCCATATCAAATTAGTTAATATATAATTTTTTAAAATGAAATAGTGTGAATATCTAAAAATGTGACATCATCATGAAATCATTAGTCACAAGGTCAAAAATGTAAAATATCAACATAAATGCAATAAAAATTAGAAATATTGAGCCATGCCTATTAATTACTCCCTTCTTCCAAAATATTAATTACAACATTAGTTTCATCTGGTCTCCAAAGTTGAATCAATCTTTGGACCACACATCTTGATGTTGAGATGGATGGTCGGCATCATCTTAGGAAAAATATAAATACAAGGGCCTTCATGAACAATTATGAATATTTATTGTGAAAATATATAATGCCAAAATCATGCTAAAATCTTCACCGCTTCCTCATCTTAATTTATCAAATCCAATGGTGGAAAAGGGGATATGCCATTAGAATGAATAAAGTCCATTGATAAAAACTCATACTTCACAAACTGAGCACAAACATTTGTAAAACAATTACTATGTGGGGTATTCAAGGAAGGTAAATTTCTTGTTAGTATTCTTTTATTGACTTCCTTGTCTAGTGATTATAGCTCACACTAGGGAACAAGCATATAATGTTAGTTATTGAATTGATTTTAGATTTAATTCACTAACATTGTATTAACCCTTTTTGTTTCTTATTCTACAAATAAAATTTTAGAAAACATTAGAAGTGGGAGGTTGAGTGGTAAGTTATTGATGATTAGGAATGGGATCCTTGTAAATATTGAGATGAGTGTTAGCTTAATTAATGGAATCATGCTTAATTTTAGTTTCATGATCCTTAGTTGTGAGTTCATAAGCTTTTTGCAACTCATAGATTAAGGTTTCATGATCAAAGTTAGGACCAAGGAGATACTCAAGATTAAAAAATTCCAAGTTGGTGACAACTCTCATAATAATGACCCCAACTTGCATGATACAAACAAAACTTGTGTGAATCATATTAATGTTTGGTAGGGAACTAATGCAAAAACATCACTACCTCTATAAATATTAGTCTATTTTCATTATTTGAGTCATCAAGGATTCATTACAATATTTTTAGGTTGACTATGAGTCTTATGATGTATTTATAATTTTAATTAGAGACATAATTGCATTTTCCTTCCATTTTGCAATGTTTGAAATTTTGAATATTTAAGCATAAAATAGGTGTTGTAGGAGGTTATAAAAATTCATTAAAAGGTAAAAAGGTTAGGAAACATAAATAATTACACCATGGAGCTTAACCATGGTACATTGGTCACACTTGTATAGACAATCCATTTTGTTGATTGTGCTAAGATGAAAATGTTCTTGTTAGTGACCATTGGTAGGACGTTAAGGTAGTTAGGTAGTTAATGAGTTATAAATGACTTGTAAATGTTTTGTAAAAGGTAGATTGGTGGAGTTTTAGATTTAATTAATAAATTTAGAAAAATCCCATGAAATTAAAAAAAAAAAATATTTCTCATTTGAATATAAGAAAAGGATTATAAACTTTGTATTTTCTTGTATGAATACCTTGAGAAGTGGATTGTGCAATGTTGGAAGTTGTAATAGAGTTAAGTTCTAATGATTTTCAAGGATTTTGTAAGTATTTTTATTGGTTTTTATAAAATTTCTTTTACATTCCTTTAATATTCTTTCACATATATGAATAAGCAATCCAAGACAGGTTTGCATACCTTATATTCATTACATGTTGTGATCTTGAAATTGAGTTGTGGTGGATTGAAAGCTTGTGAACCTAATAGTGGATGTTTATGATTTTGGTATAAAACTATTAGATAAGTATATAAATTGTGTTTTTATTCTAAGATAATGATCAAAAAAATTATTTTTGATAATAAGAAGTGTTTGTAGATTCTGTATAGTTTACATGAGGATGAAGGTTGAGCATGCAAAATAGAATAAATCCATCAAATGTGTTATAAATGTTTCATGATAAGTTGGTAAGTTGACAAATGTTCTTTGATGATGATTTAAGTATTACCAAATTTATTTCAAAGTCATTCATAAACATTCATTCACCAACCCCTTGTTAGTCTGAGTTTACACATAATCACTATATAAAGTTTGTTAAAAAGGTGTTGCAGACATTTGGAGAAGGAACTTCAGTCCTTGAGATAGATTTAGTAAGTTTTTTTTAATCTCTTTGAACATTTTTATAAATTTTCAAACTTTTCTTTCTACTCAAACCCTCAAATATTCCATTTTTAGCCCTGTAGACTGTGTTTGCATACACAGTAGGACATTAAACAAGCCATTTTGAATGAACAGAGGATTTATAGAGGAAAATTAACATTTATAAAATCTATATAACCATTTAAAATACCTTGAATAAACATTTAGAGGTTTTTAAATATCTTTCATTGATTAAAAAATAATTTTAGTCCTTATCGGGTGTTGTAGGCAACCAATAACCCTAAACTAGGGTTTTGATGGAAAATGCATGCAACTAACATTTCAACCAATGGAAATTTTCCAAAATTTGTCAATTTATATGTTTCCATGAGGTTTAATATATTTTTATGTTAGTAGTTTGTTTCTTCATGTATTTTTACCAGTGTGGAAGACGGTGTGTGTATAGAAGCCAAATAGGCCTAATAGGCTTAACCTAAGCTCAAAGGGAAAGAAAAAGTGGTTTAAAGATAGAGTTGTGGCATTAAAATTTTTAGTTTTATATTATTAGATAAATGGTACCCAAATTGATGATTATTTTTCCCATAGCCTTTTATACACTTTTGTACATGCAAGAATTCTTCAAAAAAAGGCTACTAGCCTTGTCTGTCAAGGTGTGCAGAGTGGTGTAGGGAGTAAAGTGATGTTACAAAAAGTTTGTGGTTTGAGTGATATGTGATAAAGGATCATAAAAATTATATATGAGGTATAAAGAACCAAAAATTACTCCATTGAATCCTATAACTAATAGAGGTACAATAAACTAATGATATGTTGTTTAAGGAGTCAAATAAGAACAAAGAGAAGGAGAGATATTGTTGTGAGATAATAGTGTGAGATCCTATGAATAATCTGGTATCAGATCTTGAAGATAAATGGGAAGATGGTGAATAATGTATCTGCAAAGTAAGTTACATATTTGTATTTCATGTTATGTATTTGATCAAGTTTATTGCAAGTATGATGAAGATTATTTGAAAAGACCTACTAAAGAAGATTGCAGGTGAATGAAAGGAGTTGCTCAAGAAATTTTAAAGACAAGAGAGTATTAAGAAGAGACAAGGAGATAAAAAAAGATCATGAAGAGATAGATAATTCATTACTCAAAGAAGTTTTTCTAAAGAGAGATCTTGGATAAGGAATGGATCAAGGTGAAACAAACTTGCTTAAGATGGAGCAAGGTGTAAAATACTTTCTTAAGAGAGTAAAAATAACTTTAAAAAAAGAGAAATTGAGAGAATAAGATAGAAGTGAGATACTCTTAGATGAGTATGTGAAATAACTATTAAATTTTTTTTCAAGCCACTTGTCATTCATTCAAAGCAATGAATATCTAGACCACTTTATTGAGAAGGTGGGTATGTTGAGCACATTGGCTATAGAGAGAGAAGAAAATAATTAGGTGAAGAGTGAATAACATAAAGAGGAGGATCATGAGGTTGAACAGTTTGAAGTAATTTCAAGAGAGAAGATGGAACCATCAATATCAACAAAAAAAATAGTAAAACCAATCAAAGAGAGCACAAGCATACAAGTACAAGAGAGTAAATCCAAAGAGGAAAATCAAGAGATTATTTTCATTAACTTGTGTGTTCCATGTGTAGGTTGGTTATAGGAGAATAATTAGGTGCTAAATATTATGAGGCTTAAGATCTAGGTGAAAGAAGATGAACTCAAATGAGAAATCAAGATACAAATAAAGAGATAAATGAATCAAGGAAGAGCCATCTTCAATTTCAACAAGAATAAAAAAGGTCTATGTGTCTTGAATAGACCTTGAAATATATAAGGAGATGCCATTGAGCAAGAGGTGTTAAACAAGAACACCAAAGACAAATCACTTATAACTTTTTGGGAAATTTTTATTTTTCTCTTCAATAGTATGATGTAGGAGTATTACTAACTCTACACATATTAGTCCATTTTCATGCTTTGAGTCATTATGGAGTCATTATAGTATTTTTAGGCTGATTATAAGTCTTAGGATGTCTTTAGAATTTGAATTAGAGACATAATGGCATTTTCCTGCCATTTTGCAATGTTTAAAATTTTAAATATTTAAGCATAGAATAGGTGTTTTAAGAGGTTGTCAAAAGTCATTAAGAGGTCAAAAGGTTAGGAAACATCAATAAGTACACCATGGACCTCTACCATGGTCCATTAGTCACACTTTTACAAATAATCCATTTTGTTGATTGTGGTAAGATGAAAGTGTTCTTATTAGTGACCGTTGGTAGGAAGTTAAGGCAGTTAGGTAGTTATTGAGTTATAAAATATTTGTAGATGTTTTTTAAAGGGCATATTTGTGGGGTTTTGGATATGAGGAATAAATTTATATAAACCCCAAGAAATTAAATAAAACAATATTTCTCATTTAAATACAAGAAAAGGATTATAAACTCTGTATTTTCCTGTATGAATACCTTGAGAAGTGTGTTAGGAACCCCCCGGAAGCACCATTGATTACCACATACAAGCAACTTAAGATGCGAAATTAACCAAAAGTAACAAGTAACTAGAAACCAGAAACAACATAGAATAAGAGAGACAATACACAACTTGTATTAATACTCATCTAGAAAAGAATACAATAAAGAAGATGCCACTTCTTCTTCACACCTCTCAGAGGCTTCCCACACCTCAAGTGTACAGTACTTCTTTCCTCAAAGCTCTCTCTCTCTCTCTCTTATGGTCCCAACACACAACTCAAACACAGAGTTGGTGTTCACCTCCAACCAGTCAGTATCCACTACTGCCAGTACACCAGTTCTCCATGCACTCCACAAGTGTTCCACGCACTCCAAGTAGATCTCCCCTGAACTGCAACAACCTGCAACCCAAATGATCTTACTTATGGAAGAAACTACCTTGCCTTCCTCTCTTGCTCTAGACTGAGTACACACTATACTCCAAGTAGATCTCTCCTGATCCTGCTCCCTATTGTGTTGCTATCCTCCCTGATCTTGCACACTTGCAAACTTGGATCATGCACACACATACACCTGCAGATCAATGATCTTACTTACCATGCAGATCTCCTAATGTAGCCATGCACACCTGCTGACCAAGATCATACATACATGAAGAACCCTTCTGATTCTCCAAAACTAGCACCCACACTTGGCACTACTATGGAACTAGGAGGAACACCCTTGCTCACTTCACACATAGAAGGAGCTAACTTTGCTCAACTCAAACTAACACACTTTACAATACAGCCCATGAGTCTCTTAAATAGATCTCATGCAAACAATAATTAGACATCTAATTATAATAATTAGATCCATAACTTCAAGTCTAAATTTGGCTCTTGACATGCAAACACTTGGTTTGTTAACTAACTACTCATTAAACTTGCAGTTCTGAACCGCACAAGCGATCGATGTCAGTCCCTGTCTGCCTGGAGGTGACCGATGTCGGCCGATCCCTGACTGACGTCGATTGCTTCTCTTCACTAACCTGACCGACATCAACTGATCAGATCGATGCCAGTTGCTTTGCAACTCAGCAACCTTCAACAACCTCCTCCCCTATTTGCATCAGTGAAGCTTTTAGCTCCACAACCTAACAATCTCCCACTTGGAGATAAACAACTACACTATACCTGTACCTATACCCCATCTAATCTATTTCCTAGCTTGTATCCCTCTTCAAGATCAATCCTGAAGACCACCCACCACATAACTTGTGGTGTACCTCCTATCATCTGAGTAACCTGCCACATCTGAACCTACAAACCCATGTAGTGAAGTCCTGACCCTGCATAGCATGAATCCCTGTTGCTGGTCCCTCTCAAATACCTAAGAACCCACTTCCCCGAATTGGCTCCTAACTCTTTAATAGCACCCACTGCTTGGGCAAACTCAAGTCTATACCAGACCTCATGTGATTTTGGACACTAAACTGTCCAACCCTTGGTGTGCTCTGGTTCTGCATCTCGCGTATTGAACCTTGCCAACACCTGATCCACATTAGCTCCCAATGGAGACAAAATCAACCTGTGATCTTCCATGTCTCTCATGCCAAAGAATTTTGTTGCTCCAAATTCCTCATGACATGCCACTAAACTAATCTTACCCTTAGCTCAGCAAAACCTTGTATGTATAAACCTGCTAGCTAGCATACCATCCACATACAATAATAGGATAATGTAGCTATCATCATCCACCTGGTAAGACAAACACAATGGTTACACTGACATTAACTAAAGCCCTGCTTTGTCATCCACCTGTCAAAACTTGTACCACTGTCTTACAGCTTCCTCAAGACCATATGACCTGGCCTTCCGTCTCACGTGTCCATTCTCTCTATTCTTTAACCAAGGTATCCATTCATCTCAGTGCTTTCATACCAGTTGGCAACCCTACCAAATCTCCCGTTTGGTCATGCATCTTATTCCTGCCATGCTCCCACTATTTCTTGGATCCTTCCTACTCTGCAGTAAGCAATGAGTATAAAGAAGAGGAACAAGGAATTTGAGGCTTACTTACTCCTTCAATCCTCCATATGGGCATTTGAGACTCCATGATAGCTTACTGTCTACCCAAGATCTGTTACAGTGACCGACCTTGATCACTACATAGTCTGCATCTGACCAACATCAATTTCCATGCACCTATCCTGATTACTAACTCTGCCAATGTCAGTGTCCCTATTGTCAATGTCGGTCCTCCTGATCGACATCAGTCTTACCTATTTCTAACGTCGGTCCTTCTGACCAACATCGGTCTTACCCTGCCTGACATCACTGGCTTCGGTCTACACATGACCGACATCGGCACCTGTCTATTCGATGCCGGTTCTTCTTGACCGATGTTGGTACCTATGTTTTCCTATGAGTGATGACTTTTTACCTGTGAGCTTTCTTTGAATCAAATCCCTGTCCAAACTGCTCTACTCAAAGTTACTCAGCCTTCTCCACTGATCTCTATCTGCCATCTCCTCCATTAACACCAAGGCTTTCCAATTCTTAATCCTTTCAAACACATCTAACTTCCTCTTAAGAACATGCATCTCCTTCTTTCTCATGTGACCAAGCCTAGAAAGCCACGTCTCCACAACAGAAGAAGAATCAGTAATATAAGCAAGTAGATAAAGGGTACCTACTTTCTTACCACCAGCTAATTCAAGTGCATCTGTTGTGAGAGTTCTTATGCATCTCTCATCACCCAACTTTCCTGAAGCAATTAGCCACATCTTCAAGACCGGGACCTACATGACCTCCTTCAACACCCATGTGTTGGCCGCCTGCAATTTCAGATTCACTTCCCCTTTGCCAATTCTTTGGTAAGGCACACCAAACCCTAAATAAATCTTTTCAAAGTCTCCAAAGACCTTACCATGAAAAGATACTCTATTTCAGACTACATGGAAAGAGGCAACAGAATATATAAAACAAGATTCTACTTTATCCAAGAAACATACTAGAGCATCCTATGCCACATCACCTACAACATCTGCTTCTTCAGTTCCTTCATGCTGATCTTCCACAAACCAACAATTTTCTTTACCTGCTCTTTCTTTCCATAACACCATAAGTGACCATTCATGCTATTCAGTTTCTCCATTCATAGCTTACTTTATTTTGTTGTTGCTATACTCCCACTCAATCAGAAACCCCTGAGAGTGCCTTGTAACCAAACACAAAACCTGCTCCTTGCAACCTTAGCTCTGATACCAACTGTTAGGAACCCAGAAGTAACAAGTAACTAGAAACCAAAAATAACTCAAAATATGAGAGACAATACACAACTTATATTAATACTCATCCAGAAAAGAATACAATAAAAAAGATGCCACTTCTTCTTCACACCTCTTAGAGGCTTCCCACACCTCAAGTGTACAGTAATTCTTTCCTCAAAGCTCTCTCTCTTACGGTCCCAACACACAACTCAAACACAAAGTTGGTGTTTACCTCCAACTAGTTAGTATCCAATACTACCAGTACACCAGTGCTCCACACACTCCACAAGTGCTCCACGCACTCCAAGTACATCTCCCCTGAACTGCAACAACTTGCAACCCAAATGATCTTACTTATGGAAGAAACTATGTTGCCTTCCTCTCTTGCTCTAGACTGAGTACACACCGTACTCCAAGTAGATCTCTCCTAATCCTGCTCCCTGTTGTGTTGCTGTCCTCCCTGATCTTACACACCTACAAATCAATCTAGTTCTGCACACCTACAAACTTGGATCATGCACACACATACACCTACAGACCAATGATCTTACTTACCATGCAGATCTCCTAACATATCCATGCACACCTGCTATCCAAGATCATTACATACATGAAGAACCCTTCTGATTCTCTAAAACCAACACCCACACTTGGCACTACTATGGAACTAGGAGGAACACCCTTACTCACTTCACACACAGAAGGAGCTAACTTTGCTCAACTCAAACTAGCACACTTTACAATATAGCCCATGAGTCTCTTAAATAGATCTCATGTAAACAATAATTAGACATCTAATTAAAATAATTAGATCCATAGCTTCAAGTCTAAATTTGGCTCTTGACATGCAAACACTTGGTTCATTAACTAACTGCCTGTAAAACTTGCAGTTCTGAACCGCATAGGCGACCGACGTCGATCCCTGTCTGCCTAGAGGTGATCGATGTTGGCCGATCCCTGACTGACGTCGATTGCTTCTCTTCACTAACCTGACCAATGTCAGCTGATCAGACTGATGCCGGTTGCTTTGCAACTCAGCAACCTTCAACAACCTCCTCCCCTATTTGCATCAGTGAAGCTTTTAGCTCCACAACCTAACAAAGTGGACTGTACAATGTTAGAAGATGTAATAGAGTTAAGATTTTATGATTTTAAAGGATTTGTTAAGTATTTTGATTGATGTTTTTAAATTTTCTCTTTCATTCCTCTAATATTCTTTCACATCTATGAATAAGCAATCCAAGATAGGTCTGCATACCTTATATTCATTACATGTTGTGTTCTTGAAACTAAGTTGTGGTGGATTGAAAGCTTGTGAACCTAATAGTGGATGTTTATAATTTTGGTGGAAACCTATCAGATAATGATATAAATTATGTTGTTGTTTCTAATATAGTGATAAAAAAGTTTATTTTTGAAATAAGAAGTGTTTGTAGATTCTATGTAGTCTGTGTGAGGATGAAGGCTGAGCGTGCAAGATATGAGAATTCCATAAAACATATTACAAAGGATTATTGAGAATTTGGTAAGTTTATAAGTGTTATTTGATGATTATTTAATTATTACCAAATTGAGTTCAAAGTCATTCATAAATGTCCATTCACTAACCTTGTGTTAGTCTGAGTTTACACATAGTCACTATATAAAGTTTGTTGAAAAGGTGTTGCAGACATTTGGAGAAGGAAATTTAGTAATTGAGATAATTATAGTAAGTTGTGTTTAATCCCTTTGAACATTATAATAACTTTGGAAACTTTTATTTCTACGTAAACCCTCAAATATTCCCTCTCTGGCCCTATAGACTATGTCTGTATACATAATAGGACATTGAATAAGCCATTTTGAATGAAAAAAAGCTTTATGGAATTGAATTAATGTTTAGAAAAGGTATATAACCATTTAAAAGACCCTAAATAAAAATTTATAGGGTCTAAAAGAGATTTAATTTTTTTAAAACAAATCTTAGTCCCTCTCGGGCAATTACAGGCAGTCAATAACCTTGACTAGGGTTTCAATGGAAAATACATGTAACTAACATTTCAACTAGTGGAACTTTGCCAAAATTGTCAATTTGATAGGTTTCCATGAGGGCTAATATATTTTGAGTTTGGTATTTTGTTTCCATACATATTTATACTAGTGTGGGAGATTGTGTGTGTATAAAAGCCAAATAGACCTAACTCGAGGCTCAAAAGGAATGAAAAAGTGGTTTAAAGACATAGTTATGGCATGAAACTTTTTAGTTTTATATTATTAGATATAAGGTACCCAATTTTATGATTGGTTTTCCCATATCCTTTTGTACACTTCCATACATGTAATAATTCTTCAAAAAAGGTTACTAGCCTTGTATGCCTAGGTGTACAAAGTGATGTAGGGAGTAAAGTGATGTTATGATAAATTTGTTGTTTGAATGAGATGTGATAAAGGATCATAAAAAATATATAGGAGGTGTAAATAACCATAAATTACTCCATTAAATCCTATAACTAATAGAGGTATAATGAACCAATGATTTGTTGTTCAAGGAGTGAAACAAGAACAAAGAGAAGGAGAAATATTGTTCTGAGATACTATTTTGAGATCCTCTGCATCAAGCATGTAGAATCAAGAACTCATGGTTAAGGCTTAGGAAGACACTTTTGAATTTATGCATGTAAAGTGTTTTTTGAGAATATACATTATTCACCTGGGAAGATGTATAACTAGGTTATTGTATAGGATTTGTTGAAAGTGGTTGTGAAAGAGTAGAATATTGGAATCACTTGGGAGGATAACATGGATAGTGTGTATGGAATAATAAGTATTTGTAACACCATCATTGGAAGTATGTCAGTTCTATATTGCATAAACATTTGATTTTCAACTAGAGGGTGGGAAAGGTCAAATTGTCTTGTGAGAAAATATTGACATTTGGCTTGGTCTAGGGCTTCTTCAAAATATTTTGGAGATAGATTCCTAACATGATATTGAAATCTAGGATGAAGGGAATTAGTGAAAATGTGTAAGAGATTTTCTTTTGAGATGATATGTTCAAATTTATTGGATTAGGCTTTCCATAATTTAATGAATTCTTAGCCCATTTTAGACTTTGATTGTTTACAGTTGATAAAGTGAGCTAATTTATTTTCAAGAATATTTTTAGTTTGGAATTACTATACCAATAAATTAACTAAATATTATAAATTTGATATAGTATGAGATTTGAGTTGATTATCCCAATCCAAAGCATCACCTAAAAAGGTTTTAGCTAAAATCTTAGTCGAAACAAAGGTATTGATCTTAATCTATTTTTTAATAAAAGTTCCCTGTCATAACCCCAATTTTCCATAAAATTCAAAACTTAGAATAAACATAGATTATGATCTAACTATAAATTTATTCTCTAGCATAAATGATTTTAAAATCATAAAAAGTTTGTTTTATTAACCATAATGAGTCATTCTCACAAAATTTTCATGTACAACATTGATCATGATGCAAGGTACTTTACAAGAATCAGTTTTAACCAAAATTTTAACTCTATGTTAGTGACATGATATGAATCCCTAATACAAATTTTCATGCATATAATATAAAAGAATAATCACATCTTTAGATTACTCCATGCATTTTGATTAGATCAATATAGGGAAAGACTAATTGATTTAATCATCCCTAATAACCATCAAAAACCTAAGCAACAGTCTCATACTGAAAGGATCCTCAAAACTTAAATACAAACATTCATTTAAAACATTTGATGAATCTCCACACTCGTGTTAAGGTTGCAAACCCACTATAGAATAAATATGAGTGGAACCCATCGATATTCATGTTTAACATACTATGATGGTTTCCAATCATATATCTCATATAACCTACCCATTTTAGATCATTTAAACATTAACATATACACCAAAAATTAATAGATTCCTCTAATGAAATACATAGATTAAATGACCCTTTAAATAATAACAAGCATATCTAGAGCTATAGCCTTGCCTCATGACCATTTCTACTAAAAGAATAACCGTAGGAGACTAGTTCATGATTAGCAAACTAATACATGATCCTCACCTACTTTATTATCTACATTTAAATTTTTATGCAATAGAAAAGAATATAAATGTAATAATCTCGTAAGTTAATTTCACCAATTTTATATTACTATCGTCTATGACATTTACAACTGTAATCACACCAAGTAGATTTAATCCATACTAATGTCAAGGTTATCCACTTAAATGTACATGTATATTTATTTTTATGTATGTTCCCACATATATATACATAAACATATGTGTATTAATATCTGAACTAAATAACATCAATTTGGGTTTAAAATGAGTGTAATTATAATGGTGTATGCATTAGCCTTTACGAAACCTTAAAAATCACTTCTAAACACATGGGGTTCTTTATAACATTACACTCCATATCATAATTATGTAGCCCCACTTTTGGAGTAATAAGTATTGCAATGATACATATTTAAAACTATTACATTAATTAAAAGAATAAAATTTCAAGATCATATTTACTATTATAAAATAAAGGAAATTTGTTTTAATTCAAAATTTATTTATGTCACATACTTCAATGCTCTTCAATAATTTATGTAAAAATATATGCATAATTATATATATATAGAGAGAGATATCTAACTTGATATAAATATATATGTCTTAGTGTTCATGATTATGGACACATACACACGCACGCACACGCACATGCACACACACACATGCACACGCACACGCGCGCGTGCCCACACACACACACACACACACACACACACACATGGATACATATGTATGCATGCATGCATATATGTATGTATGTGTGTTTATATGTATGTATGTGTGTATGTATGCATGAATGACATTTATCTTCTATTATATTTTTTTTAAACCAAAAACATACATGGATATATATAAATAGGTTTACAAAAGATATTAAATCTCAATTTCAAACCAATTAACTATTGGTGTTTTTTATATTTCATAGGTTAAATTTAGGTTTTAAAGGGACCTAAAAATCACAATTCAACATGAAAAAGTATAGACAAGACAAAAATAAACAAGGCCAACCTACCCTATCAGACACAAAAAGTCAACAACATTTTAGCTAAACAAGGACCAAAAAACTAGACCTAAACACAAAGCCACCTATTATATTTACTCCGAGTGGGTCTCCTTCCTACTACCACATATCTTCTTCTTTTCACTATTGATTATCACCCTCTATTTTTTTTCCATGGCCTTCCTCCATGTTTCTTTCATGTTTCACCAAGCCTTTGTCCTTTTTTGCCGTCACTTTTACTTTCTTGGTGTTGTAGCTCCTAGAGCTGACGGTGAGAATTTATTTCTATTTTGGGGTTCCATCCGACTTACTTTCTTCCACCATTTCTAGTTCCCTTGTACTTTCCCTTGGCTCGTCTATTTTCTACTTGAGATTGTTCCATTATTTCATGACACTACCTGCCTGCCCAATTTCTACCCAAGATTTTTAGTGTTATTACTAAGCTTTTTGGTATAAACAATCAAAGACTTTTACCTAAATTCAAAAACACCTAATCATTTTAGTCCACTTCCATATTGGTATTGATTTCTAACTCATATAACATTTTTCCTTGAATAATTTACACACCAATAATCATTAACACAAAACTATATTGAAAACTCTAATCAATGAATTATTCTAGATGCACAAACATATTATAAACCAAGAGAAGATCCTTACATAATAAGTGCCAACTCTTGAATGCACATTTGTGTAATCAGTTTACCTTATTCATGACCTTTATACTAAGAATGTTTTCCATTATGAATTGTTACCAACTCATAGCATTGAAGGAAATTGATTCAAGATTTATAATAAACACATTCCCTTATACCATTACATGGAGAAAAAGCATACCCAGTTTCTATTATGGTGAACATAATTTGTAATTCAAACAACAATTACTATGAATCCATTACCCCAAAGGCATATGTAGTATTATTTCTAAAACTGAACAAATAATATGCATAACCATAATAATCAAGTGATAAGTAATATAACTATTCATAATCATTATAAAATGCATATACTTACATTGACGACCAACCATTATTTTTTATTTCCTCGTGAAGTTTATTAAGCATCGATATAATGAAGTCATTTTACTTTAATGAAATATAAAGTCCCAAAAATTCCTATCTATAGGTAACTATTCCAATTTACAAATCATAATCTTCATAATGAAAACACCACACAATATGGTAATTCCTTAAATAATTTCATACACTATGTTAAGACAACAATATCCTCATATTAAGATTGATATTAACGAGTATAGGAGTGATTTGGATCTCCGTGGATCATTTACAACTCAATACATTACTTTAATATGTAACTTGATCAAATTTAATGTGTTGATGTTAAAACAACTATAGAAAACCATAACTTATGATTTACCATAATTAATGATTATTAATAAGGTATAAATTTTTCCATGCATAGATTATCATTCATCTATGTCATTCACTCAAATTAAGTGATTGACATTGTTTCATATAAACATTATGATTGCAATTTAAAGAATAATAATTTATACCCTACAAATCTGTTATTTATAATAAAATACTTGAACATAAAATATTTTTACTTAATGCAAGACATTTATGGTATCCTTAATAGAACCAAAAAAATTTATAGACATTATAATGCATCTCAAATAATATAAAATATATATCTTGTAGGGTCCATGATTTATTGCAAACAAGATTATTTGCCAATGAATTTAACCCTACACTATCTACAAGCATGCATCGAACAATGAACAACTCAGTCTTTCATTCAAGGATATCTAAATTGAATACATGTTTGCATATAAAGATAATGACCATTTTGCCATAAATCCTTATAATAAATGAAATATTCCACATAAAAGTTCCCCACAGAGAAGATTTTGTAGTCAAATACATCCACATGATTGAGATAAGCCCAACCATATATACGTTTCCATATCCACCCCAACCATCGATTGGATATGGAAGTATAAACCTAGACACAAAAACACAACACTTAACCGAGCCACAATAATGATGCAATATTGACCAATAACCTAGGGTCTCAGGATTCAACCTCCATACTCAAGACAAGCCTAAAATAAGGTTTTTATATAATAACAAACATTTTAACAAACTCAAAAATAAAATATCCAAAACTAGGGTTTGTACCCAAATAAAGAATACTAAAAAACATGTCAAATATTTAAGCAACTAAGCAATACAACTAGTCTATTGCACCTTTTTTTAGTTACTCTTTATCATCTATGGGTGAGTACCCTTAATGATCTAACCCTATTGAGTATCCTTGACTAAGTGCCATTTATAATAAATGGTAGGTATATGTAGGAAAACTATTCCAAACCCCATAAATCTTTTATCATCAGTAGACACCTCCTTCTTGACTTCTTGACAGTCTTTGATTATAGAAAACCCATGACAATAGGCAGGGGCCGAATAGCTATGGCTTCACACTATTACTAAAATCAAAATATTACAAACACTTGTTTTAATTTCTAATTCTCAGGATCCTTCGAAAAGGGCAAGAGAAGAGCATACTCTTGAAGACAAGGCTACTTGATTTCTAATGCTTATAAAATTTTCAATGAAAATGCTATGGAGGAAAGGCCTATATATAGTATTTAAGGAGGTCCTGCCTGAATCGCTGTCAAGGTGGTGTCAAGTCCCATCATACTTTATAGCGTAAAAGTTAAGCTACAGGGAAATGATGTTGGATGCGCTAGATGATGATGATGTTTGGTCACATGGGTCCAACATTGCTTCTGCTTCATCTACTAAGTCATCTTCATTGATTGGATTGAAAAGACATCTCAGCTGGAAGGTACTGGAAAGATGCCAGTGCTAGGGTCCAGCTTTGCATGCATGATATCATGGAGTGATGTGGAAATAAGATTCCCACTCTAGCTATATTTGGATGATAGTATGGATGATAGTGTCTTGATCATGATTCTCCTCTTCGTGTATGTGGTGTGGGCCATATCTGGCGATCCACCGATACAGATGTTCATTGAAAAGAGATCTAATTTTTTTCAACCATGTCCACAAGGGACGCTTTAATAATTTAGTGAATTGATGATAAATAAATTCACTGTTTAACCTTTTGATGTAGATGACTCCAAAATTCTGGTGGCGATTTGCTTGGATGGTAGCTACTGAAGACATTTGTAAATCTTGTCCTGCTGCATAAGAAATCCTTATATATCTGGGAATTGGCATATGAAAGTAGGAGCTTTTCATCCACTGAGATTAAGATCAAATTTTTACATGCTCTACCATATAATCTCATTGATAGAGTCATTTCTTAAATTGATCTTAAAGGACTGACAATTGAAGATCTCTCTCTCTCAGATGTGATTGATTTTTCTAAACAACAAGTTATGTGCTTAATCTCTGAGACTAAGTCTATTCAGAAGCTCACCAAGCATCAAGCATCTCAGATTGCTCTAGCATTCCCAAAAATAGCTCCCTTTGGCTGTCGACCATTTTTTCAACCTCACAAACAGCAGAAGCAGTATCTCAAATGTCTCTCCTTTCAGCGTCGCTCATTTCCTCACAAGCATTCCTATGCACCTCCTCATCATTTCCTCAAAAAACAATGAACCACTCATCCTCCATCCAAGCAGCCCATTTTCTACATCTATCGCAAACCTGGCCATATTACTCCTCAATGTCACTACAAAAATCTTGCAGTCAAAGCTATTTTTACCTCCAATGTAGTAGCATGGTGGGATATTGTAGATTCTGATTAAGATCTTTACCTATAGGATGACATCTATGAACTAATTCTTCATGATCTCCCTGAAGAAGATCAAACAAATTATGATGATGTAGATGCTCTCGAGTCATTAGCTGATGACTTGGAACAATTGCTAACCAACATGGAATGCCCATATAGATCAAGGCACCATGATTGGTCCCAGCTACCTTATGAAGCATATGGAAATTGATCCAGACATCACCAAGAAGTACTAGAGAGACTAGAGAAACCCAAAGGAGAAGGAACATCTAGAGGGAGATAGCCCTCAATGCCAAGGATGCCACCAACATTGCAAAGGCCCCAGCATCCTCCTTTGCAATACCAGAGCTCTTTCAAACCCAGTGACTCTTGGATCAAAAACAAATTCACTAGCAAAGAACCTCCAAGAGAAATTTCAGCACCAAAGATTAAGCCACAGTGGGATATTCCATTGCCCACAGAAGATGAAGAAAAGGATGACGAAGTAGAAAGCTCTTTCTACTCAAATTAGGATTACTACCCAAATGAATGCAGTAACCTTCAAAAAGAAGAAAAAGAAGTGGAACCAGAAATAGAAGACATCTACACTAAACAATCTATTATTCAAGATCCAGGGAGACAAAAATTGGTATGTACTAGTATTCCTCCTTTGGAAATTCCACAACTAGCTTATCTTACTCAGTTGATTAATGGAAAGTTTGCACAGTTCATTACTTTAGAAATTAATGGCAGACTAGTAGATGCCCATATAGATACAAGAGCTTCTCTCTCCTTTGCTAAATCACAACTCATCCATGACTGGAAGACATTGGATGATGCCTTAGCTTATAAGAGCTTAGATGTCCAAGGGAATAGTTTTATCAGCAATAAATATAAACATCAATAGACCCTCTCCCTATGGTTCAACCACCAAGAGTATCATGTTTACAATAGAAAATGAAAGGCTTAGAATTTCTCGCCTCATTTATGCCACTGAGTAATTTCCAAGCTCCATGACTCAAACACCTCAAACAATAATCCCAGCTGATATTCAATTAAATAGGAGATAAGATTAAAGCCACTATCTATTTTGACAACCCTCAGTAGTTTTGGTCTAAATCTATGCCTGAGATGGACATAAAAATCCTCGAAGGTAAGCATATGAAGATTGGGAAGAAAATCCCAATACCAGCTCAGGATTATAATGATATGGAACTCCAGATCAAAGAACTGGAAGCTAATGGTTTTATTGAGAAATATACTTCCCCTTTCTGTTGTTACGCTTTTATGGTTAACAAACATTCAGAACAAAAAAGAGGAAAGAAAAGAATGGTCATCAATTATAGACCATTAAATGCTATTACTCAGCCATTTCCATATCCTATACCAGATAAAAGCTATCTTTTAGAGAAAGTTGCAACATGTAAATACTTCTCCCAGTTTGATTGTAAATCTAGATTTTATCAGATTAGAGTCAAAGAAGCTGACAGGGAAAAGACAGTGTTCAGCTGCCCTTTCAACCATTTCCAGTGGATAGTGATGCCTTTCAGCTTGATGAATGCACCAGCATATTATCAAGCTCATATGGATAATATTTTTCAAGGCACTTCTAACTTTCTATGTGTATATATTGATGATATTCTAATCTTCAACAATAGTTTGACTGACCATTATACTCATCTCTCCAAGTTCTTTCAATTGGCTCAATATGCAGGAATCGTGCTTTCAGAAACCAAGATTTAGTTATGTAAAAATGAATGCAATTTTCTTGGTACGATAATACGAGATTCTAGATTACAAATACAACCACATATAAAGGAGAAAGTCATCAGTTTTCTAGAGAAGCTAGATAAGTCTAAGCTTCAAGCATTTTTGGGATTGCTAAATTATCTAAATAGCTTTTATCCTAACTCTGGTGAAGACAAGTTCATTCTTCAAGAACTTCTCCAGAAGAAGAAAGCTTTTTGTTGGGAATAAAAGCATACAATAGCTGTTCAAAATATCAAATCAATAGTTTCTTCACTCCTAGAACTTCATATCCCAAAATCTGACCGAATGAAGGTTTATACTAATGCCTCTGATATTGCATGGGGAGGAGTACTTGTTTGTATATTTAATAATAAGGAATTCATCTATGAATTTGCTAGTGGAGTTTTTAGTCCTGATGTACTGAAATGGATTTCTTCCAACAAGGAAATCTATGCTGTAAAGAAATGCTTAGAGAAGTTCATGTTAAAACTTCTCCATTTGCCTCATTTTATTGTAAGTATCGACTGTACTAGATTTTTGACCTTTAAGGAAAAAGATCATGGTCAGAAGGATGGTCACAGTAAAAATGTTAGATGGAAAGCATTTTTTAATTAGTTTAATTTTTTAATCGAATACATCAAAGGAACTGAAAATGTCATTGCAGATTGGCTTAGTAGAAATCCTCCAGCCACACTGATGCACCAACCTATCCCTAGTTTTAATTTAACCAGAATATATAATCAAGGATTTCCTTCTTTGAACATCCTTGTCCAAGAATAGATACTGTGTGAAGGGTTACATCTTAGATATACAATGATTTCTTATGTAGCGGGACAAGATTTACAAATGTCTTTAGCAGCTACCATCCAGGCAAATCATCACCAAAATTTTAGAGTCATCTACATCGAAAGGTTAAACAACTTTTATCATCAGTAGACGCCTCCTTCTTGACTTCTTGACAGTCTTTGATTATAGAAAACCCATGACATTAGGTAGGGGTTGAATGGCTACGGCTTCACACTATTACTAAAATCAAAATATTACAAACACTTGTTTTAATTTCTGATTCTCAGGATCCTTTGAAAAGGGCAAGAGAAGAGCATACTCTTGAAAAAAAGGCTACTTGATTTCTAATGCTTATAAATTTTTCAATGATAATGCTATGGAGGAAAGGCCTATATATAGTATTTTGGGAGGTCCTACTTAAATCGCTATCAAGGCCGTGTCAAGTCCCATCATACTTTACAGTGTAAAAATTAAGCTACAGGGAAATGCTATTGGATGCGCTAGATGATGATGATGTTTGGTGGCATGGGTCCAACATTGCTTCTGCTTCATCTACTAAGTCATCTTCGCTGATTGGATTGAAAAGACATCTCAGCTAAAAGGTACTGGAAAGATGCTAGTGATGGGGTCCAACTTCACATTCATGATATCGTCGAGTGATGTGGAAATAAGATTCCCACTCCAGCTATCTTCAGATGATAGTATGCACGACAGTGTCTTGATCATGATTCTCCTCTTCGTGTATGTGATGTAGGCCATATCTGGCGATCCACTGGTATAGATGTTCATTGAAAGGAGATCTGATTTTTATTAGCCATGTCCACAAGGGATGCTTTAATAATTTAGTGAATTGATAATAAAGAAATTAAATGTTTAACCTTTTGATGTAGATGACTACAAAATTTTGGTGGCGATTTGCCTGGATGGAAGTTGTTGAAGACATTTGTAAATCTTGTCCCACTGCATAAGAAATCCTTGTATATCTGGGATGCAACCCTTCACGTAGTATCTGTTCTTGGACAAGGATGTTCAAAGAAGGAAATCCTTGATTATATATTCTGGTTAAATTAAAACCAGGGATAGGTTGGTGCATCAGTGTGGTTGGAGGATTTCTACTAAGCCAATATGCAATGACATTTTCAGTTCCTTTGATGTATTCAATAGAAAAATTAAATTGATTAAAAAATGCTTGCCATCTAACATATTTACCGTGACCATCCTTTCGACCATGATCTTTTTCCTTAAAGGTCAAAAATCTAGTACAGTCGGTACTTACAATAAAATGAGGCAAATGGAGAAGTTTTAACATGAACTTCTCTAAGCATTTCTTTACAGCATAGATTTCCTTGTTAGAAGAAATCCATTTTAGTACATCAGGACTGAAAACTCCACTAGCGAATTCACAAATGAATTCCTTATTATTAAATATACAAACAAGTACTCCTCCCCATGCAATATCGGAGGCATTAGTATAAACCTTCATTCGATCAGATTTTGGGATATAAAGTTCTGGGAGTGAAGTAACTATTGATTTGATCTTTTGAACAGCTGTTGTATATTGTTCTTCCCAACAAAAAGCTTTCTTATTCTGGAGAAGTTCTTGAAGAATGAACCTGTCTTCACTAGAGTTAGGATAAAAGCTATTTAGATAATTTAGCAATCCCAAAAATGCTTGAAGCTTAGACTTATCTACCTTCTCTAGAAAACTGATGACTTTCTCCTTTATATGTGGCTGTATTTGTAATCTAGAATCTCGTATTATTGTACCAAGAAAATTTCATTCAATTTTACATAACTGAATCTTGGTTTCTGAAAGCACGATTCCTGCATATTGAGCCAATTAAAAGAACTTGGAGAGATGAGTATAATGGTTATTCAAACTATTACTGAAGATTAGAATATCATCAATATATACACATAGAAAGTTAGAAGTGCCTTGGAAAATCTTATCCATATGAGCTTGATAATATGTTGGTGCATTCATCAAGCTGAAAGGCATCACTGTCCACTGGAAAGGGCTGAAAGGGCAGCTGAACGCTGTCTTTTCCCTGTCAGCGTCTTTGACTCCGATCCGATAAAAGTTGAATTTACAATCAAACTGGGAGAAGTATTTACATGTTGCAACTTTCTCTAAAAGATAGCTTTTATTTGGTATAGGATATGGAAATGGTTGAGTAATAGCATTTAATGGTCTATAATTGATGACCATTCTTTTCTTTCCTCTTTTCTATTCTGAATGTTTGTTAACCATAAAAGCATAACAATAGAAAGGGGAAGTAGATTTCTTAATAAAACCATTAGCTTCCAGTTATTTGATCTGGAGTTCCATATCGTTATAATCTTGAGCTGGTATTGGGATTTTCTTCCCAATCTTCAAATGCTTACCTTCGAGGATTCTTATGTCCATCTCAGGCATAGATTTAGACCCAAACTGCTAAGGGTTATTAGAACAGATAGTGGCTTTAATATTATCTCCTATTTAATTGAATATCAGCTGGGATTATTGTTTGAGGTGTTTGAGTCATGGAGCTTGGAAATTGCTCAGTGGCATAAATGACAAGGATTTCTCTGAAAGATAGCTAACAAGGATTTCCCTATAGCTTAACTTTTATGCTGTAAAGTATGATGGGACTTGACACTGCCTTGACAGTGATTTAGGCAGGACCTCCCAAAATACTATATATAGGCCTTTCCTCCATAGCATTATCATCAAAAAATTTCTAAGCATTAGAAATCAAGTAGCCTTGTTTTCAAGAGTATGCTCTTCTCTTGCCCTTTTTGAAGGATCCTGAGAATCAGAAATTAAAAAAGTGTTTGTAATATTTTGATTTTAGTAATAGTGTGAAGCCGTAGCCATTTAGCCCCGCCTACTATCACAGGTTTTCTATAATCAAAGACTGTCAAGAAGTCAAGAAGGAGGTGTCTACTGACAATAAAAGATTTCTCTACATTATTTGTATCAATGAATGCATGCATTTATTAAAAAAATACAATTTAAAACAAATAATTGCTTTTCTAACATATTGATATACCAATAAGGATTTACGGTCTGCATGAATCTCCTTTATTTTCTTTCTTCTCTACCTTATTATTATTTTTTCCTTTTTTCTCTTTATCCACCATTGGTAGTGACCATTCCATTCGATAGAACTATGAGTTCCATCGAGTGTAACTCCCAATCCATTATTCCCAATATCATGCATGGTATGACATTAAAATAACATTTAAGATTATCATATGGTTTCCATTCAAAAATTCTCATCTATGTGCATGCTTCCTAAGCTTCATGCAGACTACCATGCCAAATCAAGATCCTTCCCAAAAAACCTTATCATCACCTACCAAAGTCAACCAACCCACTCATAGTTGGGTAACTTAACTCCCTTTATTAACTATACCCTTGACCCAAGTTAATATCTTAGGGTTCAATGCAACATTTAAACATTTTAATCACCATGCCATCAACCTAAGTCTCATGACTATGGTTTGAGCTTTAAACATGACACTATCAAATGTAAGTCATAGTCCCTTGTTGATTATATTAACACACATAATCAATCATTAGTTTATATCAAAATTAAATGAATAAAAACAATTAACATTATCCTATAATAGACTTCACAATCATGGTGTCAGCCTCCCACTCCTGGAATTTCATTACTATTTCTATACACAAACCTTTACTAATCTTATAACAAGGATTATAGAACTCATCAAAGATATCTCAACCTTCAAGTGGCATCCATTTTATTTAAGTGCATCATTGATGTGGTTATAAATCATATTCACATCAAACTATTGGGTTGATTTCTCAGTTAACCATAAAAAAACAAAAGATAAATGAGAACACAAAAACCAACTAATCAAAAAATGAATCCAAACTGAAGAACATAACCATAAATAAAAATGACCAAGATAAAGGTTAGAATTATGTTTTAAACACTATTACATCACCATTTTGGTTTACTTACATATCATGTCCAAGCACTGAGCACCCAAGTTATACACTTATCTTTTGTGTACCTATAATCAAGCCATGTAGAAATCAACAATATCTTATCATAATAAATAGTAATGAAAGATATAATATGTTCATCTAAAACACTCATGAATGGTTATAATTTAATTTAAACTAATAATTAGTGTTTGAAAAATAAAATAATGTCTACAATAAGTGTCCACATGACATAAGAATATTAAAATAGTTCTAATAATCAATCAAATTTAATGTGTTAGGTAGGTGTGGTCATGACATTTTTGAAAGCTTTAAAATGTAATACAGGATTAGTGGATCCATTATAAGTGATAGTAGTAACAATACCACCTATGTCAATATATGTAATTTTTAGTGGATCTATTATAGGGTTCATTTTTTAAGTGTTTGATAGCCTTGTTAAAAAGTGGGGGTTGAGGTATAAGGTTAGCTTGTGCATCTTTAAGGGGATGGGGTGGAATTAGGATTTTTCACTCCCCATTGAGTGGGTTGAAAACAATTTTTTAATTTCAAATTTTGGTTTTGCATTTTCATCATTTAATTTACACTATTAGTTTGAAAAGTATCAATTTATTTCACGGCTTGTAATAAACATTTATTAATATTAATAGTGGATTGACTAGTAGAAAAAATGAGAGATGCACTAGTGGAATAATTTACTTAAGTATTATTGTGGGCATTTTGGGTAGACAAACTAAAGAAGATTCCATCCATGGTGGTTGTAATGGTAGGTTTGGTATATGAATAAGGCATGGAAGAAGAAGGCATAGAAGAATATTAAGGCATGGAAGACGTCATAGAGTGATTTACCCCAAGTCTTGTAGAAAAACTATGTGTGGGAGAATGGGGACAACCAAATTGAGTTCCCATCATGATATTATATATTATCGTGGGATCCTTACCTTGATGTTGAGGTTTTTCATTGAATAAAATGAGCATTTCAATAGTGTATTCAATATCACTCTCATTTTATAAAATAGGATTTTTTTAGGGTAATTAAGAGAATCAGTGGTAGAATATGAAGGATTCCCATAGTTGGTGGTCCTGGTACTGACATGAATATTACTAAAATTAGTATTGTCTACTGTAGTATAGGGTAGGTAAGACTTGGAAACTTTATGAGAGTTAGTGAAATTCATCATATCATTTTGAATTTTTTGTATAGCTTCATAAAATATGTACTTCATGGTGAAAGGTGAAGGTACAACTAGGATTATTTAGGCTAAGAGAGAAAAGGATGATAAAAATAAAATATGTCAATGACCTATTAAACTAGCTCAACTAGGGTCGATATAGTTCAAAATATAGGAAATTAGAAATGCATTAAGTTGACCAGGGTCAACTTACTTACATAGGAAGCTAGAAATAGCACTCTATAACTATACTAAGACAACCTAGGTTATTCTAGTTACATAGGAAGATAAGGACAATAATTTTGGAGTCTATTGGGTTGATCTTGTTATATAGGTAGATATAAAAAGTATAATAATAGGTTGAGCATGGTCAACTTAGTTGGATCTGGAAAAGTTTTTACAGTAAACTAGAAGTCTACTAGGTTGACCTAAATCGATCTAGTTAGACATGTAGGTAAAGAAAGTATAGGATTAGGTCGAGTGTGGTTAAATTTGATAGATCTATAAAAGTTTTGATATTAAATTAGAATATGTAATTTAGAAAATAAAGGTAAACATGAAAATAATATAGAATATTGATTCAAGCTTGGTCGACTTAGTTTGTTCACACATAGCCAACTAGGTCAATGTTGGTTGATCTAATTAAAACACACATCACATAACTATATCAACACCTGATGATACAATATGAAATATAAAAGAGAATAGAAAGCAACAAGTTAAAATGAAATTTTTTAACTACTATTGCTGACTAATTGTTTGAAAATAAGATCATGAAGATGTATTAAAATAATTTAAATGATTTTTAGGATATCAAAGATGCTTGTCTATTGGATAGTGTTAGCTATATATTTTAGATCACTGACTATGGAGGAAGTACCTTTTCCATATCCCACTAAACCTAGTTTCAAAGGTAAGTTAAGAGTAACTTCTTTATGTTAATGGCTAAATAGTGCACTAAAGAATCAGATAGATGTAAGTTTTAATAAGAAAGGGAATCCTAGGTTTTTCCTAAATACTATGAGGTACATGTAAATTAAGAGTATTTTGGTAAGCCCCTTATGTATACACAATATATTTAAACTTTATCAATTACTGATGTTTTCTCTCTTACAAGAACCTATTGAGTCTTAATCTCTCTGAGTGTATGCCTTAAAGGGTGCATTAGGAAAGGTGTGGGAAGACTATTGGTGATTTCAAATACTGTTGTTACCTATACCACATCTTAAAACCAACACAATTCCTGCATATATGCTTCCCTAAGCTTTAACACCTCCCTTACACACTCATCTAATAAATTCACTACCTCAAATAACCCCTACCTAAGCCAAGCCTATTTTTACCAATATATGAACACAATCAAATGGGTTGACCTTGTTCTATAAATTGAGCATGTTACAGGACTAAGTCATCCTATTCAACTTAATCTGAGACCTAACAACTCTATTTCCTAAATAACTAGGTTGACTAGACTGACTGTGTCGACTAAATTATGAAAATGTTTAGGGTTAAATATAGATATATAAACACATCCTTCACCTCATTTAAAATAGAGAGAATCATTCATTTATGCTTATTTATGTGTTTATCTACCATTCCACTTGAGGATTCATTGCCTAGGATTTCATACTTCTTTTGGAGAAAAATCTTGTCTTGAGGAAAAAGTATTTTAGATGCATAGGAGAAGTTTTGTAGCCTAGAGTTGACCTATATTTTTTATTATTATGAACCACAGTAACCTCTTGAAAAACACCATTGTCGAAGGTATATATTGAGACTCTATGGGTTCATCTTCAAGGTATATTCTTAACTCTTACTCCTCTTTTTTTAGAATATGGATTTCAATGTGTATTGGCTTATGAATGTATTTATCTCTCCATGCTTAGGATTACCTCTACATTGACTTGAGTAGAGTTATTATTTGCATTTTTATTGTTTATGTTTATTATCCCCCATTTGTACCACAAAATTTGGTGTGAAGTAGATTAAATTTACTTTACTTTATTACAAACCATAGGACCTTCCTAGGGTTATTATGTGGTATTACTCGACTAGAAGCTTTGAAACCCTCTCTAGTGTTATTATATGGTAAGAAACCCCTCAATTAGGTCTAATGGATTCATATTGGTCATGAACATGATTTTATAAATGTACCAACAATTGGAATGTCTAGTTTCATTTATCTTCTCTAAGCTAAGATTGATTTATAAATTAACTTCACTTTCCCTTGTATACATTCTGGTGAACCCAACATAAAATAACCCTTGTAATTTTTATTTCATGATTTCATTTATTTTCATTTCATATTTATTTAATTTTTATATCACTGGATAAAACCTATTGACTCAGTCTAACATTCTACGTGGAGGTTTAACACACAATCGATCCAATCAACTCTATTTGGCTTTGTGCAGGTCATCTTCAATTATAGATAACTAGATGAATCTGATTGACTTGGTTTAAATTTTATCATACAATTTTTTAGACTCAATAAACTTATGTATATCATGTATAAATAAAACATCTTGACCTTTGTTTCTTAATCCACTCTCTTAACCAATGCTTACTATATCAATTCTTTGTGCAAAATCCTAGGCTTCAATTCTCTGTTAGGAGGACTCAATTAGTTTATTTGTTTATATATAGTCTCATTACCCCCTAAATTAATTCTCATAACCCTATCAACACCTTTCAATACTCTCAAACACTTCTTAAGTTTCAATTCCATCTTCATTCACAATTTTGCCTCTTAATACACTATCATATTAACCCATTCATAGTCATTAATTAATAGTAAAAAAAGTACATTATTTTAATGCAAACAAAAACTCAATTATTATTTATTATGACCAAATACACCTATGTGTAAAATATCATGTCCTAAAACTACCTCTAACTATGATTTCCTATGCAAAGCACCCTTCTTTAAGGCCTAATTAGGCCTTTTTTCTTGACATAGTGAAAGAAAACTATATAGACCATACTAATTCAATCTCACATCACCTTCATCAGTTATATCATCCTCAAAATATTATGATTACAAATTTATATAATTTTCCTAGGGTTATAACTCCTAGAGACACTTAAACCCTAGTTTAGGGTTTTTATGCACTCTATCTCAGTCGAGAGGCTTCAATTTGCTCTTTCATGAATTATATTAAATTTAAAGACTTAAAAATGGTTTTTTTAAGTCTATCTTACCTTTTTCCACATTCTCCAAACCTCAAATGTCTCTTCTTGATTGATTGTTCCACTTTTCCTATTCAAAACCTACTTGACTGTGTAGTGAAATGGCATCCAATAGGTTTGTTTGCAGTTATGAAAACTATTGACACATTCTTGATCAAATACTATGTTATATCAATATTTAAATAAATTAAACACACTTATTAATTTTTTATCCAACCCTTACCATCAATACAAAAGACCCTTCTTTGTAAAAGCTCAGTCACAATCCAACCAATGTTACTATATACAGGAGACAGGGGTTTATAGAGTATTTGTCTATACATTCAAAAATTACTTCACTATTTCTTGAAACTTATAAACTCAAACAATAACAATAATCTTTATGGACATTTGGAAATAATATTAATTCCTCCTTTATGCACTACATTATACCTCAGAGTCAATTTGATAAATTGAATACTACAGAATAGGGTTCTATTTTTTCATCTTATAAACAATATTTCCTTGGTGAAACCTTCACAAATTAATAATTATACCTTATGGATAATTATATATAATTTTTTATCCCTCATTTATTTGAAAATTTAACAAACACTATCTACATACTAAAAGATCAACACCCAAGAACAAGGTATGTATACAACTTGTTTAAGCACCAATAATTTATATTGATATTCCCTATAGTCATAACTTCAATCATGTTCCAAAACTCATTAAATAACTTATAGATTATTCATAAAATGTATTTTTATCAGCTTTCAAACATTATATGGTCTATAACACAAACATAATAACACCTTAATAGAGTTTTACTTTCTCCTTCATGAATAAGGTTTCTTGTTTTGTTCTCACCATCAATAGGGGTTTTCTTGTTTTCTTGGATTCCTTTAAGACTCTTCTTCAATAATTAAATGATATTACCTATAATAATACTTTAAATAAATACAAATTCATTCTTTTATCATTACCAAACACATTCAATTGTCTACAATAATAAAGACCTCAAACAGGGCATGCCAACTTTCATTATACAACATAGTAGTCATCAACAATTAGATTTTCCATTTATTCATAAAAACTTGTTAAATTACCCTCATTATTCCATTTAATTCAAATTGATTCTACCACCTACCTATAAAATTGGATCCTTATAAGCCTACAAAAGTGCATAACTGATTCTTGTTCAATTTTCCCATGTATAGGGTCTCTTGTCAACATTTGTATTTTCTTTTTTTTCACATGATATGACACTTCTAGTATTATGAAATTAAAAACATGAAAATTTAAGGACCTCTTAAAATTATAAAATCCTTATACACACTTGATACATTTTTACATCTTCATAAATGCATAGCAAATCCTTAGAAGAGGTTTACAACATTCAAATTTTCAAAAAGGCACTTTTGGAAAGAAAACAATAATTCAAATTTTATGCCTCTATAGACTAACTAGACTCCACAAATGGACTTCCTAAGACCTATATATCTTTTAATAAATCTTCTAGACCAAATTTTATACCATCTCTAATGAAATAATGTTATTAGTACTACCACCATTAGTAACCAAATTACATACCTTACCATGGGGCTTACATCTGCTTCTAAACAATCTCTTTCTTTAGATTGGTTCCATGATTTGGTTCTACTGCATTAAGACTCTCCTCATGAGAAATGAATCATTACTTTCATGTCTTATATCCTCATTCATCTCTCTCATTCTCTATTATTGCATATTGCTATTCATACCTCTTAGACACTCTGATGCCTTGTGTCCATCTCTATGGCAACTCCAACATTGCCCTTAAAATATCTGTCTTGGTCCTTGTCTCATTGGACCTTCATATCTTCTCAATATATCATCTACAAATGTTCTAACCTACCTTGCATGGTGCTACCCCATGCCTTCTTGAACTGTTGTTACTATTCATAAGGTCTCTCTTATATCACCTCTTCATTTCTTCTCTCATCCATCCTTGTTTATAAAGATTCACCTTACTACCCATCATCTCTTTCTTCTCTTTATTCTATCCTCCTGAGAGTATCCTTTATAGCCTCCATTCTTATCATCAATGGAAAAATCAACTAGGTCATCTTCCTTATTAGCTCTTTTCATGGAGCATTGTCTTTGATCTCCTATTCTGTAATGTAATTCATAACACATTATTAATCCTTTCAAAAATCCAAAAAATATTTCCCTAAGCTTTGATACCAAATTCATGTAGAACATGTACAAATAAATCATCTTGACCTTTGTTTTTTAATCCACTCTCTTAACCAATGCTTACTAGATCAATTCTTTGTGTAAAATTATAGGCTTCAATTCTCTATTAGGAGGACTCAATTAGTTCATTAGTTTAAATAGGGTCTCATTACCCCTTAAATTCCTTCTCATAACCCTATCAACACCTTTCAAGACTCTCAAACACTTCTAAAGTTTCAATTCCATCCTTATTCACAATTTTGCCTCTTAATACACAGTCTTATTAGCCCATTCACAGTCATTGATTACTAGTACACAAAAATTAAAATTATTTAATTAAAAAAACTCAATTATTATTTATTATGGCTAAATACATTTGTGTGTAAAATCTCATGTCCTGAAACTACCTCTAACTATGATTTCCTATGCAAAACACCCTTCTTTAAGGCCTAATTAGGCCCTTTTTCTTGACACAGTGCAAAAAGACCATATAGACCATACTCATTTAGTCCCAAATCACCTTCATCATTTATTTCATCCTCAAAATAGTAGGTATTATAAATTTATATCATTTTCCGAGGGTTAAAACTTCTAAAAACACTTAAACCCTAGTGTAGGGTTTTTATACACTTTATCTCAGCTTAGAGGCTTCAATTTGTTATTTAATATGTTATATTGAATTTCAAGACTGAAAAATGTTTTTTTTAAGTTTTTATTACCTTTTTACATGCTTTCCAAACCTCAAATGTATCTACTTGATCGAATGTTCCACTTTTCCTATTCAAAACCTACTTGACTGTGTAGTGAAATGACATCCAACAAGTCTATTTACAGCTATGAAAACTATTAACACATTCTTGCTCAAATGATATGTTATATAAATATTGGAATGTGATCCAAAAATAATAATTTTTGGTTGAAATATACTTCAAGAACACAAAATTAGCATAGTAACAATGAATTCTCTAAGAAGAGATGTTTTATTACTAAAGATCGCAATACAACTATATGCTTATCTCTGGGAAAATATGTCCGATTTGCATTTCAGGTTATATATTAATTTATAAAAAATTTTAAATTAAGTGGAGGATGTGTAATTTCACCAATATTTATGGAGATTAAGTGGTTTTAATTTCATGATTTAAACAATACATAATTCAAGGAATTATTATTTTTAGAAACTTACTATTTTTAAACTCCACTACTAAAATTGAAATTTGGGGAAATTCCATTGGGTTTTTAGGAAAAAAATCCATTAAGTGAATCTCCATTCCATCTCAACACATTCTCCTCATTCTTATCTTTCCAATGGTTCAAACTTCAAGTCAATTGGAGCTACGATTGAAAAGTTATGGCTCCCAAAAGTTTTGTCATCAATTGGGGTAGAACTGTCACCCAAATTACCCCCTGAATTGTTGCCTAGATCATTCCTCCCTCATTGATAATCAATGGTCCCCATTGCATCAATTTTCCTCATTAGGTGTGGTATTTTTTTTTATATTTGATTCTTTGTGAGCCACTCACCTTAGTGGCTAAGCTGGCCCCTTTTGACCACTCGATAAAGCGAAATAGAGCATCCTCTTGTTATCTTCATCTAGGTATCCACAATCTGATCCTCCTCCACTAGATCAAAAATTTATGGATCAAGCTCATCAATGTCTAGTTTTTATAATATGATTGAAGTTTTCAATAGAGTTGGATGATATGGTTTGAGGAGCTCCACGTTGAATATTGGATGCAAACCAAGGTAGGCTAGTAGGTTCGACTCAAAAGCATTTTGTCTAAATTTTTTGGTGATGGTGTAGGGACCATATCACAAGGGCTAAATTTTTTTGTGTGGGCCTAAAATCCATTCCTTATAAATCCACAACCAAACCTTATCACCCATAATAAAATTGTGTGCATTCCTATGTTTTTCATGGCATTGCTTATACTTATGATTCATCTTCTCCAAGATGTCATGAACTTACTGCTAGATGTGTTGCATTTGTTCAATGGACTTTGTTACTTTTTCTACCTCAGATCTTCCATGAGGTGTGTATTCTATGGTGGAGAATTTAATGGCTATATTAGTTGGTGCCATGGATTAGAACCTGAAGTATACGTGGAATGGACTGTGCTTGGTCAAGCTGTGCAGGGCCCAATTGTATCCATGTTGTAAGAAAAGAAGTCCCTCATCCCATATGCATAGATGTTTGGAGTGACACATCTGAATCATGTGAACAATCAAATGGTTCACCACCTATGTCTTACCATCAATCTATGGATGGAGGGTTATGGACTTCATCATCTTGGTATCCATCATCTTCCATAGAGTGGACCAGAAGATGCTTAGGAACCTTCTATCTCGATCTGAGATAATGGACTTAGGGAGACCAAAATGGAGCCATCCATGACTAAAATATAGTTGAATAGTTTCTTCAATAGATATATTTTTATTTCAAGTAATCATGATATCCATTTTTCAAAAATTATCAACTACAATAAAAATATAGTCCTTGCCATGTTTTGAAGTGGGCAAACCTGAGAGAAAATCCATTGAGATAGATTCCCAAGGCCTGATTGGTTCTGGCAATGTCATGTACAATCCTTAATTATTATTTGTTGGATTGCCTATCACAATATGGGGTGAAATATTTGAGATAACTTTCCACATCTTTTCATAAATGGGGTTATTAGAAGTGTTTTTGAATAACTGTTAATGTCTTTTCTACACCAAAGTGTCCAAATGTCCTACTAAAATGTGCTTCCCATATCATCTTCTATTGCTCTGCATTTGGAACATGGATGTACCCCATATGATACAAGACATTATCTTGCAAATATAAATTAGAAACATTTTTACCTTTTTAAAGCACTTGATATGTATCAGCAAAGGCAAGATCTGCTTCATATAGAGCACCCCAAGTGGTAGTCTCATGTCTGCATAGGTCAAGAAGTATTATGAGTATAGTAATTGGTGGGTAGCTTAGATAATCTATAGTTGTATTTGAGCTCCCCATTTTGTGTTTGATTATTAGATGGAATTTTTAAATATATGTGGCCCACTTTGGGTGCCTCTCATTTCACAGTTTGCTCTATGTCTGGATGAATTCTAATGGTCCGTGGTCAGTGTGGATGACCATCTCATTCTCTAAGATGTAGTGTTTCCATTATTTGTAGGCTTGCATAATGGCATAGAGATCCTTATCATATATTAGATATTTCTTGACTATATCAATAAAATTTTCACTATGATATGCAATAGGATGGCCATGTTACATGATGATAGCTCCCATGGCATATTCAGATGCATTTGTCATCAACTCAAAAGGTTGATGCAAATCTGGCAAGGCAAGAACAGGGGCTGAGCTAAGTCTATTCTTGAAATTCTCAAATTCCTTTTGTTTTATTTCACCCCACTAAAATGTAGCTTTAGCTCCTCCTTTAGTCACTTGGGTTAGTGACCAAGCAACATGTGAAAATCCAAGAACAAACCTGCAATATAAATTTGCAAGACCCAAGAAGCTGTGAAGTTTTATGAGGGTCCTTAGTGTAGGCGATTATTAAATAACCCAAATATTTTTTGGATCAACATGGACCCCTTCCTCATTCACAATGTTCCCAAGGTATTGAATTATTGTCATCCTGAATGTGCATTTGTCAAGATATACATATAACTTGTGCTCCTGAAGAGTTTGAAGTACCTTACGAACATGTTGTAGATTTTCCTCCCATGTTCTATTGTAGATGATTATGTCATCCAGGTATACAACCACAAATGGGTTGGTGAAGGGTCACAAGATGTCATCCATCATCCTCATGAAGGTTGAAGGTGTGTTAGTTAAGCCAAAAGGCATAACCACCCATTCAAAGAGCCCCTCCTTAGATTTGAATGCAGTCTTCTAGACATTGGTGGGATCAATGGGAATTTGGTGATAGCCATATTTGAGATCAATTTTGGTGAGGAAATTCACACCATGGAGTTGGTCTAGTAAGTCATCAATCTTGGGGAGAGGGTAGCAATTCTTCACAGTGATTTTATTCAGGCCTCAATAGTCAATGCAAAGCCTTCATATTCCATCTTTCTTTGGTGCCAAGATAATTGGGCTGCTACAAGGTGAAGAGCTTGGCTTGATGTGACCCTTTTGGATCAATTATTGAATCTATCTTTTTATCTCTTCATTCTCCAAAACTAATCTATGATACACATGACTGTTAGGCAAAGGTGATCCTAGGATCAAATCGATAGAATGTTTTACCTAGCAATTCAATGGAACTCTTGTGGGTGACTTGAATAAGTCATCATATTCTCCTATGATTTGTCCCATTTGCTTCTATTATTTTTTTGATTATGTAGTTAGGACTGCAACATCAGCCTTATTGGATTTATGTGGTTTGACCACCATGAGAATTAATTTCTTTGTCTTTTCCACCAATCTCTTACATTGTTTGGCACCAATCAAGGAGATAGATGTGGGAGGTGGTACATCTAGTACCCTATAGCATCATGTTCCAAGAGTGAGGGTGATTCTTTAGTTTCATGATTCATAGATGTCATGTTAATCATACATGAATGGTTGACCCAGGAGTACATCACAAACATCTAGATTGACCACATCACACAAGACTTCATCCTGGAAAGGTTTTTTTACATATGAAAGAAGACACTAATGGGTGACACAAAGGTCTATCCCTGGGCTCAACCATCCAATACTATATGGATTTGGGTGAGGCTTCATAGATAGATTTAGACTTTTCACAACTTTAGCATAGATTAAATTATTTTGACTCCCACTGTCAAGAATGAAATGTAGAGGCTTACCTTTTACCCATAATTTAGAGTGAAATAATCTTTCCTTGTCATCTGGCCTTTCCTTATGGGTCTGTGATGAAGAGATGATGGTGTTGGGCTTAGTATCTAAAATCTCTTCTTAATCCTCTTCGACTGTAGGTTTTGTATGAGACATAGTAGTAGATGTCAAGTATTGTGACTCAGAAAGTAGTGACTTGATAGCTCGACATTCTTATTTGGAGTGAGTTCTAGTTTTGTGATAATCACACCATTTTCTAGCCTTCCCCTTCTAGGGTTTCTTATCTTGAAACTCTTTTTGCTTCCAATTGTGGCCTCGTGTTTGACCTTCCTTATCACTTTTCCATTTTTAAGGCTAACTCTTTGTATTCTTTCTACCATGCTTCTGCTCAATCTTCACTATGAACTTGTATGCCTCACCAAGGGTTTCCAAATTGAAGAGTTCTATTTCCCCCCATATGTACCATTGTAGTCGACCATGATTTTTGAGTCTTATGTTTCTCACTTTCTTGGATGCCTAAACTTTCAGACAAAGAAATAAAAATGTCTATGTAATCTTGAACAGATTGGTCCTTACCTTGGTGAAGTTGTTGCCACTATATGTACAGATCATCATATGCTCCAATGGGATAGTATTCTTCCTTTACCACTTCCACTAAATCATCCTAGGTAGGCTCCACCTAAAATCTAATGTCATCTATACTAAACCTCTTTTTGTACACTTCCCACCAATTTTTCATGGGAAATGATGCTTTCAAAAGAGCAAAAGTGATCTTTTCTCCATCAGTGAATTTATTTATAGAGAAGTAGGAAGACAATTGATCCAGCCAATTTTCTACTATATCAGCATTGATTTTTCCTTCAAATGTAGGAATATTAAAATTCACCTAAACCTTGAAGCATGTTGGGGCACTAAAAGGATGTTCCATGGATGAGGAGCCAGAATTTCCCATCGAGAGTTGTTGGAGAATTCAAGAAAATTGTTATAGCATCTATGATTTTTCCCATTGGAGGGATTCATTCACCATTTCCTTAAAAGGATCAGACATCTTAGTGTCATCCACCATTTGAATTCCTTTGGAGTGAATATGTGGATAGTTTGGAAGCTCTATTATTTTCCACCCAAGCTTCTTATAGCCTGACCTCATCCTCGGGATCATATACTCTCAAGACAAACCGCTTTGATACCACTGATACAAAACTCAAAAATTTTCATTGATAAATACTTCAAGAACACAAAAATAACATAGTAACAATTAATTCTTTGAGAAGAGATGTTTTATTACTCAAGATCATAATACAACTATATGCTTATCTCTAGGAAGAGATGTCTGATTTCAATTTCAGGTTACATATTCATTTATACACATTTTGGAAGTAGGTGAAGGATGTGTAATGTCACCAATCTCGAGGGAGATTAAGTGGTTCGACTTCCACAATTTAAAATAATATAGAATTTGAGGCATTACTATTTTTAGAAACTTACTATTTTTAGACTGCACTAATAAAATTAAAATTGAGGGCACTTCCATTGGGTTTTTAGGGGTTAAAATCCATTGATCAAATATCCATGCCATTTCATCACATTCTCCTCATTCTTATATTTCCAATGGTTCAAATGGTGAGTCAATTGGAGCTATGATGCAAAAGTTATGGCTCCCAAAAGTTCCATCATCAATTGGGGTGGAACCGTCACCCAAATTATCACTTGAATTTTTGCCCAAATGAAAATGAGTCAAACACACTTACTAATTTGTTCTCCAACCCTTACCATCAATATAAAAGATCCTTATTTGTAAAATCTCAATCATAGTCCAGCCAATGTTACTTTATATAGGGGACAAGGGTTTATAGAGCATTTATCTATACATTCAATACTTCTTTAACTATTTATTAAAACTTATAAATTCCTATGACATCAATAATATTTATGGAAATTTGGAAACAATATTCAATCCTCATTTATGCACTACATTATAACTCAGAGTTAATTTGACGAACTGAATACTATAGAATAGGTTTTTTTTTGTTCATCCTATAAATAATATTTCCTTTTTCCGGTATTCCTTGATGTAACCCTCACAAATTAATCATTATACCTTATGGAGCATTAGATACAATCTATCAATCCTCATTTCTTTGAAAATTTAATAAACACTATCTACATACTAAAAGATCAACACCTAAGAATAGGGTTTGTATACAACTTGTCTGAGCACCAATACTCTCTATCGATATTCCCTACAGTTATAACTTCAATCATGTTTAAAAACTCATTCAAGAACTTCTAGAGTATTCATCAAATGTATTTTGAACATATTTCAAACATTATATAGTTTGTCACACAGATAGAATCACACCTTAATAGAGTTTTGCTTTCTCCTTTATGAACAAGGTTTCTTGTTTTGTTCTCACCATCAACAGGGGTTTTCTTGTTTTCTTGGATTCCTTCAAGAATCTTATTCAATCCTTACATGAAATTAATTTAAATCATACTTTAAACAAATACAAATTCATTATTTTATCATTTCCAAACACATTCAATTATCTACAACAATAAAGACTTCAACCAGTGCCTGCTAACGTTTATTATATAACAGAGTAGTCATCAACATTTAGATTTTCCATTTCTTCATACAAAACTTGTTCCATTACCCTCATTCTTCCATTTAATTCAAATGGATTCTACCATCTACATCTAAAATTGAATCCTTATAAGCCTATAAAAGTGCATAACTGATTCTTGATCAACTTTCCCACGTAGAGGGTCTCTTGTCAACATTTGTATTTTATTGTTTTTCACATGATATGACACTTCTAGTATTATGACATTGAACTGATGAAAATTTAAGGAACTCTTATAATTTTAATTTCCTTAGACACACTTGATACATTTTTACATCTTCATAAGTGCATAGAAAATCCTTAGAAGAGGCTTATAACATTCAAATTTTCAAAAAGGCACTTTTGGTAGGAAAATAATAATTCAAATTTTATGCCTCTGTAGACCAACTAGACTCCACAAATGGATTTTCTAAGACCTCTATCTCTTGTAATAAATATACTAGACCAACTTAAGACCAAAAATGGATCAACATGGGGTCATCATGGGATGCCCCTACATCATCAATTCAATCAACTATGTTAGGAGGTTAAAAATCTTCATCTAGATGACATAGTATAAAAACAACAATTCAACATTATTAAATCACCAAGTTCATTCTCACCAACTTGGTCATTTATTTTCTTCATTTTATAGACCTATTTTTCATAGTTTTTAATTCTATAAAACTATCACCTTAGATTCAACTAAGTCATTTGAATTGACTTAGTTCTATAGTTATTTATTGCTTAAGAGACCTAGTCTACTTGTTCTTTTGTGTTTCTTTGGCCTTTTTCTTCAACAAAGAAAATCGATCGAGTTGATTTTATTTTATACTATTTACATACTTAGTCGACCTAATTGACCCAATAATCTTCAAGCAAATGAAATTAACTTACATTGCTAGTAACTAATTCATCTTTCATTTTATTAGTTGCTTACTTATAGTAGCACACATAGTCTAAATAGGAAAGTTTAATTTATCAATTTAGTCAATTGATTTTTATTTTATTCACACTTCCTTCTTAAAAAATATCAAAAATCATTAAAAATTCTACCCAAGGTCTACCTACTTGGATTTCATCACCAAAGTGGAAGCTGACTTGGTTTTTTAGCTGATTATAAATATGTGGTTGATGGTATATATTAAAAAAGCACCAAACACCCTTATCATTTGAAGATTGTGAAAAGAGGGGGTAGGACCATATACCAAGACAATACCATCACTATTATAGATCCCTTTCAGCTTTAACAACCTAAAACCAACTTTAGCTTACCTCTTTATATTTTCTTTCTAAAGATAAATGCCCTATCACATTTATTTTTAAAACTATAATTTAAAATATTTAGGAATGACAAAATATATTAGCATTTTTATCTTTATAATTGAGTTTATTATTTGTCAATTCTATGTTGTATTTAAAAACTTGTATTGGCTATCATTACCACAAGGTTTATTTTGTGTGCTGAAACTAGATAATCTAGGTTGACCTAGTTGCATATGTGTTTATTTCAATTTCTCTATTAATTAACACTACATCATTTAGAGTCATAACTATCAAAACCTATTTTTACCCTAAAAAAAAGTCAAACCACTCGACTATGTCTCTTAAAATTTTCCTCTCCATAGAACATAGTTGTTCTATTTGACCCAGTCTCCCATAGGCTGGTAGTTTTACCCTTATACATAACATAGTTTTATTATGTCTAAGCCAATATATGATAGGGTGGTACTTTTACCCTCTTACAAGACAAAGTCATCCTATTTGACCCTGTTTCTTACAAGATTCCTATTTTATTTACCCTCAACACACAGTCAACCTACTTGATTGTGTGTTTTACATATTTTCTCAGTTTAACCATCAATAGATGATAGTCAACCTATTCGATTATATCTATTACATCATGTCCTACTCATATTATTAAGTAATAGTGTAGATTAGTTTGACCTAGTATCATACCATTTTATCCTCATTTCTAATAAGTTTTTATCTTCCCTTCCTTATCATGAATTTTTTATTTGATGATAATATCAACTTGAAGAAAACCAACATGATAAGTTTCATTAATCCCAATAGGCTTCCTAAATATCACTTTATATCACATGACATGGATCAAATTAAGGTCCATATTACCACCAAAACTACCAGCTATGGAACTCCTCCTTATTCTTCTAAGACACTTAACCCCTTTATTTTTTATAGAAGATGAACATGACCTTAACTACATAGCTAAAATGATCCTCTTGTTAGGTTGTGGAGCTAAAAGCTTCACAGGATGCAAATGGAGGAGGTTGCTCAATGTGACAGCAACTGACATTGGCATGATCAACCAACATTGGTCATATCCAGTGTGCAGAGCAACTGACATCGGTTAGGGGTCGATCAACATCAGTCAGACAAGAACCGACATTAGCAACCTGTGTGTGCATGCGTTTGCATGCATTTCCATAACTGGTCTAATTTTAGATGGACAGTCAGTTTGCATGTAAAAGACTAATTTTAGTCTTGAGTCTGCGTTTCTAATTATTGTAATTAGGAAGTCTAATTATTTTTTGTATGGGATCTATTTAAGAGACCCATGGGGTTGTATTGTAAAGTGTAAGAGAAGGACTAAGAAGGATTAGATCCTCAATTGTAAGATCAGGTTGATCTGCATGTAGCAAGATCATGGAAGATCTACATGGTAAGTAAGATTAGTTGGTTTGCAGGTATGCAAGATCAAAGAAGATCTACTTGGATTACTTTGAGTACTTGGTGGTATGTAAAGGTAGGTAAAGCAACCATTGAGTTGATTGTCATAGGTGGACTGGTAGATAGGCAAAGCAACCATTGAGTTGATTGTTACTGACTGGTGGAGAGTACAACTCTATCTTTGAGTTGTGTTTGTAATTGAGAGAGAGAGAAATCTTGAGAGAATTAATGTACACCTAAGAGGTGTGGAAGAGTGTGATTTCTTCATTGTATTCTAGAAGAGTGTTAATACAAGTTTTCATTATTTCTTGTATCTCATGTTCTTTGATGATTCTGAATTCTAGTTACATATTACTTCTAGTTTAATTTCGTGTTTAGTTTCTTATACAAAGGAAATCAATTGTGCTCTAGAGGAGTTGGATCCTGACAAGTGGTATCAGAGCTTGGGTTCATCAGAGCGAGGTTCACTAACACCTTGGTTTCAGAGTGTGTTAAGTGTTTGTTGATTACAGGTCACTCATAGGGGTTTCTGTTTGAGTGGGAGTATAGCAATGGCAGAAGAAAGTATACTAAGAATGGAGAAATTCAATGGAAAGAATTATCAATTATGGAGGATGTAGATAGAGGATTATTTGTATCAAAAATATCTGTACTTATCGTTGGGTGGGAGTAAGCCCACATGTATGCAAGATGAAGAATGAAAGGTTCTTGACAGAAAGGCTCTAGGAGCTATAAGGCTGACCTTGACAGCTTCTGTGGTTTCCAACTTATCTCAGGCAAGGACAATGGTAGAATTGATGGAATCTTTGGCAAATTTATATGAAAAACCCTCAACTTTGAATAAGGTATTTCTTATGAAATAGTTATTTAATTTGCAAATGTTGGAAGGTGGATCTGTACACAGTCATCTTAGTGATTTCCATGGTTTGGTAAACCAGTTAGTTTCAGTCAATATTGCTTTTGATGATGAAATTAAGGCTCTCTTAATCTTATGCTCATTACCTAAAAGTTGGGATAGCTTGGTAATGGTAGTTAGTAATAGTGTGTCTGCTTCAAATATCTTGAAAGTTGATGATGTTGTTAGTGTAATCTTGAATGAAGAAATTTGCAAGAAAAACACAGGTGAGACATCAGGTAATGCTTTAAGTGTTGAAAGTAGGGGAAAGCAAAGAGAGAAGGTTGAGCAAGGGAAATCAAGGACAGAGATAGGTAGTGGATCCAAATCCAGGTATGGCAGTATAATCTGCTGGAATTATGGAAAGAAAGGACATGCAAAGAAAGATTGTTGGTTGAAAGGAGATCAACATGAAGAAGTAGATGTTGCAGGTATTGTTGCATAGGATGCTCTTACATTTTCTTTGGATAGTCAGGTAGAATCATGGGTTTTATATTCTGGTGCTTCTTTTCATGCAACCCCAAATAGAGAATTTTTTCATGAGTATGTCCATGGAGACTTTGGAAAGATTTATTTAGGGGATGGTAAGCCTTGTCAAATGGTTGGCAAAGGGAAAGTGCAGCTGAAATTGCAGATAGGCAACACATGGGTGTTTAAGGAGGTCATGCATGTCCCAGGCCTGAAGCAGAATTTGAATTATTTTAGAAAGTTAGGTGATGAGGGATGCACAGTAACTCTCACATCAGAATCTTGGAAAGTTTCCAAGGGTGCACTTGTTTTAGCAAGAGGTAAGAAATTAGGTACTCTTTATCTATCTACTTGTATTACTAATTCTCCTTCTGGTTTATCTACTTCAGATGTAGATGTGAAGATGTGGCTCTCTAGGCTTGGTTACATGAGTAAGAAGGGAATGGATGTTCTTAAGTCAAATGGTAAGAGTTCAGATTTGAAAAGTAGATACCGAGATTTCTATGAGCATGGTATCTTTGGGAAATAGGTGAAAGTGAGGTTTCTCACAACTGGGTCAACAAAGAAGAAGCACAGGTTGGAGCTTGTTCACATAGGTGTGTGGAGACCAACTCAGGGAGCTTCTATTGGAGGATCATAGTGGTATGTTTCTGATGCTACAAGAAAGGATTGAGTTTATTGCATAAAGAGGAAATCTGATGTTTTTGACATGTTTAAGAACTGAAAAGCCTTGGTTTTCAAGGAGAAGATGATGGATAGAGATCAGCTCAAGGGGATACATAATTCTGAGCAGGGTAGTGTTGATTTGGACAAGGTTATGATCCAAAATGAGCTCGTGAGTAAAAATCATCAGTCACAAGAAAACACAGAGACCAACATCAATCAGGGAATCGATGTCGATAGTAGAACAGAGATCGATGTTGATCAGAGAATCGATTTCGATAGTCATGCAAGAATCGACGTCGATTAGGTACAGATAGAAAGATGATCGAGTTCAGTCACTGATAGAATGAAACTTGGGTGGACAACAAGTTGTCAAGGAATCTCAAACACCCATATGGAGGACTGAAAGGGTAAGTAAGCCTCAAATTCATTATTCCCCTTCTTTAGACTACTTATTTCTCATTGATGGTCAAGAACCAGGAAGTTTTAAAGAAGTAAAGCAGGTAGAATCCAGGAAATAGTGGGAGCATGGCATGAATGAGGAAATTGATTCCTTGGGAAAGAACCAAATGGGAGATTTGGTAGAGTTTCTAGCCAAAAAGAAAGCACTGAAAGATGAATGGATTTATAGGTTAAAGAAAGGAGATAATGGAAAGGTGAGACAGAAGACCAGGTTATATGGTCTTGAGCAGACTGCAGGACAATGGTGTTTAAGGTTTGACAGGTGTATGACAAAGCATGGCTTTAGTCAATGTCAATGTGACCATTGTGTTTATTTTACTAGGATGGATAATATTAGCTACATTATCCTATTACTATATGTGGATGATATGTTTGTTGTAGGTTCATACATACAGGGAATTACTGAGCTAAAGGTAAAGTTAGTTCAAAGGTTTACCATGAAGGATTTGGAAGCAGCAAAGAAATTCTTTGGCATGAGTATTTCTAGAGACACGAAAAGTTATAGGTTGATGTTGTCTCAGGATGATTATGTGAATAAGGTAGTGGAGAGGTTCAATATGCAGGATGCAGAATCGGTTAGCACACCTATGGATGGATAGTTCACAGAACAGTGTCCCAAATCACATGATGAGGTTGACTACATGTGTACTAGACATGATATTACCCAAGCAGTGGGAGTTGTCAACAAGTTTATGGCCAATTCAGGAAAGGAGCACTGGAAAGCAGTTCAGTGGATTCTCAGGTATTTAAGAGGGACCATCAGTAGGTATTTATGCTATGCAGGGTCAAGCACTTCTCTACATGGGTATGTAGATTCAGATATGGCAGGTGACTTAGATGGCAGGAGGAGCACCATAGGATATGTGATCATTGTTGGTGGAATGGTGGTTTGCTGGATTTTAGAGATACAGAAGGTTGTTGCAGTCACAGTGGCTAGCAAGGAAATGATATGGATGACACGATTCATGGAAGAGTTGGGAAAGGAGCAAGAGAGTTGCAGATTGTACAGGGATATTCAAAGAGCAATTCATTTTGCAAAGGATTTAGCCTTTCAGTCAAGAACCATACAGCTTAGGTACCACTTCATTAGATAGGTATTGGAGGATGGTGAGTTGAAGATAGAAAAGATCCATATGGATAGGAACCCTGCAGATTGTTAACAAAGTCGAGAACAAAGGAGAAGTTGAATCTTCATTCAACTTTTGTTGGTCTTCAAGATTGAAATTGAAGAGGGATACAAGCCAGGAAACAAATTAGAGGATGTACAGGTATAGGTATAGGTGTAGCTATTTATCTCCAAGTGGGAGATTGTTAGGTTGTGGAGCTAAAAGCTTCACAAGATGCAAATGGAGGAGGTTGCTCAGTGTGATAGCAACTGACGTCAACATGATCAATCGATGTCAGTCATATCAAGTGTGCAGAGCAACCAACATCAGTTAGGGGTCAGCTGACATCAGTCAGACAGGAACCAACATCAGCAACTTGTGTGTGCATGTGTTTGCATGCGTTTCCAGAACTGGTCTAATTTTAGATGGATAGTCAGTTTGCATGTAAAAGACTAATTTTAGTCTTGAGTCTGTGTTTCTAATTATTTTAATTAGGAAGTCTAATTATTTTTTGTATGGGATCTATTTAAGATACCCATGGGGTTGTATTGTAAAGTGTAAGAGAAGGACTAAGAAGGATTAGATCCTCAATTGTAAGATCAGGTTGATTTGCAGGTAGCAAGATCATGGGAGATCTACATGGTAAGTAAGATTAGTTGGTTTTCACGTATGCAAGATCAAAGAAGATCTACTTGGATTACTTTGAGTACTTGGTGGTATGTAAAGGTGGGCAAAGCAACCATTGAGTTGATTGTCATAGGTGGACTGGCAAATAGGCAAAGCAACCATTGAGTTGATTGTTACTGACTGATGGAGAGTACAACTCTATGTTTGAGTTGTGTTTGTAATTGAGAGAGAGAGAAATCTTGAGAGAATTACTATACACCCAAGAGGTGTGGAAGAGTGTGATTTCTTCATTGTATTCTGGAAGAGTGTTAATACAAGTCTTCATTGTTTCTTATATCTCATGTTCTTTGCTGATTCTGAATTCTAGTTACATATTACTTCTGGTTTAATTCTATGTTTAGTTGCTTATACAAAGGAAATCAATTGTGCTCTAGAGGAGTTGGATCCTGACACCTCTTCATCAATGAAAATACTCAACATAAAGGTAAAGATCCTATAGTCATTTATAACATAATTATGGGTCTTCACCTTAGATAAACCCATTCACCTTCACCTAGTTTTTCCATAAGATTTGGGGCAAGTCACTTTTTTTGTCTACACCTTTCCCATGTATCATGTCTCCTTATCATTCTATGACATCACACTCTATGTATAATTTTACCTCCATGCTAAGAATTTACATAAACATGGCAATTTAAACCTTTAGTGGGGATCTTCAAAATACCCACATGCATACCCATGCCACTAGTTCACCTCATGATATTAATGATTTTTATACTACTTGTGCATCTCATGCTAATAATGTTTCTTATACTACTAGTGTTTCTCATTCCACTAGTGAAACACATGAGAATACCTCATCTCATAATCATAGTGCATATCAAGATCTTAATACTTCACATAACACTAATGCATCACATGTTGCTTCTACTATAAAAAACAATTCTCAAACCAATCAAATTTTATTATAAACTATTAACCAAATGCACACATTTCAAAATAATAATGTCAATCAATTGATGTAAATTCAAAATCACCTATTACATCTATAAAACCAACCCAACATGCTCAATGGGGAGAGAAAAATCCTAATTCCCACCCACCCAACCTTAGGAATTCACATGGTAACCTCATACCACAACCCCCACTAATCAAAAAAATTATCAAACATTTACAAAATGAACCTCTTTTACCTCAAATTTATAACATTGATGTAGGAGGTATGATTCCCACTATCACTTATAATGTATCTACAAATCTTACCTTACATTTAAAAATATTTGGAAACCTTTACAAAGAATGGGTTAAGCTTAATACTTTCACTGTCACTAAAATCTTAGCTAAAATGATTTCAAGAGATTCTTTAGATTGGTATAATCAACTTAAAACCCATTCCATTACTAGCTTAAAATAATTTGTAAATTCAGTGGTTCAATAATTCCAAACTAATGATTTTCCTAAAAATATTTTAGCTCATTTCATCAATTGTAAATAATTAAAAACCAAAATGGTACAAGTTTTCATTAAATGATGGAAAGCTTTGTCTAATAAAGATGAGCATAATATGGTATATGAGAGCCTCTTCCACTTATTTACTAATTCTTTTCATCCTAAATTAAAATATCATGTTAGAATTTTTTCCCCAAAAACTTTGGAAGAAGCTCTTGACCAACCTAAATGCCAAGATTTCTTTATACGTCAATTTGAACCTCCCCAACCTACAATGAAAAATCACATGATTATCAAAATTAAAAATTGCCATGAAACCAATGATGGTGTTACATATACTTATGACACCATACACACCATCCAAGTCATTACTCCAAATAATACCATGAGCATATTTCTCCACCTAATAAAAATTCTTATCATAATCCCACATTTTCTCATAGCAATCATACCAATGTGCACAAACCTCTTTCACTAGCTAAAATTGAAAAATGTATTCCAAGACCTTTACCCCAAGATCTTGACCCTACATGTCCTATGAAAACATGGTATGATCCAAATAAATTTTGTTGATTTCATGCAAGTTGCGGCCATTCTCATGAAACTTGTATCTAATTAAGAAATATTACTATGGACTTTCTCCTTAGACCCAACTTTGATCATGAATCCATCATATGAAAACATCAACAAGATTATGACATAACACTTAAAGCTCATGAAACTCAAACTAAAAATCAAACTTTAAACTAATCTAATGCTCATTTGGTTATCTATAAGGATCACCTTCCTAATCATGAAGACAACATTGATCAACCTATCCCTATGATTAATAACATTGAAAGTATTATAGATCTCAACACTAATGATGAAAATGTGGTTAACATGACCAATATGAGGAGATTAGGTGTTGATTATTGTAGACCTCGAAATCGTGTCTAACCCTTGGTCGTCCTCCCCTTCTCTCCCCTTGCCATTACCCTATGACCCATTTATGACCCCCATTTTATTTTCCCATGCCTATTTAGCCCCTCTCGACCATTTTCCCACAAGCCTTGACCCTGACAGCATGTAAGAATGAGCAGAAGGCTAAAATTAGCCTCTGTTCCCATTCTGCATCTGTCGGCATCGGTCACTACTCGGCTGACATCGGCAGTTCTGCTGGCGTCGATTATCCTTAACACTAAGTTCTCGACCCGAATGCAAGATCCATTATCCGTTATCCGTTATTTGTTATTCAATTCTCAATTAGTTTCTTGATCGGTTATCGGACCTTCTTTCAAAACATTCTTTCATTGGACCTTCGAAGAGAATGAGCAAACTTTTCATTCAATCAATCTGCAATCAAATCTCTCTCACTCTCTCTCTCAGGTACAGGTATTCTGCTTCAGTCATCTTGCTGGAGGTCTGCTACATCAAACTTCTGCAACACACCGACAACAACAATCATGTCTCCTACTCTATCTTCAGCAGGTAATAGGTAAGCATTTGTTCTGTGCTTTTATTTTGTTTTTTGGTTATTATTTTTAATTGATATCACCACCTAGATTTAGATTCAGACCACAGACCCGACTTGACTTCCTCCCGTATCACCTCTATCCACCCTTTCCAGAATATACAGTCTATAACTCTGCCCAGATCCCTGCATAGACCCCCAAACAATCCCTCTGACTCCCAAACAGGCTCCCTAACCCTCAGACAAAACTTCAGACCATTCTGCAGTCCCAAACCCTGTCTAGACCCTACCAGACCCCATCCAAGAACTACTGCCCCCACTGACGCCGGTCATTACCCCTACCGATGTTGACATCTTAACCGATGTCGGTGACCTTCCTTGACTGACGCTGGCACAGAGACCGACACCAGTGACTATGCAAAGCAGTTTGCTGCATATCAGGAATGCATTTTGCTTTTTGTCTTTTATTTCTTTCATTTTGTCTTTCATTATTTCTATTTTTGTCAAATATTCTATTTTTAATCAGTGGGTTGATATCCCTCAAGGAAGTCTTTGTACTTCTGAGATCAAGCTTTTGCTTGGCAGCCCACCATCTCCTCATCTAACATTTTTCGTGTTTTAGTCTCTTTTTCTTTCAGGTGTCATCCTCCACAACTAAAGAGGAGTTCCTGCTATCATCTAATTTTGGTGCGCATGACTTCATCCAGGTACATACAAGCCTTAGACCATTCTTCTTAGTTTCTTATTTCTCTCTTTGAATGTAGAAAGCGAATATCGTATAGAAACATTCTGGCACGCCCGGTGGGACCTTAGGGTCTTCCTTGGGTTATTTTCTTTCTGTTCATATAGGTACATTAGGTTTCTCCCTTTTCACCTCTTTCTTCTCTTCTAAAATGACATCATAAGCAGGATTAAAAAGAAACTCTTCTTTCTTTTCCTGCATTTCAAACTAGTCAAAAGTCATATTTTTTAACCCTTTCTCAACTTGTTTTCATTCGAACTCACATTTCGACTTGGGCTTAAAACACATTGCATATCATTTCTTCTTGTTTGCATTTCTTAGTCCACACCTAGTAATTAATAACCGCATATTAAATTAATCGTAGTCCACTTTATGTTACACAACCGAACCACTTGCACAAATCAAACATCAAAACTCACCTGAGACAAGGCCCAACTGGGATTTCATCCCCTAGCAGATACCTTACCCGTCCTGGTGATCCTACTTGGATTTCATCACCAAGGGGAAAGCCCACTCTATTCTCTAGTAGAGGATAATCTCTAGGGGAAGTATATTTTGGCTAAGCGGGTCCAGCTTATCACTGGACTCGTGAAGTGAGGGGAGCTTGCTCCTTAGCACCAGGCCAAGTACGGAACCTAACCCAGACTTTTGAGTGCCTAAACAAACCTGAAACCATCTCTAGACTACTTCTTCTAGGACCCATCTCAAAATCCAATCTTCCTCACACATTCTAAGGCATAAGCCACCAAGATCCTAATAATTTATTCCTAGGGATTTAACGTTTAGGGTCTGCTTGTGTTCTTCATCTTTTATGTTCTTATCTACTTGTTTGAGCTTGTGAGGACATTCTTTCTTGCCTTGAATGGTTCTGACTCATAGTAAAACCAAGGCTCTTGTCGACCACACGAGGCGTCAACCGCTTCCGTCTTCCCCGTCCATAACCAGTCCTATAATGGAGTTCCACTCAGAGACTGAAAGAACTCCTACTCGACCGACCCCAACCCAGTCTCCCATTGTCCCTGAAGGGGACCAAGATTTTGAAAGATTCTTGGACCTCAATGGCAGAGCCCTTCAACATTATCTCACGCAAAGCTGAACGCGAGACTCCTTAGGCAACCCAATCTATGGGATGTCAACTTCCTTAGTCGAGACAATGATCACAACAACAACATCTACAATTCAACCTATAGACAATCAAGCCAACACCTCGACTAATAACCCAACCATGTCCTACCTTCAAAATTTAGCCTCTCGTTCTAGACCTACCTCCATGGGGGTTTCGGTACCCCCTCAACCTCAAATTACTCAACCAAATCCTACACCTTTCCAAAACCTAGTGGTCTCTATCCCCCCTACTCTTGCACCTATCAACACAAGAGTAACTATCTACCCTTAAACAAGTGTGGCCACTCCTCAACCATCTTTGACGGCCCCTAACCAATTTGTGCCTACCAACCCCATAACACAAGTGCCCTTGGCTTTAACTTTTGCCCTGACAACTAGCTACCCATATGTTGCACCTACACAAGCGCAAACAACCACGTCATACGCCCCTCTCAATACCTTCCAAGCACCTTATAATCTAGGGGGTGCTCCACCCACCAATCCGTCAGCATACATCATCAAAATGTTGATGGACAAAATGTCCAGTCTTGAGACCTCTATTTCTAGTTCACGCAATGCCCTCTCATATGAGAAAATTTGCAATGAGCCCATTCATCCTTTCATCCCGATCCGACCATACCCTAACCAGTGGGAACATTCTAAATTATCTCATTTACAGAGCAAGGAAGACCCGCAACAGCACCTACAGGCATTCAGACATGCCTGTTATCTCATTGCTCATGATGATGCGTTACTTTTATGCACATTCCCTATGTCCCTCTCTAGCACTGCTCTTGACTGGTACAGCTCCCTTGCCAGCCATTCTCTCTTCACATTCACTTAGCTGGCCCAACTCTTCCTCAACCATTTCTCTATCAACATCACCAAAAAGGTCTCAATCATAGACCTCTATTCTATCTGGCAGTTCGAGGACAAATCCATAGCCGATTTCATTGCTCACTGGAAAAGCCTTATCAATCAGCTCTCATTTTCCTTACCCCAACCTAAACTTATTAAACTTTTCTCCCAAGCCTGCGCCAAGCATATTTCTTCTACCTTGCAGGTTCAGACCTTTCGCACCTTTGATGAAGCCTTCACGATGGCCCACAAACTTGAATTACGTGTCATCGAGGAGAACAAAGTCAAGTTGCGGAGTAAGAATCCCAACTCCAAGACCAATGACTCCTCTTCTTCTAAGCCTTCTTCATCTAACCCTAGGTCTAAGGCATCAACAAATGCTATAGTCGTTAGACTTTCATCCTCTTCCTCTTCAACCAACCAGCCTGAGCCATCCACATCCCAAAGTGCCACTCGCCAATTCCAGCAGAGATACGTACAGCGATAGTATACTCCACTTGGAGAATCATACGCGTCTGTGCTAGAAAAATTTGTCAAACAGGGGGTTCTCAATCTCCCCCAAATCCGACCACCTCCACAATTTGATCCCTCACGCGCCATCCCTGCGTGGTATAGGGAAAATGACTTCTATAACTACCACCATGTTAAAGGCCATGACACGGGCAACTATAAAACCCTTAAAAACATCATCCAAGACATGCTAGAAAAGGGTGACCTTGTTCACGACAATCCCAATGCGCCACCCAATCAGGGCATCGACATCTTCAAGCAACCATTCCCCAATCATCTGCCAACCCAAAATAATGTCCAGACCATGACTGACAACATTCACGAACATAATGTACGAACAGTCAATACGGTCTCGCCCTTCATCCCCGACCAGACTCTTTCACAAACTCAAGAAGTTAGTCCACCCCTCAGTCCATCGCATGTGGATGAACCTTCGGTTAGTTCTCCATCAACTTCTCTTATATTGGAGGATGCCTCAACCATATCAGCTCCACCAGTCTCACCATCTTCCTTCTTGCTACCTATGGAGGACCCGACCCTTCCTACTCCTCAACCACAAGTGGAGGGCACAATCATTCCTGCCCTTTACCCTCTTGAGGAGCCTCATTCTCCGATTTCTTCTCCACCCAGGGAAGAACCTGTCTCTCCTCTGTCTCCAACCAAAGACAAACCTGTCACAACTTCATCATGCCTTGGGTCTGAGACTGCTACACCAGTCTCATCTTCAACCCCATAACCATCCACATCCTCTCAAGGACCCAAGCCTCATCCAACATCTTCTCAGCCATTTTCTTGATTAGTGGAGAAACTCAAACTTCTCCCTTCAAGGAAAGTGGAGCATCAGGTATTGTGGGAACATCTCACAGCTCTTCAACATGCTCGTGCCCTCTCATCTCATGCTGCTAATCCTCCCATGGCAGAATCTCCCAAGACTCTCAACAAAAACCAGACTTCCACTTCTAGACCGTCTACACCTCAACCAACCGCATCAGGACTGAAACCCTCATCTACCCCATCTAAACCAGTCAAGTCACTCGATGTTCGCCCTGTCTCCAACCTCACTCATCTGCAAGTGAAGGTGGACTTAGACCAGACCTCAACCAATAGTAGTCTTCAAATCAAATCCAAGAAGACTGCCAAACCACAGAGGTGAACTCCTCCTCCCCCATCACTATTGCCCTCTATTTTGGGCCCTCATCCTTTGACCTTGATCAAAATCCTCCCCACTCCAACCTCTAATCAAAACTAGTTGCCTCCTCTACTTCCTTTGCCTACCACCAGCCTATCCTCTCCAAAAATTTCAGCACCTCTCATGAAGAAGGTGTCATCTTCATCAGTCGCCGCACCATCAACCCAAAAGGTGGTATGAAAGTCTTCTCCAACACCACCCAAGCAAAAGTCACCAGCATCGCACACATCAACGAGCACGGACCCTTTGGTGGGCTCATACTCTTTGATATTGCACCAACTTTTGCAGACTTCCAGCATAACCCTTTCGCCCATCAGGCCCTTCCAACCTCTCGGGTCTAAGCCCTCCTGGTTCGATGATATGAAGATTTGCCTATATCATCGTATGACAGGACATGATACCGAGACTTGCTGTGCCCTCAAGGCCGTCATTCACCGCTACATGGACAAGGACATTCTTCTTCTTGAGGACACCGTCAACCGATCCCTGACACTTTCCCACATTCCTCCAACCTCTTCAACCACATCAACATCTCATCAGCAGGCCATGATCCCTTCATCTCCTTCACCCCCTATCTTCGAAATCAATGCCATTCACATAACCACTAGGTCACAAAAGGACAAGGTGAAATAAAAATCTGCCATTCCTTGGACCTATCCTTTTATCCAACCACCTCAACCGCCCAAGCCTAAGATTTCTATCCTTGGTGCGCCTCAACCCTCTTCTTCTTCCTCTTCAGGGGTGATTCATGACTCCATGTTAAAACAACTTCACCAAACACCCATGAAGATGTCCCTTTATGACCTCATCCAAACCTCGCCCCAACATTGTTAGGCCCTCATTCGAGCCTTGCAGGTAGCGGAGGTCCAACCCAAAGACCCCCAACCACTCGCTGCCCTGGTCCACTCTTTATCCCCTGTCGCCTCCATCACTTTCAGCGATTCTGAGATTCCCACATCTAACATGGAAGATCAAGATGCCGCCCTCTTCATCACTGCCTATGTTGATCAGACACGTATTAAGTGTGTTATGATTGACGAAGGCGTCAGCATCAATATTATCTCCACCCACACCTTTGATCAATTGGCCCTCCCTAAGAATTGCGTATCCAAAACTGACGCAATCTTACGATCCTTCAATGACACCACTGCCACAACCATTGGCACAGTCATCCTTCACATTCACGTTGGTCCAGGCACAGTCCCAGAGCTCTTCTATATCATTGAAGGAGAGTTTCAATATAACATCTTGCTAGGCTGACCCTGGATCCGTGCCATGGCTTGTGTTCCCTCTACCCTGCACTGTTGTGTGAAATTTGAGCACGACGGGCAAGTCCACACTATTCCCACTGACCCATCACCTTTTAAAACTAGTAACACAACCTATTAGCCAAACGACGTCCTCATTCCTATCAAGCCATCAACCCTAGTGCCGCCTCCATTCATGAAAGCTTTGACCAGTTCACAACCGACGGTCGACCTCACCCCTCCTCTTCAAGCAGTAATCAAAGACCCCATGGAAGACATCTTACAATGACTTTCACTTGGGAAATATTGCTTGCTAGCCTTAGACATGTTCCAAACTCTGCAAGAGTATGGACGCCTTCACCACAACCCTAGTTATGATCACCAGATTAGGATGGTTATGCCTTATGGTCCTCCTCACCTCCGAACCAATCTTGTCTATGGGGGGCTCAATCAAGCTCCTACTAATGGAAATCCTCTCTCTTCACCACAACCATTCACATCAAACTTCTTGTTTCTTGGCAACCCTGCCTTTGCACACACCTACCTTTACAGGTGTGCATGGAAGGGTTTTGGCTTTGGATGCTATGAGCAAGGCTCCCATCAGCCCATCAAACCACTCAACGATGACGATGCCAAGAAACGGTATGGCTTGGGATACCATGACCCCACTCAGGCCCCTGTAGACCTTTGCCCCAAACCCACCATTGATCAATCTCTTCATAGCTCACCCATTCTTCCCTCTTCACCTACGGAGTCGATGGTTTCCATCCCTCCTAGTTTTTTTTTTTTTTTAAACACCTTCCGCCTGGAACCCCTGACCTATCAGCTAAATGGGGTGTCTAGGTCTCTCCCTCTCATTTATCCTAGCATGATAGAAGATGAGTCGGCGACCATTCACACTATCCACTACATTAAAAATGATGCCATTCTTTCCTACATGGGCACCGATGACTCTTTCATCTAGTGCTCTCTCCCTTCTGAGACCCAGGTTATGTTAAATGAATCAACCATTGACATCAACCTCCCTTCTTCTGATGTTCCTCATGTCTTAAATATTGGTCAATCTTTAGATGCTCAGGAGCAGCTAGACTACACCCAATTCCTCTTAAACCATAGCAAGGCCTTTGCCTAGACCTATCATGACATGCCTGACATCGACCCCATCATCACTACCCATAACATAGTCACCAAACTAGAGGCTAAGCCTGTTAGGCAAAAGCTTCAAAAGATGCATCCTCGCGTGGTGCTCCTTGTCAAAGAAGAGCTTTAGCACCTCCTTTCTGTCTCTTTCATCCAGCCCATCAATTACCCACAGTGGGTCTCTAACATCATCCCTATCACCAAAGCGACTGGGGGGATCTGGATCTACATGGACTATTGCGACCTTAACCTAGCCTATCCCAAAGATGACTTTCCTCTTCCCAACATTGACCAGCTTATTGATCTTACGGCTAGCCATGAGATGTTATCTCTCATGGATGGGTTTTCAGGATACAATCAGATCTTGATTGCACTAGAAGATCAGCACAAGACTACCTTTATCTCCCCATGGGGGACTTTCTGCTATCGAGTCATGCCTTTTGGCTTGAAGAACGCAGGCACCACATATCAGCATGCCATGACTTACATTTTCCATGATCTCCTCCACAAAATCATGGAGGACTATGTGGATGACCTGCTCGGCAAGTCCAAGCTTCACTGTGACCATTTGACCATTCTCAAAATCATCTTCTCTCACCTTCTTCAATACAATGTCCACCTTAACCCCAAGAAATGTGTCTTTGGGGTCCTCTCCAGCAAGCTCTTAGGCTTTATCATTTCTTTTTGTGGCATCGAGATAGATCCCACCAAGATCTGCGCTATCCTCGAGATGCCACCTCCAACCAATATCAAGCAGCTTCACAGTCTACAAGGGAAGCTCCAGTCTATTTGCCATTTCATCTCCTAGCTTTCTGACCACTTCCAACCTTTTCATCATCTCCTTAAGAAGGACGTCTCCTTTAAATAGGATAAGGACTATCAAGAGGCTTTTGAAGCCCTCAAACGTTATCTGGTCTCTTCTCATTCCACCTAAAGATGACCAACCCTTCTACCTTTACATCTCTATCACCAACCATTCATTAGGTGCCATGATCGCGCACTGAGATGAGCATCACCGTGAGCAAGCGGTCTACTATATCAGCTGAACACTAGTCGACTATGAAACTCGATATACTCATATCGAGAAACTCTATTTGGCATTAGTCTTTGCCACTACCAAGCTCTGCGACTATCTTCTCAATCACAAAACCTTTGTCATCACTCACACTGACCCTCTTAAGTTTATGCACTCCAAGCCATATCAACATCAACTTATGGGTCGGTGGCTCATGCTACTTGTTGAGTTTGACCTCAAATTCATCCAGCAAAAATCCATCAAGGGGTAAACCATCACTGATCAACTGGCAGATGCCCCTCTTCCCAACAATCAACCTTCACAGTGTGAGTTTCCTGACGAGTCTATCGTTGTGCTTTCCATCGATGACACTGTCTACCAAATGACCATGTTCTTCGACGGCTCCAAATGTCAACTTGGTGGGGGTGCGGGAGTTATTCTCATCCCACTCGATGGTGAGCCCATGCCTCTGTCTTTCAAGCTCGACTTTAATTGTACCAATAATATGGCTGAATACGAGGCCTTAATTTTGGGACTTCAGACCGCCCTCTCTCTCAACATCAAGTCCATCAACATCTTTGGCAACTCACAGCTTGTCGTCAATCAGGTCAATAGTTCATACCTCTATAAAAATGAAATTTTGCAAAGGTACAAAAACTGTGCTAGCATTCTTCTGGCCTCTTTCAACCATTACCTTTTGCAGATTGTTCCTCGATCCATGAATAAGTTTGCTGATACCATGGCTTCTCTCGCCTCGCATATTTCGTCTTCATCATCATCATCTATAATTTTTGTCATGGTGCATCATCTGTCGTTGCCTTCATACCTTTCTTCTAACAATGTCAACACCATAGACTCTAATCCATGGGATGTTTGGTATAAACAACTTGTGGACTACTTATCTCATTTTATCATCCCTCCTGATCTCTCTAGCAATGCACGATGGGCTTTCATCAAATGCACAGCTCGCTATACCATGCTAGGGGGTCTTCTCTATAAGCGAGGCTTTGACAGCCTCCTTCTTTGCTATCTAACCTCCACTAAAGCCTCTCATGCCATTAAACAAGTCCACGATGGAAATTATGGTAGACACTTCAGTGGGAACTCGGTTGCCAAGCACATCCTTCATCTAGGCTATTATTGGCCCACCCTTCATCAAGACTGTAGCGACTATGTTCGGCATTGCATCAAGTGTCAGTAGCACTCTAACTTTCTTCATCTTCCTAGTCATGACTTACAAGTCACTCAAGATTTCTAGCCTTTTTCTTAGTGGGGCTTAGATCTCATCGGTGAGATTAACCCTCATTCGTCTCTTCATCATCAATCCATCATCACTGCCACCGAGTATTTCACCAAGTGGGTGGAAGCCATTCCTCTCATCTCCACAAAAGCCAACAAGATTGTCAACTTCATCAACACCCACATCATCTGTCATTTCGGTGTCCCTCACAAAATCATCACCGATAATGGCAAGTCCTTCAAAAACAAGACCATCCAAAAACTCTTTGACTCATTTGGCATCAAACTCAGTTTCTCTTCACCTTACTACCCACAAGCAAATGGGCAGGCCAAGGCTTCCAACAAAATCTTGACTAAAATTCTCACGAAGGTGGTCAACGACACTGGAAGGGATTGGCATATTCACATTCCCTTCACTTTGTGGGCCTACCACACTAGCATTCGAACCACCATGGGTGCTACCCCTTTCTCTCTAGTGTACAGAATAGAGGCTGTCCTACCTCTCAAAATATAGATCCTATCTCTCCGCATCTCTCTGCATGACATTCTCTCTAACGATGACTTTCATCAAGATCACTTAGCTCAACTTGAGTTACTTGATGAGCGCCATCTTGTTGCCCTCAACCATCTCCATGTCTATCAACATCGCATCAAGTGAGCCTATGACAAAAATCTGTGAGAATGAGATTTCAACATTAGAGATCTCGTCCTCAAAGAGAATCAGCACGTGACCAATATGGAGCGAAGTAAACGAGGCAAGTTTGCCCCTAATTGGCTTGGACCTTTCATCATCATGCACAAGTATGGATCAGGGATGTATCGTTTGTCTTCTCTCGATGAACGGCCAGAACTTGAGCCTCTTAATGCATTGCATCTGCGACCATTCTACTGTTAGTTGAGTACTCATCCACTTGACATTTACCTTGAGCTCGTCCCTTGAGCAATCCCCATCCTCTTAGTCCTCATTCCTTTCAACCCTACTCCCCTTAACAAATCCTATATAACCCTTTTATATAGTATGGATGCTTTATCCTAATAAAAGGGAGCCCTTGACCTTCTATAGTCTTGTCCATGACTCACATTTTTGTCAAAACAAATCAAGATGTCAAAATATCCAAGGTCACCAACTCAACTCAAAAAGCAGACTGCTCCCTCGAAGGACAGTTGTACTATCATTGTTGTAGTTAATAGACTTCTCCCTCAAAGGACAGCTATTCAAATCCCTTATATATAAAGCAAAAATATAGACCACTCCCTCGAAGGATGGCTATGACTAAATCTTGCTACACACAACACCTTTTCTTAGAAGCTTCCCACATCGATCAGCTTCATAAATGACCACCAAGAAAATGACATCTCTATGTGGACTTCTTGCATTGATCAGTCTGCTCTTTCAAAAAAAAAAATGGGTCATGGACTTGGCTTGTAGTTGTCTCAAGGTCTCCTATAAAAAGAGGCAAAGTTATCTCTGCTCTAAAATGGGTTACCCTATCCTCCTCTTATCACCTGCTCAAGGGACTTCAAGCTCACTTTAATGTCAAAGTGATTCGATTACCTCTCTAACACAACCTATAGTCAACGATGTCATGCATGAATGGGGCTCTTGGTTCTAATAACCCCTATCTGTGCTGTCATTCTGGTCCTTGTCAATGAATGGGCGAATGTGCCTTTCACTTCTTTTGTACTTTGGTCACATTCAACCAAATTATTTTCTCAAACCAAACCAACCTCAACATTTTTAGACCACCAACATCATCATAGTCCATTTCACATAGTTTCTATGGACACCAATACACATGGAAACTATCGACCGGCCTCAATTTATGTTAATCATAAACCAATACTTGCTGAAGCATAAATGGACCCAATTCATTTTTAGCATACATCCATCACACCTATGGAAAATTGCTAGGGATGAAAGACCCCTCGACCAATGTTATAGAATACACCATCACACAATATGGAAATGGCTGTAACATCTTCTTTCTCCTCATCATTTTGACACATGACCACACCCATCATCGACCATTTTGTCTCTTAGCTTGAACTACATTGGTCTGAGGCCCCTTCCAATCTGGGCTATGTAGGTAGCACTCAGATGACACAATGTCTTCTAGGGTTAGCTTGACCACCCTCGTTTGTTCATCTCTCTGATGGACAAACCTTCTTTCTTCCTTTTGACCATGACTTTCCCTCGACCAAGACCAATCCATTACTTTTGACCCTTCCTCCTTTTTAGGGAGAACTACATTGGCCTGAGGCCTGACAATAGGGGCTATGTAGGCAACACTCAGTGTTCTGAGGTTAGCTCGGCCACATTCTTTTGTTCACCCATTCATTTGACCAATCATCTATCTCGACCCGTCTCGACCAACCACTTTGGAGATCATGCCTATCTCCTCTGACCTTGACCACTTCCAAGACAACTTTGCCTTGGTTGTTTTTGCATGTATGCTACCCATGTATGGTTAGCAAAATTATGTGCAGCCCATATTTTTGACCCTCACAAGTATAGGATAGTACGCTGGTTGATCCCTACTACTTGTGACTTTTTCATGTTTCTAGGAGCACTTCCTGAGCCTAGGATACCTGGAACATGATGACCCATTGGAGCTATAGCTTTGATTAAATAACCTGATCAGTTACGACCACATGTTGGGGCCTGGTTACTTCAATTTTGGCACTCCTTGACCCTCGACCTATGATAATTTGACCTAACCATCTCGTGAAGTGGTATGCGCATAATTACAACTATTGCAGCATTCACCCTCACCATTTTTCATCCACTCCTTGTCAAATGAGCACCCAATTCCTGGTTCCCTTCCCTCAACTCCTACTTTGAGGGGGAATACCTCATCTCATCCAGTGCAATCAACCTCCTATTTCTGTCTTGCAGTTCATTCAAACAACCAACAGGACAAAATTGACCTTATCCCACACCTGGGGCAACCAACTCCTATTTTTGTCTTGTAGTTCATCCAGAACAACCAACAAGACAAAAAGGGGCAAATGTAGACACCAAAATCATGTCTAACCCTTGGTCTTCCTCCCTTTCTCTCCCCTTGCCATTACCCTATGACCCATTTATGACCCCCATTTTATTCTCCCATGCCTATTTAGCCCCTCTCGACCATTTTCCCATGAGCCTTGACCCTGACAACATGTAAGAATGAGTAGAAGGCTAAAATTAGCCTCTATCCCCATTTTGCATCTACCAGTGTCGGTCACTACTCGATCGATATCGATAGTTTTGCTGGCATCGGTTATCCTTAACACTGCATTCTCAACCCGAACACAAGATCCGTTATCCATTATCCATTATCCGTTATTCATTATTCAGTTCTCAATCATTTTCTCAGTCGGTTATCAGACCTTCTTTCAAAACATTCTTTCATTGGACCTTCGAAGAGAATGAGCAAACTTTTCATTCAATCAATCTGTAATCAAATCTCTCTCACTCTCTCTCTCTCTCAGGTACAGGTATTTTACTTCAGTCATCTCGCTGGAGGTCTGCTACATCGAACTTATACAACACACTGACAATAGCAATCATGTCTCTTACTCTATCTTCAACAGGTAACAAGTAAGCATTTGTTCTATGCTTTTATTTTGTTTTTTGGTTATTGTTTTTAATTGATATCACCACCCAAATTTAGATTCAGACCACAGACCCAACTTGACTTCCTCCCGTATCACCTCTATCCACCCTTTCCAGAATATACAGTCTGTAACTCTGCCCAGATCCCTGCACAGACCCCCAAACAATCCCTCTGACTCCCAAACAGGCTCCCTAACCCTCAGACGAAACTTCAGACCATTCTGTAGTCCCAAACCCTGTCCAGACCTGACCAGACCCTGTCCAAAAACTACTGCCTCGACTGATGCCGATCATTACCCCTACCGACGTCGGCATCTTAACCGACATCGACGACCTTCCTTGACCGATGCTGGCACAGAGACCGACACCGGTGACTGTGCAAAGTAGTTTGTTGTATATTAGGTACGCATTTTGCTTTTTGTCTTTTATTTCTTTCATTTTGTCTTTCATTATTTCTATTTCTGTCAAATATTCTATTTTTAATTAGTGGGTTGATATCCCTCAAGGAAGTCTTCGTACTTCTGAGATCAAGCTTTTGCTTGGCAGCCCACCATCTCCTCATCTAACGTTTTTCGTGTTTTAGTCTCTTTTTCTTTCAGGTGTCATCCTCCACAACCAAAGAGGAGTTCCTGCTATCATCTAATTTTGGTGCGCATGACTTCATCCAGGTACATACAAGCCTTAGACCATTCTTCTTAGTTTCTTATTTCTCTCTTTGAATGTAGAAAGCGAATATCGTATAGAAACAATTATAATGATTCAACCCCAACATCTACCCATCACACCTCTTCAACATTTTGCATTATTAAAGACACTTACCCATCTCATCTCATATAATTAGGGCATGTGGAACCAACAACCATACAAACATCACCTCTAAAAATACAAATAAAAAATACCTCTTATACCATTGATATAACTTCTACTCTTTTCCTAACTTTCATACCTCAAGAAAACATCCCTCAAACTTCAAATAATATTTCTTATACTCAACCACATTAAATACCTCAATAAAAAACCACCACCTAAGATCAATGAACCTACCTTAAACCAACCTAAACCATAAATACATTATCAACATAAGTTTCACTACACATTTGACCCCCTTGAACATATTTATTACAATATTATGCACCTTTAGCCAATAATCCTCTCACATGATATGATTAATGAGATCTTATCATGTAACTTTCCCATATTCCATCTAAATTTACTTTCCTATAACTTATTATAACTTATCCTCACCATCTTAATTGACCAATGCAATTTTTATTTTAAATAAACATCCCTCGTCCTCCCCTCATAGGATAAGAAGCTATCTTATCCAGATCTAAAGATAAAATTCTCAAATAGTGTGAATAAATGTCCATACATGTTGACAAAATAGTGAAAACCTCTCTCTCACTCAAATTTCCTATCTCATCTATGATTCCTTATTAGATATTGCTTCATGTAGATGATCCCCCTTTATTCATTAGCATGCAACTTGGTGACATCCTAGTTAAATGTACTTTAATTGATGAAGGCTTAGGCACTTGTGTTGCTTCCCTTGAATTTATTAAAACACTTGGGTACTTTGAATGTAACCTTAAATCCACACACAATACATGCTAAGGATATGATAGAATATAAATGCCTCCTTTAGGTTGTGTTTAGATTCCCATCGCCATTCCTTCCATCACTGTTCATGTGAAAATTATGATATTTAACTTTATACTTTCCTAAAATATATTACTCGATCAACCTTAGACACATCACATGAGATCATTTATTTCATTTGCATGCCAATTTGTCAATTCCCCTACAATAACACAATATATGAGATTCAAGGGGGCACTAATCCTTAAAATTTTGAACAATTACAAGAATGAGATGTTTTTAAAATACCCACCCTTGAACCCTTACCTAGAATTCTATTTTGAGAATCTCAATGCTTTAATTATCCCATTAACTCTACTATAGGTTATAATTCTCATCCAAAATTAATCAAAAATAATCCTCCTAACCTCTTAGACTTAGATGATGATGAACTAGATGAGATAAGCTTAAGGATCAAACATTTTGATCTCTCCTTTAACATCATTTCTGAACTTTCTCCCTATCTTCAACCTTAATCCCATCAGTAACCTTTTGATGAAATACCAATTACTCTAACCAAAAATAAACATTCCATTCACCATACTTCCTCAATCGATAAAATAATTTGTGTATGTACTATCAACTTACATACACTCTATTATGATGATAATTATTATTTAGATGGCCCATTTTTAGTCAGATTCATTTAAGATAAAAAATGTCAAGGTTTTCAAATATCATTCTTCTTTATTACAATCTCTCAGTTCTTTTTCTATTGTTCATTCTCTTATAGTACCTAATATTAGTTTTTCCTCTACTATTCACATGTTAGATATGGAGCACATGCATACTACATATCTAATCGTTATTTAACCACTCAAGAATATACTTATGGATCATGCCATGATAGGACCCTACCAATTTACTCAATATCATGATCCTTCTAGTTTGTTTCCTCTATTAATGTTAGCCACTCTACTTTCATCCACTGCATAACCAGCTATACATATGAATGAGCCTAGTCCAAACTCCACTCTAGATTATCTCTTTCTTGGTGATGATCATCTACCATTACCTAAGATCAATCATCTACCTGCACAATGGGCATATGAGCCTTATTGTGATATTCATAGAGTTTTTGGTCATTGAACCAAGTATTATCATCTACATCATTAACAACATGCTTCTTCCTCTATCACTTTAGCTAGTAGACTTTTATAATCTACTAATATATGTATCAGTTAATTTCATAGTACACATAACCATTCCTCTACTCACTATCTAAATCTTAGATAGTACATTGATACACTGCATCCAGTCATAGTACAACCCAAATACAAGACTATCCCACCTCCCAAGCTACTTCCAAAGTACATCCCTAAATATGGGGAAGTATATTATCTTTTTCATCAATGCACTACCCATCATAATGATAGGTTTTGAGTGCTTCATCAACATCTATAAGATTTTTGACAGTCTACAACTAGCACTGGTTATTCCTCTTACTACAAGTCACCCATTGATAAAGGCTCCTCCTTCACCAGATGCACTTCCACATACATCCATAGATACCATTCATATTTAGATATATATTCCTCACATTGAGTATCCCACATAGGAGGTACTTCATGAGCATCACACTTCTTCTATCACACCTACATTTCTTATAGAGATGATACAAAAGGAAGTCTTTTCATGAATTTTTATGAAGATTTATTAGACTTTGACTAATGTCAGAATTCAACTACATATGGATGTGTCAGGTGTTATGGATGATATTTATGGTTAGATCTATCAATATTTGTGAACACATCATGGTGTTATCTCACATTATTTATCATTAGATTACATGATTTGGATTGGATTTGTGATTTATTTATATATCTTATATTTTTTACTATTTGTCAAACATGATTTCACTTATCTATTTTTGCATGGACTATTATATTATGTTTTGTGTTTTACATGGTCTCATTCTCTTTAGATTTATCTTATGGCTTATTCTTATTTTTCATGAAAACAAACTTATGCTTATGGTTTCCATTCTTTCACATGAATTCCTTTATTTTCTCTTTGATGATTGTTTATTTCTCTGAACTCAAATAAAGATAATTATTATTGTGACATGGTTATAAAACCCTCATTCCCTTATTATTTTATCTTGACCATGTAATTCATTAGCAAACATGACTTTTCATTTTACTACTTATATACACCAATCTATTTGATCTCCATTTTTCCTTATTTATTTTCATATACTAAAGATGCATATGCTTGAAACTTGAGATTACAAACTGGTTCATAGGTAATCCTAATTTGTTTAGTTAGTCATATCTCTAGTTACTTAGTCTCCTATCACAAAAGTCTAAAGCTCATTTATGTGTTTCACTTTTATAACTCATGTTGGCTATTACAAATTTGTATGGAGGAGGAATCGCTAAAGCCATAAAAAAATTTAAAAGACAAATCATTTAAACAAAAGGCAATGATATAAAAGGAAAATATAAAATACAAAAGTCTAATCACACCAAAAGATGTGATTTCTTATTTTTATCACATTTCTTATTCCTAATCAAAGATAAAACTCAATATTTGGACTCATGATGAGCCAAGGGATATTGGGGTGTAATAGACCGGTATATTAGGATAGGATAAATAAAAAAAATCTATAGCGCTACCTAATTTCTCACAAAAGTACCCAATCTTCATAGTAGACCGACGAATCTATAAGGGGTCTTAAGGAATGAGTAACATGTTATGGGAAGGTAGGTTCATTTTAATTTCCTTATTTATATAACCTTCATGAATTAATTTTAGCATTCCACCTATTTGATTATATAACTTTATGCTTATGCAACTAGGTATCAACTGTATTTTGATGGTCACTAGACTCTTAGTGTTTTCCTTCTTACCAAGTATGCCTCATATTTACTAAGGTTTTATTATAAGTTCTTATGTCTTTATTTTTAAAATTTGTATTTCATTACAACAATCCCAATATTTACCCTTGATGGATATTGTTTTTTAACTGATCATACCCCTAGGGTTTCCCTTTGTGATTTGTAGTATAAAACATTGGATAGGAGCAGGCATTCCTCATAAAATATTTCCTTATTTTTCTCTTATTACCATCCACCTCATTGTTGTTCTCCTTGTGAGATAAGATATAATACATTAGATAGGACCATGCATTCCTCACAAATTAGTGCATTAAATCCCATTAATTTATTCCAATATTTGTATTCACCTCATTGGTGTTCCCTTTATGAGTTGTAGTAAAAGACCTTGGATAGGACTAGGCATTCCTCACAAAACATTCCCATAAAATTTCATACTATGACCACATCAAAATAATAACCTATAAATATTAGAAGCTTCAAATTTGACATATATTTTTTAAAATTATGATTTTTATGTCATTCACATACTTACGATCTTTATTTAGTATGTTTTATGCTTACTTCATAAATATTTCACTTTATCTTCTAATTTTATGATTGTGTGTATTTTTACAACCACTTTATTAAATTTCTCATATTTCCCATTTTGATTTAGTATGATTAGTTTGATGTATGCTTATTTTTTTTATTTTCATACTTCCCATCTTGATTTAGTCTTGATTGATTAACTTTATTCTATGTTTGTTTTTCATACCATTTGTTATAACATGTTTTCCACTTTATTACAAAATTTTCATACTTCCCATCTTGATTTAGTATAAATTATATTTGTTTTAATTTGGTGTAATTTACTTATGCATGATTCTAAACATTTGTTACTTTATCATTTTGGTTTACTATATTTATTCATCTTTTATTTTTACATAATTCCCATTATGATCTAGTGTGTATTACATTTTATGATTATTTATATACTTTTACAAATTATTTGCTTTTATTTTTAACCATGCATGTGTGTCACATAATAATAGAAAAGAAAACATACATAATATATTTCCCATAACATATACAACAAAAGTAAAATGCATGTGCTAAAAAGCAAATACATCCATACATCCATAAATAACATCAATATAAATCATACATAAAGAAATGTCCATATAAATATATAACACGAGTTTGATACAACATAATACAAATACAAATATAATATCTACATCTATAAGCTTGTGTTTCAACATGTGTTATAGGTACAATCACTAAGAGAGGGGGGGTGAACTAGTGAGCCTAGGTATTTCAATTTTAATTATAGTCCTTTAAACTATTAACCAATTAACATATATCAACTTGATCAAGAAGCATTAACAAGAGAGCTCATACATTCAATACATACACAAGATCAAACACATAACACATAGTTCCTATGGGAAACCCTCATGAGGAATAAAACCCACTCTCAATCCTACAACACAAATGGACTACTTTCCTATAAGAAAATATAAACAAGAGATTTATCAACTCTTTTAGATCAAAAAACCTTGATCATATCCATCTGACCAAAGGTACTTAGTGAAACACATATTTCACAAGGAGAAACTTCCCCTAAAAAATACCAAGTCCTTTAGACCCTCATTTGAACACTTACACCTTTGAAATGATGTCTTCAACACCTAATGATGGATCTATATTTTCTAACCCCTATAAAATCTCTCTCTCTATCTCTATCTCAAATAGGCATCTCACATAGGCATGCCACAATATCTCTCCTTCTTCACTCAAACAGTCCTCATATGCACACTTGGACCTCTTTGCATATCCTCAAATTGCAAGAGCACTATCTTGATATTAGGAAAATGACCTATAGGTCATACACATAGTCAACAAATCATTCTACTCATTAACTCAACCTATAGGTATAATACCTATCATTCACTTCACAAATCTCACAAATCTTCCACACAAAGTCTAGAAACCAACACATTTGGTTTCACTATATATAGAGCAATCATGAATTAACAAGATCACAATTTTTTCTTGTTGGTCACAAAACATGTCTTCACCCTTAAGGCATCTCACATGGGTCATACATAAACACAATACACTTTCAAATAGATATAAGTCACTTTTAGGTCCCACGAAGACCCATTCACCTTTTTTATACATATCCGAGCAAATTAAGAACATAAAAACACTTTCAAAAGTATAGACTCATTAAACATGATCTATAGGTCCCCCTTAAGATCCAACAACCATCATAGTACCTTTTAGCTTAAGCACAAATAACTTAAACACTTCTCTGTACACACAGTCATTATGAGTGAACACGTAGTCACCTTCTAAGACTTCAATCATATTGCATACAATTGATCAATCCATCATAATGTACCCAAAACATCCTTATGGAGTATACAACACTCAATATCCAATTCATCATGAGATATTGAAACAAAATTAAAATGAGCTTGATTACCCTTCTTTAGTTACTTGTAGAACAAGAAAATATACACAATAAACTTAGAACTTTAATATATTTAACCATACACACTTCTAGATCTTTAAAAAATTTCATTAGATGTTCCATGGAGTCCTCTACAAATCTACTTTTTATAGCACCAAAAAAATTGACTTCTATCAAAATATATGGATAAAATATAGAGCTTTGGTATTTTCCTTTAAAAATTTAAAATATTCAAATTCAAGTAGTCATGGTTAAACCTCAAACACCATGCTTGCATCTCATGTCCTACCTGCTCAGATCTAATATGCACCATCAATTTTGTTTGATTTTTAACACATAGGCACCAATGTTCAAATGTTAAACCCCAATCACTTTGACCTCATATCATGTAATCCTTGAAAATTTAACTCAACATGATCCATAAATATCTATGTATCAGCTAGGTCTTTATCATGTAGCTTGTACCATTCGATCAATCTGTACGAATACCTACTCATCATTGTATCATTATCTTGTACCTTTGCTTAGTCATTAAACATCATATACCTATTCTAATCTCACTACTTTATGACTTCTTGGATTGACATACACCATCGATCTTGATTGAACTTTAAATTTTATAAAAATGACTAAGTATAGGAGCCTTTCAACTATGCTTGGAAGGCCAACTTTGCATAATCATAACTTTTTCCTTGCTTGCTCACATGTTCTAAAATTTAGACCATATGATCTCCTCACATAGAATAATCTAACCATGTGAAAAAGTAACCTAAAATATTCACACATGTGAGATATAATTCCTTTAAAATGCCTTCTCAAAATCTTCTATCACAGAGCCAACTATGCTTAGAATTTGTCTGTAGGACCAACTTTGTTCTTGCATAACTTTTGTCATGATTTAGTGCATGATCTTAAATTTATAATAAATTAGTTAGGATCAAAACTAAATAAACCCATATGATCAATTTATTTTTAAACCTTCACACATGCAATATATATCACCTTCAAAATTCCTACTAAGCTTTTCTTGTCATACACAAATTCATCTAAGTATGGAAAAACATAGTCAAACTACCTAGGAGTCTAACTTTGCATATGCATATATTTTGATGTGATTTATTACATGACATGAAAATTAACACAAATAAACTAGGAATAAACATAAACAAATCCATATGATCACATTCTCTTGAAACATCCACACCTGTGAGATATGTCATCATAAAAATGCCTACTCATTTCTTCTTGACACACTGCAAATTTGGCTAAGTATGGGAAAGCATTTTAAAAATGCATGGGAGCTCATATTTGCACACATATATTTTTAACTATGAAATAATATTTAGTGCATATAAACTAGATACAAATGTGATCAAAAATATATGAACAACTCCTCTTGACTCATCCACATGTGGTAATGGTGATGTCAGCAAACTATTTACTTAGATTTTATGCCACTAGACCCAAACTATCTAAATGAAAACTATGGACTACCAGATGAATTCCATTTATGTACACATGATATAAAATCATAGATAAAATATTAAGGACATTTTTCACATGATATAATCACCATACTCATCCCTGAACATTTTAAACCATGCCAAAACTGAAGATCAACCAAGCCAACTTCAAGCTCACTAGGACAAGCACATTACACACTTTTTCATTATCACTTAAGCTATCAAAGCACTTAATCAACTCAATAGGAAACCTCAATGACATCACCATGAATTCACTAACAATACTCTAATAATCTCCCCCTTTGTCATTGATGTTAACAAACATCATATATAGAAATATACAACTCACCTTCTCTCTCTTCAAGCATTCTCACAATAGAAACTTTCTCCCCCTTTGAAACAATGAAAAAATGGGAACAAATTGATCCTAAAGACTTGAAAATACTATCAAATATAAAAGGAACATCTTATAAATATGATACAAACTCCCCCTTACCTTGAGCCTACCTCTTCTTGCCTTGACAACCATCCTCTTACTTCATGCCAACACTCTCTTCAACCAATCACAAAAACTAATGAAGAAAGAAAACAAAAAACACTAAAATCTAATGGAACATACCAAGAGACATTTGAGATGGAATCCCCCTAATATTTCTAAGACATTTTACTTTTTTATCATCTTTATATTTGCATGCACCATGAAGAACCACTAACAGGCTTACTAGCCTTATTTCTCAAGACACTTCTATGACTACCAAATTTTCATCTACACTATAAAACATAGGAAACATGAATTTTACCAAGATAAAAACATACCTTGAAATACTTATGCCTTGCTCTTTTGGAGAAGCTGAACAAAAACCACATCTTCAAGACTAGGCCTATCTAGACTCCTTATAGCCCTACCTAGAACATGGAGATCCCATAACTTTTTTTAGAAAAAAATTCAAGTCTTAAAACATCACATCTAGAGCACACTCATATTCCCCCTTCAACATACAAATTTTATAAAACTATTTCATCCTTTACAACATACTTCCTTCACAAACCTACTACCCAATTAGGCTTCTAATTTGATAAGAACTTGAATAAATTGAGAACTATGAACCTTAAAATATTTTTGAAGCTTGATTTGATAACCCATTTGGTCCATTCAACATATTAAGAAGCCTCAGACCTTAAACATTAAGGTAGACCATTTTTCTAGTAGAGCCCAAAACCCTATAATCTTAAAACAAACAAGGTCAACATAACACCTTCTAGTTAACGTCCACCTTTGAAACTTCTTGTACACCTAGAAACAACCATTACACATTTATAGACCAAGATTTTATATTTCAAACCATTTGGAACCTTGACTTCCTATAACCCATTTTAGGACTTGCAAGTTCTTAAACAAAAACTAGGAAATTTGAGAGTTAACAAAAAACTTGAAATTGACTTTAACATACCTTTAGATCACAAAACCACCTAGAGCATGATATAATAGGGTCAATATACCATTATATTTAAAAATATCATCTTGATAAATCATAAATCCTCTTTTTCCATCTGGGAACCTTCAATCTCACCCTACAGACTACTTCATATACAATTATCAACATCATGACATCATTCTGACATCACCACAACATATCTTCCACCTAGACATGTCTGCTCCAACTGAAAATACTCAAATATAGTATTCTATAACCATCTCAATAACACCAAAAAAAACACTTGCTTCTTCATTGAAAGGAGTCTCTTTAAGAAGCATAGACATATACATCATTTACACCACAATACTCTAAAATAAAGTGAAACTAGGAGAAGACCACATCTCCTCAGTAACTAATAGAATCCTCTTATAGCTATAAGACTTCTTGATCTCATTTTTATTATTCTTAGTCTGAACTATGACAACTGGTTCTTCTTATATATCACTCCTTTTCTTCAAAGATATAATTGATAACACGTGGAGAAACTATGGAATCTTGACATACCTTTTCATTTGAAGTGTAAACCTTATATCTTGGAATCTCATCACTAGGTACATAAAATTGATGTTCTTTACATGAAGTTTGCTTAGCAATAGCAGGATGTTCACTTGGATCCATAACATCAATATAAATCATATATAAATAAATGTCCATATAAATATATAACATGAGTTTGATACAACAAATACAAATACAAATATAATGTCTACATCTATAATCTTGTGTTTCAACATGTGTTATAGGTACAATCACTAAGAAACTGGGGGTGAACTAGTGATCCTAGGTATTTCAATTTTAATTACAGTCCTTTAAACTATTAACCAATTAGCATATATCAACTTGATTAAGAAGCATTAACAAGAGAGCTCATACATTCAATACATACACAAGATCATAAACATAACACATAGTTCCTATGGGAAACCCTCATAGGGAATAAAACCCACTCTCAATCCTATAACACAAATGGACTACTATCCTATAATAAATTATAATCAAGAGATTGATCAACTCTTTTAGATCAGCAAACCTTGATCATATCCTTCTGACCAAAGGTACTTAGTGAAACACCTATTTCACAAGGAGAAACTTCCCCTAAAAAAGACCAAGTCCATTAGACCCTCATTTGAACACTTCCACCTTTGAAATGATGTCTTCAACACCTAATGATGGATCTCTATTTTCAAACCCCTACAAAATCTCTCTCTCTCTATCTCAAATAGGCATCTGACATATGCATGCCATAATATCTCTCCTTCTTCACTCAAATAGTCTTCATATGCACACTTGGACCTCTTTGCATATCCTCAAATTGCAAGAGCACTATCTTGATATTAAGAACATGACCTATAGGTCATACACATAGTCAACAAACTATTCTACTCATTAACTTAACCTATAAGCACACTGTCTATCATTCACTTCACAAATCTCATAAATCTTCCACATAAAGTCTAGAAACCAACACATTTGGTTTCACTATATATAGAGCAATCAAGAATTAACAAGATCACAATTTTTTCTTGTTGGTCAAAAAACATGTCTTCACCCTTAAGGCATCTCACATGGGTTATAATTAAGCACAATCCACTTTCAAATAGATCTAATTCACTTTTAGGTCCCATGAAGACCCATTCACCTTTTTTATACATATCCGAGCAAATTAAGAACATAAAAACACTTTCAAAAGTATAAACCCATTAAACATGATCTATAGGTCCCCCTTAAGATCCAAAAACCATAATAATTCCTTTTAGCTTAAGCACAAATAGCTTAAACACTTCTCTTTACACATAGTCATTATGAGTGACCACGCAGTCACCTTCTAGGACTTCATTCATATTGCATACAATTTATCAATCCATCATAATGTACCCTGAACATCCTTATGGAGTATACAACACCCAATATCCATTTCATCATGAGATATCGAAACAACATCAAAATGAGCTTGATTACCCTTCTTTGGTTACTTGTAGAACAAGCACAAATACACAATAAACTTAGAACCTTAATCTATTTGACTATACACACTTCTAGATCTTTAAAAAAGTTCATTAGATGTTCCATGGAGTCCTCTACAAATCTAATTTTTATAGCACCAAAAAAATTGACTTATATCAAAATATATGGATAAAATATAGAGCTTTGGTGTTTTCCTTTACAAAATTCAAATATTCAAATTCAAACAGTCATGGTTAAACCTCAAACACCATGCTTGCATCTCATGTCCTAGCTGCTCAAATCTAATATGCACCATCAATTTTGTTTGATCTTTAACACATCCACACCAATGTTAAAATGTTAAACCCCAATAAATTTGACCTCATATCATGTAATCCTTAAAAATTTAACTCAACATGATCCATAAATCTCTTTGGACCAGTTAGGTCTTTATCATATAGCTTGTACCATTCGATCAATCTATATGAATACCTACTCATCATTAGATCATTATCTTGTACCTTTGCTTAGTCATTAAACATCATGTACCTATTCTCATCTCACTAATTTATTACTTCTTAGAGTGACATGCACCATCGATCTTGATCTAAATTTAACTTGTTTAGAAATGACTAAGTATATGAGCCTTTGAAATACACTTGGAAGGCCAACTTTGCATAACCATAACTTTTGCCTTGCTCACTCACATGTTCTCAAATTTAGACCATATGATCTCCTCACATAGGAGAATATATCCATGTGAAAAAATAATCCTAAAAACTTCACACATGTGAGATATAATTCCATTAAAATTAATTCTCAAAATATTCTATCACAGAGCCAACTATGCTTAGAATTTGTCTGCGAGACCAACTTAGTTCTTGCATAACTTTTGACATGGTTTAGTGCATGATCTTAAATTTAGCACAAATTAATTAAGATCAAAACCAAATAAACCCATATGATCAATTTATTTTTAAACTTTCACACATGCAATATATATCACCTTCAAAATTCCTACTCAACTTTTCTTATCATACGTAAATTTAGCTAAGTATGGAAAAACATAATCAAATTGCCTAGGAGTCTAACTTTGCATATGCATATATTTTGATGTGATTTATCACATGACATGAAAATTAACAAAAATAAACTAGGAGTAAGAATAAACAAACCCATATGATCACATTCTCTTGAAACATCCACACCTTTGAGATATGTCATCATAAAAATGCTTACTCAGTTCTTCTTGACACTTTGCAAATTTGGCTAAGTATGGGAAAACATTTTCAAAATGCTTGGGAGCTCAAATTTGCACACACATATTTTTAAATATGAAATAATATTTAGTGCATAGAAAATATCTAAAATTTTTATCAAAACCATATGAACAACTCCTCCTGACTCATCCACATGTGGTAATGGTGATGTCAGCAAACTATCTACTCAGATTTTCTGCCACTAGACCCAAACTATCTAAATGAAAACTATGGACTACCAAATGAATTCCATTTGTGTACACATGATATAAAATCATAGATAAAATATTAATGACATTTTTCACATGATATAATCACCATACTTATCCCTGAACATTTTAAACCATGCCAAAACTAAAGATCAACCAAGCTAACTTCAAGCACACTAGGACAAGCACATTGCACACTTTGTCATTATCACTTAAGTTATCAAAGCACTTTATCCACTCAATATGAAACCTCAATGACATCACCATGAATTAACTAACAATACTCTAATAATCTCCCCCTTTTTCATTGATGTTAACAAACATCATAGATAGCAATATACAACTCACCTTCTCTCTCTTCAAGCATTCTCACAATAGAAAATATCTCCCCCTTTGACACAATGACAAAGTGGGCACCAATTGATCCTAAAGACTTGAAAATACTATCACTATCTAACTTTTGAATCTTTAGGAGATCATCTAGATCATTAGAACTTTTATCAAACTTGACAAATGATTTTACCTTGCTTGTAGATTTCTCTAACTCAGATCTCAATAACTCATTTTTAGTTACATACCTTGCACATTCATCTTCTTTAGATTTTAGTCTTGTAGATAGGATTTCTAATTAACAACTAATTTTTTTGACCATATCTTCATGATCCTTGGCATCTTCATCCATTATTGCCTCAAACACACTGAATTTCTCCTCAAAGTCCTTGGGTTTAGATTTAATATTTTTATTGATCTTATCCTTGATCTTTAGTTATTCATGAGCATTATTTAATGAAGTCTCATAGTCCACCTCATCTTAATAATCTTCTAAATCACTCCAAGTAGACTCCTTTTGCTGTGAGCAACTTCCTTCCTTAGCCATGAAAAGGGATCTATCCTCAATAGGAACATGATCTTCATGATCATACTTTGAGTCATTATCTTCACTCTCATCTGATGAGCTGCAATCTTCTTTGGTATAGATACTCGTTTTGTCCTTGAAGTACTTATTCTTGTTATCAAACCTTTTGAATCCTTTTTTGCTTTTATCAGACCTGAATGTTCTCTTATCATTATCATGACCTTGATCATGCTCTTCATCATCATCCTAAGTATACTTATGAGGGTACTTATTAGTAAAATGTCCTATCTTACCATAATTGAAGCATTTAATGGGTAGCTTACCTTTATACTTTCCTGAACCTATTTTCAATTTCCTTGAAATCAAAGCAATTAGTTCATCCTCATCTATATCAGGTATGTCATCCTCCTTGAGTTCCTTATCTTGGAAATTCTTCTTTATTTTCATTTAATTTTTGAAAGTTTCTTCCTTCTTTGGTATTATATCATCATTCTTCCTCATCTCATAGATAGTAAGTATTAGTGTAGGTTTTTATTTTTCCCTATTATTTAATTAGGGAAATTATATTTGTGCATACATGGAGTTTTCCTACATTTGTGGGATAGGCTAGCTTATGTGGAGATGTGTGTCATAGGTGTCATAAGAATGTCATAAGTAACTCCCTTGATGGGAGTTACTTCTCTATTCTTATCACCTTGTCACCACCTTTCATGGAAGAGTTACAGTCTATTCTTGGGGTGCCTTGACCACCTTTTGTGGAGGAGTTACTTATGTGCTCTCTTATATGTATTCTTCACTTTGGTCATCTCATGTTAATCAGATATTGGGTTTTCTCCTATTTTGTCTTGTGCAATTTATTTTCTTATATAATTTCAAATTGCTTTAGCATCTATGTGGTGTGCACTTGCTTCATCTCGTGTGATCACGTCTCCATTGCATTTGCATTATCCAGATTCTGGCAACAACTCCGATATGGTATCAGAGCCAATTCAGTAATCATGTGTCTAGTTATGCTATTAGTTTATTTTGAAATCAAGAGGAGTGGAGTTCTCTTTATTTTTTTATTTCTAGATCTAATCTAAAATAAATTTTAAAAACTTTCAATATCATTTCTTGTGTTTTTTTATCTCTTCCTTGGAATCCTTGGCCTTTGGGTGTCTTGGTTGTCTTCTCTTCAGTCTTTATAGGCGCAGCAGCAACTTCAGGTGCTGGTTTTGCAATGGCAGGCATCCTTGTAGGCCTTTAGACAACCTTATTTGCAGTGGCTAGTTTAGCAGTCGGCTTAGCAACAACGGCCTACTTGACTGTAGGATTATGTGCCTTATTTTGCCCTCTGCGGACTTGTCTCCTCCTACCATTTTTATGCACCTTATTTTGCTGCTTCAACTTGTGCGCCATTTTTGTGTGTAGGGAGCAAAGAGAGGTAGGAGAAGTACTTCCATGCAGATAGTCCTTCTTGTAATTCCATCATCAGCCACACTAAGCATCAGCCATGCCAATAAGCAAAAGGTCTTCTCTATAGTAAGGTGAAGTGCAGCTATACGACGTCCAGCTTGCAGGTGCGTAGTGAGGTAGTGACTAATACTATCTACTGTGAGTTTCTACTTGTCTCTTCTCTTCTTTGTTGTTGTGTATTGAAAAGTATGCAGATTATTCATTTTCTTTTTTCTGCCAGCAAAATCAGAAATTTTTTTTTAAAAAAATTGCACCCCTTCCTTGCTTGGCGTCCCATGTGGGCCCTTGGACACTTGGCATCCATCAAATTGTCTTTTGCTTTATTTTTTTTAGTTAAAAATTGACTTGTCAAAAAAAAATCAGTCAATTTGACTGAATATTAAGTTTTTTAGACAATTTGATAATTTGGGGGTTTAGATTTAAACTTGTATCTTCGCCTGTCGAAGACGAAGGGTGAGGCCGGGTTGGCAGGAGGCCAATTCCCCCTCACAAAGACCTCCTTTGGATTTCTCGATCCATGCTAAATCTAATAAGTGGTTGGAAGGCTACTTTCTCTCTCAAAATAGGCATTTTTAAAATGTTTTAGTGCTTTTTTTTGCAAAAACACTAGTTTACAAGAAAATTGAATCTTTAATATCTTGCAAATGGTAGCTCAGATTTGGGTACCATTTTTTTCAAAAGTGTTTGTATTTTAATTATCCACAATTTAGGCTTTTTATTTGTTAAAAATGCACTAGTTTATAAAGTGCCTAAAATTTGGGTCTCCCGAGACACATTTTCGGTTAAGTTCGACGTCCTATTTGCTTAAAATATTGCACTGACTGCTATAAGATGCATTCTCGGCTGAGCCTGACACATTTTTAGTGTGCACTTGCATATTTGGGGGGGCTCAACATTTTTGGGGGGTGTGATTTCTTTTCACAACTTGCAAATCTTTGCTTTCATTTTCCTTTCTACATAATTGCACAACTTGCAATCAACACAACTTCACCTAAATTCATAATTAAATGGATTATTTTCAACTTAAACACCTAACACCATTCAAATATCATTAATGGAAGGTTAAAATATCAATCGTTCTTAGAAGCAAAGGTTTGTATAGGATCACCATGGGTATTGAAGTAGAACCCAACACTGATGCTGAAAAGGTCAAGTGGTACAACCGTAGTAATGAAGCCTATGGATTACTAAGCTTGTCAATGTCTCTATAACTTCTCTTCCATTTAGAAACCTCCAAGACTCCCAAAGACATATGGGACACCTTAGAACTCTTATTTGGGAAGCTTGATGAGATGAGAGGTTATGAGCTCGAAAATGAACTCATAAGTCTAAGTCTTAGCAACTTTAACACCCTACAGGACGTCTTCACTAAGTTTAAGGCCCTTGGATTGCAATTGAAAAAATGCAAAATAGAGAAGAAAGATGATCAACTCATCATTTATATTCTCACAAAGTTAGGTCCATGTTATTCCATCTTTGTCTCCACTTTTCATGCCACAAAAAGTGCCCTTGGCACTACATGGAAAATGCCTTCTTTGGATTCATTCATTGCCGACTTGACTAGGGAATAAGATAATCTAATTCAAATGGGCACAATGAAGTCTACTCAACCCCAAGCTTTGATAGCTAGAAATGGTAAGGATAAGACTTCAACAAATGAGAAGAAGAAGAAGAAGAAGAAAGAAAACAACAATCCTAGCAAAAACAACACTGAGTCTTCCTCTTCCAATGATAAACCTAAGAAGGAGAAGGTTAAGTGTGCGTATTGTAAAAAGACAGGGCATGATGAACACAAATGCATGAAGAAACAAATAGATCACCTAACTCATCTTCTAGAGAAGCACAACATAGGTGTTCCTGAGTCCATCAAGCAAAATTCATTTACCCAAGATTCTACCAAGGCAAAAGGCAAGGGTAAGGAGAAAGAAAAGGGTAAGGCCCTTGTAGCTACTATAGCTTCTACAACATCATGGGTCATTAATTCGGGTGCTTCTCACCACATGGGCTCTTCACTAGTTGAGTTTTCATCTTTAGAGCCTTGTAGCGTGACTTCAATTAGTTTGGGTGATGACACATTAGTTTTTATTGCAGGGAGAGGGTCAGTTGAAATAGAAGGAGGACCATTCAATAATGTTCTAAGTGTTCCTTCTCTTTTAACCAATCTCCTATCAGTGTACCAAATCACTGTTGAGTTATGGAGCTAAAAGCTTCACTGATGAGCTAATGTGGAGGTTGTTGGGCTTAACCAGTAACCGGCATTAGCGACATCGATCAGAACCAACTAACATCAGTTAGGGGTCGACTAACATCGCTCAAGGTTCGGCTGGCATCGGTCATCTTCAGATCGACACCGACTTCTGAGCGTTTTCAGGTGTTTCCAAAATTGCTAATTTTAGACGAACAACTAGTTTGCATGTAAAGACTAAAATTAGTCTTGAGTCTCTTTTTCTAATTATTGTTTGCTTTCAATACTATTTAAGAGACCCATGAGGTAGTATTGAAAAGTAAGGGGAAGATAATTCCAGTAATTGTGTTGGTTGTAATTGATAGAGAGAGAGAGAGAGAGAGAGAACTCTTGAGGGAGAATTACTGTACACCTACGAGGTGTGAGGAGAGAGAGGTTTCTCCATTGTATTTCCTTCTAGAAGAGTTTAATACAGATTGTATTGTTTCTCATATCTCCTATTCTTTTCTATTTTTGATTTCTAGTTACTTATTACTTCGGGTTTAATTATGTGTATAGTTGCTTATACAAAATTAATCAATTGTATTCTAAGGTCCTGAAAAGTGGTATCAGAGCGTGTTAGTGTTTGTTGATTATAGAATTCACTCACAGGGGTTTCTGATTGAGTGGGAACAAAGCAATGGTAGAAGAAAGTAAACTAAGAATGGAGAAATTTAATGGCAAGAATTATCAATTATGGAGGATGCAGATTGAAGATTATCTATATCAAAAAGATTTATATTTACCGTTGGGTGGGGTTTCAAGTAAGCCTACAAATATGAAAGATGAAGAATGGAATGTTCTTGATAGAAAGGCTCTTGGATCTATAAGGTTGAGCCTGGCAGCTTCTGTGATTTCCAACTTATCACAGGCAAAGACAACAGTAGAGTTAATGGATACTTTGGAAAATTTATATGAAAAACCCTCAGCTTCGAATAAGGTATATCTTATGAAGCAATTATTTAATTTGTAAATGAGGAAGGTGGATCTATATCTAGTCATCTTAATGATTTCCATGCAATAGTAAATTAGTTAAATTCAGTCAAAATAGTTTTTAATGATGAAATTAAGGCTCTCTTAATCTTATGCTCTTTACCTGAAAGTTGGCTTAGTTTGGTAATGGCAGTTAGTAATACTGCATCTGCTTCAAATATCTTGAAAGTTGATGATATTGTTAGTGTAATCTTGAATAAAGAAATTCATAAGAAAAGCACAGGAAAAACATTAGGTAATGCTTTAAGTGTTGAAAGCAGGGGAAGGCAAAGAGAGAAGGGCAAGCTAGGGAAATCAAGGTCAAAGATGAGAAGTAGATCCAAATCTAGAAATGGAAGAATAACCTGCTAGAATTGTGGAAAGAAAGGGCATGCAAAGAAAGATTGTTGGTTGAAGGATAACAAAAAAAATCAGCATGAAGGTAATAAAGAAGCAAAAGTTGTAGGTATTGTTGCACAGGATGCTCTTATATTTTTTTTGGATAATAAAGTAGAATTATGGGTTTTAGATTCTGGTGCCTCTTTCTATGCAACCCCAAATAGAGAATTTTTCAATGATTATGTCCATGGATATTTTGGAAAATTTATTTAGGGGATGATGAGCCTTGTAAAATTGTTGGCAAAGGAAAAGTGCAGCTGAAATTTTAGAATGGCAACACATGGGTGTTGAAGGATGTCATGCATGTACCCATCCTGAAGAGGAATCTGATTTCTGCAAGAAATTTAGGTGATGAGGGTTACACAATAACTCTCATAGCTGAATCTTGGATAGTTTCCAAGGGTGCACTTGTTTTAGCAAGAGGTAAGAGAGTAGGTACACTTTATCTATCTACTTGTATTACTGATTATTCTCCTTCTATTTTATCTATTTCAGATGTAGATGCAAAGTTGTGGCACTGTAGGATTGGTCACATGAGTGAGAAGGGAATGAATGTTCTTAAGTCAAAAGGTAAGCTTTTAGATTTGAAAAGCATAGATCTAGATTTTTGTGAGCATTGTATTTTTGGGAAATAGAAGAAAGTGAGGTTTCACAAAATTGGGTCAATAAAGAAGAAGCACAAATTGGAGCTTGTTCACACAGACGTGTGGGGACCAGCTTAGGTAGCTTCTATTAGAGGATCATAGTATTATGTTTCTTTCATTGATGATGCTACAAGAAAGATATGGATTTATTGCATAAAGAGGAAATCTGATGTTTTTGACACATTTAAGAAATGAAAAGCTTTGGTTGAAAATGAAATAGGTTTGAGATTGACGTGCCTTAGATCTGACAATGGTGGTGAGTAATGCAGCAATAAATTCAACAGTTACTATTCTATGAGTGGAATACGTAGGGAAAGGATGGTTCCAAGGACACCTTAGCAAAATAGAGTTGTTAAAAGGATGAATAGAATAATAATGGAGCATGCACAGAGTATGAGGTTACATGTTGGTTTGCCCTTATAGTTTTGGGCAGAAGCTGTAGATACTGTGATTTACCTGATTAATAGAGGACCTTCTACTGCACTGGATGGTGGAATTCTAGAAGAGGCGTGGATAGGTAAAAAGGTAGATCTTTCATTTCTCAGAGTTTTTGGCTCTGAAGCTTTTGTGCACATTGATAAAGAAAATAGAAAGAAGCTGGATGTTAAATCTATGCGATGCACTTTCATTGGTTATGGTTTCGGAGATTTCAGATTCCAGTTGTGGAATTTAGAAACTAACAAAATTATTAGAAGCTGTGATGTAGTTTTCAATGAGAAGGTGATCTACAGTGATCAGCTCAAAAGGCTAAATAATTTTGAGCAGGGCAATCTTGATTTGGAAGAGGTTATGATCCAAAATGAGCTCACGGGTAAAAATCATTACTCATAGAAAAACACAAAAACTGACGTCAGTCAGGTGAAAACTAACATCGATCAGGTGGAAACTAATGTCAGTTAGGTGGAATCGACATCGGTCAGATGCAGACCGATGTCAGTCAGAGATGACCAAGATTGATCACTGTCAGAAAGAAATTTGGGTGGATAGCAAGCTATAAATGAGTCTCAAATGCCCATAAGGAGGTTTAAAAGGGTAAGTAAACTTTCAATTCATTATTCCCCTTATTTATACTACTTGTTGCTCATTGATGGTGGAGAACCAAAAAAAATTTGATGAGTCAATGCAGGTAGAATCTAGAAAATAGTGGGAGCATGACATGAATGAGGAAATTGATTCCTTGGAAGAGAACCATACGTAGGATTTGGTTGAGTTTCCAGCTAAAAAGAAACCACTAAAAAATAAATGGGTTTACAGGTTAAAGGAAGGAGAGAATGGACAAATGAGACATAAGGCCAGGTTGGTGTTGGAGAGGTTCAATATGTAGGATGCAAAACTAGTAAGCACACCTATGGCTGGACACTTTAAGTTGAGCAAAGAAAAATTCCCTAAATCACATGATGAGGTTGAGTGCATGAGTAGAGTTCCATATGCTTCAGTAGTTGGGAGCTTGATATATGTAATGGTATGTACTAGACCTAATATTTTCCAAGTAGTGGGAGTTGTCAGCAAGTTTATGGCCAATCCAAGAAAGGAACATTGGAAAGAAGTTCAGTGGATTCTCAGATATCTGAGAGGGACCAACAATAGGCATTTATGCTATGGAGGGTCAAACATTTCTCTACATGGGTATGTAGATTCGAATATGGTAGGTGACTTGGATTGTTGCCTTGTCTACTATAGAGGTAGAATACATTACAATCATAAAGGCTAGCAAGGAAATGATTTGGATGACTCAGTTCATGGAAGAGCTGGGAAAGGAGCGAGAGAGTTGTAGATTGTATAGTGATTGTCAAAGTGCAATTCATTTGGCAAAAAATTCAGCCTTTCATTCAAAAACCAAACATATACAGCTTAGGTACCACTTCATTAGACAGGTATTGAAGGATGGACAGTTGAATCTGGAAAAGATCTATACGGATAAGAACCCTGCTGATATGTTAACAAAGCCGGTAACAAAGGAGAAGTTGAATCTTCATTCAACTTTTGTTGGTCTTCAAGATTGAACTTGAAGATAGAGAAACAAGCTAGAGGATGTTGTTGTATAGGTACAGGTGCAGCTATTTATCTCCAAGTGGGAGATTGTTGAGTTGTGGAGCTAAAAGTTTCACTGTTGAGCTAATGTGGAGGTTGTTGGGCTTAACCAGTAACCAGCATCGGTGGCATTGGTCAGAACCAACCGACATCAGTTAGGGGTCGATCGACATTGGTTAGGGGTCAGCTAGCATCGGTCATCTTCAGACTGACACCAACTTCTGAGCATTTCCAGGCATTTTCAGAATTGCTAATTTTAGATGAACATCTAGTTTGCATGTAAAGACTAAAATTAGTCTTGAGTCTATTTTTCTAATTATTGTTTGCTTTCAATAATATTTAAGAGACCCATGGGGTAGTATTGAAAAGTAAGGGGAAGACAATTCAAGTAATTGAGTTGGTTGTAATTGATAGAGAGAGAGAGAGAACTCTTGAGGGAGAATTATTGTACACCTACAAGGTGTGAGGAGAGAGAGGTTTCTCCATTGTATTTCCTTTTGGAAGAGTTTAATATAGATTATATTGTTTCTCATATCTCCTATTCTTTGTAGTTTCTGATTTCTAGTTACTTATTACTTCTAGTTTAATTACATGTTTAATTACTTATAAAAAGTAATCAATTGTATTCTAAGGTCCTGACAATCACTCACATTGGTTGAGGCATGAGAGTTGAGTTTTCACCAGATTTAGTGGCTATCAGGGAGTTGCATAGTGATACTATAGTGGCAGTGGGTAGGGCAGATCACCAAGTAAGGTTATACACCTCACATTTTGCACCAGATTCTTCTCCAACAGCATTACTGACTTATTCAGATGAAGTTAGCGAATTATGGCATGAGTGGTTTGGCCACCTTAACTACCGCTATCTTGAACAAATTTTCAAAAATGACATGGTCATTGGCTTGCTTCATGTCTAATTCTCAAAAGGACTTTACGAGGGGTGCTCCCTTGGGAAGCATCCAGAAGCAAAATTTGACAAAGGCAAAGCTTGGAGGGCTTCACAACCTTTGCAGTTAGTCCACAGTGATGTATTGGGACCCTTTCCCAGACCATCTTTCATAAGGGCCAAGTACATCCTCACTTTCATTGATGATTTCTATAGATACACTTGGATATATATTTCTCAAACAAAAGTCTGAAGTGTTTGAAATTTTTCTAGACTTTAAGGCTCTTGTTGAGAAACAAAGTGAGAAATCCATCAAGGTTCTTCAAACTGATAATGGAGGGGAGTATGTTAGCATCAAGTTTGATCAATTTTGCACTACAGAGGGGATTGATTTGTAGCACACCGTCACTTACAGTCCTTCATAGAATGCGGTTGTAGAACACAAAATTAGGTTCTTGAAAGAGATGGGTAGCTGTATGATTCACTCCAAATCCTTAACACCACAGTACTGGGCCGAAGCCATCAATTGTGCTTGTTACATTCAAAAAAGGGTTCCTCACAAAGCTTTGAAAGTGATAACACCCTTTGAAGCTTGGCATAAAAGGAAACCTGATGTTGAGCACCTTAGGGTTTTTGGATCCCCAACCATGGCTCACATACCGAAGAAGAAATGTAAAGCTATAGAATGTTAGTCTAAGCCTTGCATCTTTAGAGGATATCTAGATGGTATTAAGGGATATCACCTTCTAGATCTAGTCACTCATGAGTTGTTCATCGAGAAAAGTGTCCATTTTTAGGAGACTCCTAGAGACTCAACACTTTGCACTTCTTCTCCCTCATCAAATCTACTTCTTCATGATGATTCCTCATCAGATTTAGATCAGCTATAGCAAGTTCTTGAGCTAGAGACATCTTCTTCTTCAAGTTCAGACAGTGAGGATAGTGATGTAGAGTCATCCACCTCTAGTCAGTCAGAGGATGAGGAGTTAGCACCTGACTCGCCCACTTTTGGGCCACTTTGAGCCAGATAGACACTTGAGAGTGATAGCACTTGGGCAGGAGATCCCGCAAATGACAGACATACTAGGGTGGATTTTTAGAGAGATCCACATGCCTTCTTTGCTTTAGTTTTAGATCCACACACTTTTTGAGAGGCATCAGGGGTACCTAAGTGGGATAATGCTATGGAGGAATAATATTCTTCCTTAATCAAAAATCACACTTGGGACTTGACTTCACTTCTTAAGGGAAGAAAGATGGTTCGATGTAGGTGGATATATCAGACCAAGTTTGCAGCAGATGGGTCAGTTGATAAGTACAAGGCATGATTGGTCACCAAGGGTTTCTCATAGGTGGTAGGCATTGACTACTCAGAGACCTTTGCACCCATTTCAAAGATGACTTTTATCTAATTCACCTTGGCTATTGCCAAAGCACATGGTTGGGATGTGCACCAGATGGATGTGAAGAGTGTCTTTCTTCATGAAGACCTAGAGGTGGAGATCTACATGGAGTAGCCACCAGAATTTTTTCAAGATTCTTCCTTAGTATGCAGACTTAAGAAATCTATCTATGGCCTCAAATAGGCCCCTTAGGCTTGGTATGCCAAGATGGATTCCTTCCTTCTCATAGCGGGTTTCACTAGGTGCCATTTTGATCCCAGTGTCTACTTCTTGTGGCAGGATGATTTGCTCCTAATTTTGGTTCTATATGTTGATGACCTTTTGATCATCGAGAGTTCTTCATCGACTATTGTAGTAGTGAAGGCCTCTCTCTAGGATAGATTTGACATGGCATACTTGGGTTTGTTGCACTACTTCCTTGGCATCGATATCTCACAGTCAGATTCAAGGATTTCTCTTACATAGCCTAAGTATGATCTTGACTTATTAGCTCAGTTTCACATGGTTGATTGCAAGCCATATCTGACTCCCTTTCTATCAGGAGTCAAGCTTGAGGCTAATTGTTCTTCACCATTAGTTGATGCCACTCGATATCGACAACTTGTTGGTAGTCTCATCTACTTGACTCACACCAAGCCTAACATATCATATATAGTGGGACTTATCTCTAGATTCATGCAGGAATCTCATGAGTTACATTGGAAAGTAGCTAAGAGGATCTTGCATTACATACAGGGTTCACAGAGATACAAGATTCATTACAGATTTGGCATAGAGGTTGACTTGGTTGGATAGATAGATTCAGACTGGGCTAGTGATTCACAGAATTGCAAGTCCACTTTTGGTTACAGTTTCTCTCTAGGTTTTGGTCCTATCAGTTGGTCTAGCAAGAAGCAGAATGCTATTTCTATATCATCCATAGAGGTAGAGTACAGGGGAGATGTTAATGCAGTTACTGAGGCTATTTGGATTTAGGGGATTCTTTCTGAGTTTGGCATTCCTATTAGGCAGCCCACCATCATTTATTATGACAACCAAAGTACCATTCAGATTTGTAGGAATCTAATTCAACACTAGCAGACCAAGCACATAGAGATTCACATGCATTTCATTCAGGAGCTTATCCATAGTCAGGTCATTGACTTGATATTTTGTCAATCTTTAGAGTAGGTTGTAGACATCTTCACCAAACCTTTCACCGAGAGCAAGTTCATTCATCTATGAGCTCTTCTTGGGGTGCGGTCTACATCTACAACAGTAGCATCTTTAGGGGGGGCCTTCTAGCCTCTTCTTTTATTTTATGTCTCTGTTTTTTTGGGGGGGGTGGAGTTGTTTCCTACAGGTTTTCTCCTTTTCTCTATCTTATGGGAGATTGCATTTGTACATGGGTACCTCATCAGGCCTAGTTGTTGGGACCCATTTTATATTTACACACTGCCCACCTAAGTTGAACTTATGGCGGGGTATTAGTGTAGGTTTTTATTTTTTCCTATTATTTAATTAGGGAAAATATATTTGTGCATACATGGAGATTTCTTACATTTGTGGGATAGGCTAGCTTATGTGGAGATGTGTGTCATAGATGTGTCATAGGTGTCATAAGAATGTCATAAGTGACTCCCTTGCTGGGAGTTACTTCTCTATTCTTAGCACCTTGTCACCGCCTTTCATGGAGGAGTTATAATCTATTCTTGGGATGCCTTGACCACCTTTTGTGGAGGAGTTACTTATGTGCTCTCCTATATGTATTCTTCACTTTGGTCATCTCATGCTAATTAGATATTGGGTTTTCTCCTATTTTTTCTTGTGTAATTTATCTTCTTGTATAATTTCAAATTGCTTTAGCATCTATGTGGTGTGCACTTGCTTCATCTTGTGTGATCACGTCTCCATTACATTCGCATTATCTGAATTCTGGCAACAACTCCGATAGTAAGGGTGCCATGCAACTGATCCATCTTCAATTAATTAAGGTCATGACTCTTTTCTATAACAAATACTTTCAAATCTAACTTGGGGGATAGAAAAATCAATACATTTTGAACAATAGTTACCTCTTTAAGGTTTTCTCCAAGACCTTTGATGATGTTCAAAATCTCATCAACTCTCTGCAGAAAAGATGCCACAATATATTCTTCATTCATCTTGAGACTTTTAAATCACCTTATGTGAGTCTACAACTTAGCAAGCTTGATATTTGAATTTCCTTTATAAATTACATGCATTTTGTCCCATATTTCTTTAGTATATGAGCAATGGATTGCCTTGGTAAACTCAATTTATGTAAAACCATAAGTGATGGCATTCATTTCCTTGGAATTGTTCTCAAACAAATTCTTGTCTGTAGTACTCGATGGAGGTATAGTAGGAGCAACATAACCATCCATAATATATTGCCATACATCAAACCCTAGAGATATAATGTATGTACTTATCTTCACACTCCTAAAATCATAATTGGATCCATTAAACATTGATGCTTGTTTAGTAGAGAAACCTCCTTCATGACTACCCATTTTGTACATTGGATCACCTTCAAGCTATTAAGCCTTTACCAAAGGACCTGCTCTGATACCAAATGTTAGAGGTACAATCACTAAAAAGGGGGAGGTGAATCAATGATCCCATATATTTTAATTTTAATTTAAGTCCTTTAAACTATTAACCAATCAACATATATCAACTTGATCAAGAAGCATTAACAAGAGAGCTCATACATTTAATGCAGACATAAGATCAAACACATAACACATAGTTCCTATGGGAAACCCTCATGGGGAATAAAACCCACTCTCAAAACTAAAACACAAATGGACTATTGTCTTATAAAAATTATGAGAGATTGATCAACTCCTTTAGATCAAAAAACCTTCATCATATCCTCTTGACCAAAGGTATTTTGTGAAACACTTGTTTCATAATGAGAAATTTTCTCTAAGGAAGATCAATTCCTTTAGACCCTCCTTTGAACACTTACACCTTTGAAATGATCTATTCAACACTTGATGATATATCTCTATTTTCTAACCCCTACACAAACTCTCTCTTTCTCAAACAAGCCTCTCATCTAGGCATGCCACAATCTTTGTCCTTACTCAAACAATCCTCATATGCACAATTATACCTCTTTGCATATCCTCTAATTTCAAGATCACTATCCTAATATTAGGAACATGACCTATAGGTCATACACATATTCAATATATTTTTCCACTTATTAACTCAACCAACAAGCACACTACCTATCATTTTCTTCAAATTTCTCACAAATCTTCCACATAAAGACTAAAAAATAACACATTTGGTTTAAAAAATCATGAATTAACAAGATCAAATTTTTTTCTTGTCGATCAAATAACATGCCTTCACCCTTAAGGCATCTCACATGGGTCATACTTAAGCACAATCCACTTTCAAATAGGCCTAAGCCACTTTTAGGTCCCATGAAGACCCATTCACCTTTTTTATATATATTCAAGAAAATTAAGAACATAGGAACACTTTTAAAAGCATAGACCCATTATACATGATATATAAGTCCCCCTTAGGAGCCAACTGTATGTATTAAAATATGCTTGCCCTACTAATTTTTTTAATTTCTATTAATTTAAATTAAATCTCATATTACCTAGCTATATTAACCATTGGCCTAATACCCATACCCCATTCTTATATCTGACATAACTTTTATCCCATCCTAAAATCAATTAATCCCTTCCTTAAACCCCTAATAGGCTCCATTACCTATTAACCTACTCCCTAAACCTACTAGCCAATTTAAAATTCAAAAATATTCTAACTACCCACCCACCACCCTACACTAGCCTTTCCTAAAACCCTAAACCCTATGGGGAGATTTCTATAATTGGAGAATTCTAGAAATCATCCCCAACTTAGCCCCTTCCTTTAGAATTTTCCAATTTTAGAGATTTTGATGGAATTAAAAATTCCATGGAATTTTCCTAACCTTAGATCTTAATGGCCCAAATTTGAATTTGGACCATTGATCTTCCTTCCCTTTGCCTATAAAAATAAACCTTCCCTCCACCCTCTAACTAATGAGAAATTTTCCATCAAGCCTTTAAGCACTCCTATAGCATCCTTAACAGCATTCTAGTGTCCACTTGAAGCCATTATCTCCATCACCTTTCCATTGGAAGCCATTGTCAAAGTATCACAAGAAATCTAGCAATCAAGATTTTGCAATCAAATCACTTGCATTCTAATCCTAGAATGGAGGCATGAGAAGTTAAAGAGGATGGTAATAATGTTCTAATTATTCTTATTTACCTCCTCTATCCATTCCTATTAGTGCCATCATGTTTTGGGTTTTATTATCATTTTGATAATATTTGTTTAGACTTAAAATTTGGTACACACCAACAACCATCACAGTATATTTTAGCTTAAGCACAAATAGCTCAAACACTTCTCTTTACACATAGTCATTATGAGTGAACACACAGTCACCTTCTAAGCCTTTGTTCATACTACATAAAATGATCAATCCATCGTAATGCACCAAAAGCATCCTTATATAATCTACAACACTCCTCAATAGCCAATTCATCATGAGATACTAAAATAACATCAAAATGAGCTCAATTACCCTTCTCAAGTTACTTGTAGAATAATAACAAACACATTGTAAACTTAGAACTTTAATATTTTTGACTGTACACACTTTCAGATCTTCAAAATAGGTTTATTAGATGTGCCATAGAGTCTTTTATAACTTTGATTTTTGTAGAATGAACAAATGCAACTTCTATCAAAAGATATGGACAAAATATATATCTCTATTTTTTCCTTTGCAAAATTCAAATATTTAAATTCAAACAGTCATGGTTAAACCTCGAACACCATGCTCATGTCTCATGTCCTTATTGCTCAAGTCAAATACACACCATTGATTTTGTTAGATATTTAACACATAAGTGTTGATGTTCAAATGTTAAACCTCAATCACTTTGACCTTATCTCATGTAATCTTGAAATTTTGACTTAACCTGTTCCATCAATCTTTGTGGATCAGTCAGGTCTTTATCATGTAGATTTCACCATTTGATCAATATGTACAAATACTCACTTGTTGTAGATCCTTATCCTATACCTTTGATTAGTAATTAAAAATCATGCACCTATCCTCATCTCATTGCTTCCTAACTTCTTAAAAAAATGTGCATCATCGATCTTTCTCTAACTTTAACTTGTGTAAAAATGACTAAGTATAGGAACCTTTGAAATACGCTTGGAAGGCCAACTTTGCACAGTCATAACTTTTGCCTCACTCACTCACATGTTCTCAAATTTTGACCATATGATCTCCTCATATAGGAGAATCTAAATATATGACAAACTTATCCTAAAACCTTCATGGATGTGAGATATAATTCCATTAAAATGCCTTCTCAAAATATTCTATCATAGAACCAACTATGCTTAGAATTTGTGTAGGAGACCAACTTTGCTCCTACATAACTTTTGTTGCTCTTTAGCTCATGGTCTCAGATTTAATGAAAATAAACTAGGATCTAAACTAAAAAAACACATATGATAAGTTTCTCTTGACACCTTCACATGTGAAATATATAACACCATCAAAATGCCTACTCAAATTTTCTTGTCATATGCAAATTTGGCTAAGTATGGACAAAACATAGTCAAACTACTTGGGATCCCAACTTTTCATATGCATATATTTTGATGCACTTTATTGTATGATATAAAAATTTACACAAAAAAATTAGGCATAAAAATTAACAAACCCATATGATGAACTTTTTTTAAACATCCACACATGTGAGATATGCCACCATATGAATGCTTACTTGGCTCTTCTTCCCACTTTGCAAATTTGGCTAAGTATGGGAAAACATTGTCAAAATACCTAGGAGCCCAACCTTGCACTTAAATATCTTTGACTTTGCTTAGGTGCATTACTTGAGATTTAGTTTATAGAAACTAGGTACAAATGTGATCAAAACCATATGAACAACTCCCCCTAACTCATCCACATGTGGTAATGGTGATGTCAACAAACTACCTACTCAAATTTTTTGTCACTAGACCCAAACTATATAGATGAAAACTATCAACTACTAGAGGAATTCCAATTTTACACACAAGTCTCAAAGCATAGTTGACATCTTAGGGACCTCTTGCATATGATCCAATCACCATACTCATCCTTGAACATTTATAACCATGCCAAAACTGAAGATCAACCAAGTGAACTTCAAGCACACTAGGACAAGCACATTACACACTTTGTCATTATCACTTAAGCTATCAAATCACTTCATACACTCAATAGGACACTTCCATGATATCACTTAATATATTCTAACATCGTGTCTATCTAGTGGCTGAGCCATACTACCCATAGATGCCTATGATTAACCCCTCTATATCGTCCATTGTAATGAGGTAGTTTGGGAACTCCAACCATCAACCTGCCCCTATAGATTGGCCACCTAGGTCTACACACATCCAAGCTCTATCATCATCATTATATGGGTAGCTCACTCCTAGGCCAATGCCTACCAATCTTGTGTCTCTTCATTTCTAACTCCTATAGGTAGATGTAGGCCCTCTCCATGTGTCTCTAGCTACCTAGCTGCCTCTCTCACCAATCAAAACTAGTTAGCATATGCTAAGGTAGATGGTACTATAGGGTCCTCCACAGTAGTATTATCAAGATGCCTTATCACCCCATCTAAGTATCTTGATGGGTGCCTCAAACTAGGGCACCCCATCTAAACTCCTTAGACATATCTACAAAACAAAAAAAACTAAATATACATTAGATTCATATATATATATATATATCCCAAACCATATATCCATACCAAGTACATAAATAACTATGAAACTAGATATCTATCAAAAACTTAAAACCTTAAAGAATTTCTTACCAACACTGGCGTCACCCACCAAAGTCTCCCTATCAACCTAAACTTTGAGCACCTCTACTATAGGCTACAATAAATACAAAGCCTAGACATGCCACTTATGCACATCATGGTCCTCTCTTCATCTATCTCTCTATGTACCAGTTATGTCTATCTTCTACTATGGGATCTTCATGTATGATAGATATCTACCATGTCCTCTCCCTCTTATGGTGCCTCTATTTATTAGGTGTTCATGATGACATAAGTAGTGGCAATTCTAGTCCCTATTATGGATTTGAAGTAACTTCACCTGCATCCATACCCTCTACATCTAACACTATCACATAATTTATCTTAAGCCTAGCCACCCCCTTCTACTATGCCTAAACTACCCAAGGTCTCGATCGATGAGGCCTAATGACATGCATCTCTACAAGTAATCCTACACCCCCTCTACCTCTAAGATCTCTAGTATGTTGAGACTAAGAACAAGGCACTACTTGGGGAGCTAACAAATATGGTAAGCCTAGTTTTACAAATACATGAGTGATAGAATGTGGCTCCACCCATAAGTTATAATATACATAAATACACACGCATACCAATCCAATAGCCACAATATCCCAAATCAACTAACTAGATGCAATATTAGTATAGGGATGCCCTATAATCTACCCTCGAGTAATTGCCTATAAGGTCAGGGTATGTGGCACATCACGTACTGCATGATCTTATCACCACCTCACCACCTAAGGTAACCTATCATCTATATCATGGGGTAACCTAACTAGATGGTACATATGAAACCTCTCATATATTTAGCTACTTAATAAAATCATGGGGCCCATAGTCTTCTACCCCTAAACCAACATATCATACATGTAATGCATAATTTTTACCCAAATAAATAAGCCAAAATCATATAGAGTACCTTTCTCTTGGATTGACTAAAACAAGGCTACTGCATATGATAATACCTTTCCATCTGACTTGTGACACAACACACATGTTATCATAAGTCCTATCATGACCTTATAGATATCTAGAATGGTCAAGGTATATACATTGAATAAACATACTTATAATCCATGATAAATCCTATCTAAGCTAACCACCTAATGAGATAAGGATTTCTTCTCCTCCTTAGCTCTAATGCATCACAATAATAAGATTTTCAATAATTGGTAGTCCACAAAAATCATGGACATCCTCCAAGGTGAGCCCACCTCTATGGTATTCGCATCCACCTCCCATTAGAAAGTGTTATTTAGTCGCTCTCATGCTCCTAGGAACATGATGAATAGATCAACACTAAGAGGGATCCTTTGAATCTCTATGATGCCTCCAAATCCTAGGGAGGCTAGCCATGCTTGATTAACATCTAACAGTATCTCTAGTAAATTTAACAACTAAGATGCATCTACCAGGTGCCAAAATCTCTATTGTCTCTACAAAATTTCAAACACCATATAATGTATTAGATATCGATATAAAAATGATAAATATACATTCTTAAAATTATTAAATTACTAAAAATTAACTACTTTATCAACATTTTCCTACTATTTTCTATTTTCTACCCTTTTCCTTCATAGTCAACCCTTTTTATTATAAATTAGCCTTGTCACCCCTCTTTATCAACTATGTCGGCCCTATGTTACACAATCAACCCATTTCTGCAAACATAGTCATTTATTTTATACTAAATCATCCCTTTGTCCATCTTTACCAACCAAATCAACCTTATGCTATAGAGTCTGAGGATAGTAAAAATAATTTTGGCTTAGGTAGGGGCCATTTGAGGTGGTGAATTGCTTGGAGGAGCATGTAAAGGAGGTGTCAAAGCTTAGGGAAACATATAGGTAAAACTTGTGTTGGTTTTAAGTGGTGGTATATGGAACAAAAATATTTCGAAGTGTCAATAATTTTCCCACATTTTTTCTAATGTACCCTTTAAGTCGTGCACTCAGAGAGATTAAGACTCAATAGGTTCCTGCAAGAGAGAAATCATCAGTACTTGATAAAGTTTTAAAATATTGTGTGTATACGCCTGACACCATGATATTTGTAAATGATAAACTAAGACCATAAGTAGAGTATCATGTAACCATTCATGGCTATAGCTAAGTAGTTTTCAAACTTTCAACACACAATTTCTAAGGAAATCAAGACAAAGTGAAAAATAAAGTCCAAATGCAAGTATCAAAAACCAATTTTATAATGAAAAACTAGGTTAGCCAAGACAAACATAATTGAAAAGATATAAAAAAATTAAGTCAATATTAGTTTAATAATCTATTATGAAAAAATGATGAAATAAAATAGGTTATCCATGATCAAATTAATTTATTAGTAATAAAAGTAGACATAAAAATAAATTAGCCAGGGTTGACTTAGTTATTTATGTAGTAAAATTTTGACAAAATTAAAAAAATGAAAAGGATGAGTGGAAAAAGTAAAGTACTGAGTTATTTAACTAGAAAAAAATTACATAAATTATTTAACAGTCATTTTATTGATATAATAGAAAATGTAGACTAGGTCATACTGGGTCGGTCTAGTTGATTAGAAAGAACCTAAGAAATATGACTAGGTTGACCACAATCAACTTAGTTGGCTAACTCTGATTGTTGTATTTTTTAATGCTGCAACTGGTTCATATTATGTAATGAAGTTTTATATAAAAAATTTTAGCACTAGGTCATTTAAGATTGTTTAGTCCTATAAAGGCAAAAACCTAAAAAACACCAAGATTAACATTAGCGGAAGTTTCTGAAAAAATCCATCAGAACATGCTACTAAGGGATAACAATGTGAAGTGCATCAAAAGTGTACAAAAGACACAGACTAACCTAGACATTAATTAGTAAATTGTATATTATTATGCATGAAATAAATACTTAATAGTCATAGAACATTAACTATATTCTACTTAATTAACAAATTTAGACAAACAAAGCATTCACTACACATAGAACAACAATAAAAGACATTTGAGAGAACCATTTCAGAACTTCATATTAATCTCTATCACATTATAACTCTTTGAAAATACATTTGAGTTATATATAGAACTTTTTCAAGGTGTTGTGACATCATATTCTAGCTTTTCACTATAAATAAAAGAAAGTCTCTTCGCATTGTGAAGACCCTTAACATGATTTCTAGTATCGAATACATATAAAATAAAAAATAGTGTGAGTCACACACATGTCTATAAATTATAATCTATGATTTTATAATCCTATTTACTACCAACACTTTTATAGACTTAAATAGTAGTCTCATCTTGAGATAAGTTGTAAGAAATGTGCCTTATTTTAGAGCTAAAACTTGGGCCTATGGCAATGAACTAGACTAGAAACATAAGTTTTGGGAATCACTTATCTTCCCTTTTAGGTTTTTAACAAAGTAGTGTACTGATCTACCACCCTCATGGGTTTCCAATAGATTAGCATAACTAAATGGCTACCCTTTATGGGTTTTTAACCAACCTATCCCTACTATTAATGTTATATCCCTTACTACTATAAAATACTTTAAAACATAAAAACTAAAGTGTTTATATTACCTATACTAAACATGGAAACATGAACTATGTTGTCTAAATTAGATAAGGTTGTGCATATGGTTCCACTTGTGGTTTTGAATAAGTTATTGCTATATAATCTACTAGTGGAGGTTGTAGCTAGGGCTGAGGTGTAGGTTGGGAAGCTATAATAAAAATTTATTTGATAGAGTTCCTATTGTAATTGATTTGGAGGAACAAATTGAGGCTTATGGATGATGTCTGTAATAGATCTATCCAAATGAGGCATGTCCTTTTTAAATAATGTCCAATTTATGATAGCTTCTCTAACCATATTTTTTCTAGTGTGAAGCCACACTTGGCACTTAACCAAAGTTTGGACATCCTCATCCTCCATTACTAAGATCATAGACTTCACATTGGATACTTTCATTTGAATGTATTGGACTAAATCCTCTATATTATTTATGTGCCTCCTCATTTAAACATTGGTAAAATTATTGCATAACATTTCATTCTTCCAAGACTATATATTTAGCAGAAAATTGTCTCTAGATTCAAGTGACTACTTGAGTGTGACATGTAGTGCATATGATGTATCAGAATGGTCAATCATTTTATATTTAGATTTATACACCTTTGTGAAATCTGGTGTGTCCTCCTTCCATGTATTAGATAAATATTACTTCTAATCAAGCATGTTGTAAGCTATGTTGTGAGTTTAGTGTGTATACACCTAAAACTGGTCGCCAATAACCTCCAATAAGGCTTTTGGCTAGTTTCTATCTAAAACACACAATTTGGATTAAAAACACTAAAACACGTAAAATGATGTGAAAATGACATATTCAAGTGCTGATTTTGGCTAGGGTATCCCTAAATGGGGAAATGTAATTTATGGGCCAGCTAACTTTGATCAGTTGATTTCAAGTCAAAATGCCAAATTTGCACCTCTGTGCTTTGGACCACTCTTTCTTATCAAATATTTTGCACAAGAATTGTGCCTTTATTAGTTATTATTGGAAACAGTCTAAATGGGAATATGCATCCAACACATCTGATGTGGACTTCTAATTCAAATCTAGTTAAATTTAGGACCAATAACAAGGCATTATGATCAATTTGAGTATTTTATGCATAAAGTGCTTAATCATGTTTAAGATTTAATTAACCCAAATCAAGGCCTGATAAAAAATTCCATGGAATCTTGTTGAATACTTATTTTTGTAAATGAATATTGAATATCTGTATCATCAAGTGACTTCATTTATTGGGAAGACATCCCTAATCCATAAATGCCACAAATATCAGGATTCATGCCATTTATGCCTCATCAATACCTTTCATGATGCCCTTCATGTCTCTTAATTACCACTTTTTCCAATGCCATGATGAGGATAATTATAAAATTAATTTCAAAAATTGAATTAATCCTCAACCACACATCTCAATCTTGAGATGGATGGTTTAGGTTGATTCTATCCAAATCCAAAAATCTATAAATAGGAGGCCTCATAACATCATTTCTAAGCTTAATTAGTGGAAATTTATAATGCAAGATTGGTTCCAAAAAGCTTCAAGTAACTAGTGTTATAATGTCAAATTGAATCCAAGCCAAACCAAGTCACAAGACAAAGGTGCCAAGAGGAGATAAACGTAGCCACACTCTATTGAAGAAGATATCTTGAAGCACAAGCCAAGTAAGCCAACATTACAAATGCATTTAGAGAATCCAAGGAAAGTGAAAGGAACTTTTGTGCTTTCATTCCTTGATTTTTAGTTGTGATTGTCATTTAATTTTGTTAACTAAGCTCTCCCTAGTGTCTAGGCCTATCTATGTTATGTTATTATTGTGTTTATTTCATCTTGTTTTCATTTTGGAACTAACATCATACTAACCATCCTCTCTTGAGTCAAATTCCAAGATCACATAATGCCATGCCCGATGGGACAAGATGCATCCTAAACCTAAAGGAGATCTTTTTGCAACCTTAAAAAACTTATTTGAGCTTTTAAAACTCTTACAAATTAGTTTTCTAACTTTTTTTAATCATTCTTCGTTACCATAGTTTTTACATAGTAACCGACGTCAAAAAAAATACTGACATTGGTTACTTGGCTTAACTGACATTGGTCAGTAGAATTGACATTGGTCAAATATTTGTTGGTCGTAACCAGCATCGGTCACTATGTTTTTTCTAAAAACACAGACCTGAGACCTACTTTTCCAAAGTTGCTTGTTTCAAATTCAAAAGGGATTCAAAGCTAAAGGACATGTTAATAATTTTACTATAGGATCAAGTTTAAAATTTGCTTAATAAATGTTTAAATGACCTTTGCATGCTTAAAAATGGATCAGGAACCTTGTTTTGATGATTAACAAAGAATTTAAGTGTTTTTGGTGAATGTTTTCAAAGTTTACAACTAAGGCCAAAGTGTCAAATGAACACCACCAAACATTTTATTTGGGTTTAAAATTTAACACACTTGTTAATTCTTGTTTGCAATAGTTGATTAGATTAATCTTGTTTGGCATAAAGAGGAATGTTGTCTGTATGCTTTTCCATTTGTCCACTATAGGTAACCCTTGGAATCAAAAACACCATTCCTATTACAACTAGCCTAGTCTAAGGCTTAGAAAGAAAGTCATCTAAAACACTCCCCAAAAACTTGTCAAAATTTGGGTGACCTTGAAAATGAACCCTAAAGTCTTTCTACTTTCATGTTTTCTTTATTTTTATGCATCTTGGCTTGAGAGGGGGACTTCATCACCTCCCATAATTTCTTTAGGGAAGCTTTAACCCAAGGTTTCATTACTGGCATTGAATTCAATTGACTCTTTTAGAGTTGCACACAAGACTTAGTGGCACTTTGGACATCACACTACACTGAGAGAATAGTAGGATATAGTGATTGTAAAAAGGACTAGACCTTTTTACAACAAGCTGATTGATACGGACCCAAAATCCATGCTTTTCTTTTGCATTGTTTGGTATGAAATTCATTGTGCAATTGATTCCCCTAGACCATTTAGAAACTTATTAGATTTTAGATAAATCCTCACTTGCCATAGAAGTATTGTTGGTGCAAGGTGTGCCTCAAGGTCCATGTCACAGTACTATCATTTAAGATAAGGGTGTATGTAAAAGCCCTACTATATAATGTCCATTTACTCTTGGATGAACACTTAAAAACCTTTCAAATGATGTATATTGATATATTCTAACAGTATCAAGCAACCTTGTCAGTTTAGGATCTAAAGGCGATTAATTTGTTAGGGATCAACCAACAATATGATTACACTTATGAAAGCAATAAACCATGGAATTAAATCAGATAGATAAGTAACTAGAATCAGATAATAGCAAAGAACAAGAGATACAAGAAACCACCCTGAAAACTTGTATTAAACTCTTTACAAAAGGAATACAATTGAAGAAACTTCTTTCTTCCACACCTCTCTCAGATGCACAAGATCTCTATCCCTTAAGAGCTCTCTCTCTCAAGTACAATCAACTCCAACAACCTAGATTGATACAACTTTGTATTGTTCTTCAACATTCACATATAATGAACTACTACAATAATCATACTAAGCTAAGAAGATCTAATTCTACATATAGAATTAGGAAACTTGAGCATGCACTTACAACCAACAGTTAAGTCTCTTGAATAAGGGCTCTAAAAACAATCTTACTAATAATAGAAATGCAAAATTAAGACTAAGACTTAAACTCATCATGCAAACACTCGCTTCTATCCTCAAAAATAGCATTCTGGATGCACAGGTAACCGACGTCGATTCCTGCCTGCTTGCCTGTGACCGATGTCGGCCGATCCTCTACTGACGCTGGCATCTCTTCAACTGCACCGAACCAACGTCGATCGCTCCTGACCGACGCCGGTGACTATGTAAACCTGCAACTTTGGTAATGCACTCATATGTTAAGCTTTTAGGCTCCACACCTTAACAATCTCCCACTTGGAGATAAACAGCTGCACCAGTACCTGTACAGCAACATCTTCTAGCTCCTCTATCTTCAACTCAATCATGAAGACCAACAGAAGTTGAATGAAGATTCAACTTCTCCTTTGTAACCGGCTTGGTTAACATATCAGTAGGATTCCTATCTGTATGGATCTTTTCCAGCTTCAAATCACCATCCTCCAATACATGTCTTATGAAGTGGTACCTTAGATGTATGTGCTTGGTTCTTGAATGAAAGGCTGAATTCTTAGCCAAATGGATTGCACTCTGACTATCACTGTATAATCTGCAACTCCCATGCTCCCTTCCAAGCTCTTCCATGAACCGTGTCATCCATATCATCTCTTTGCTAGCTTCTATGGCTGCAATATACTTTGCTTCTGTAGTTGACAAGGCAACAACCTTCTGCAACTTAGATATCCAACTAACCGCCATTCCACCTACAGTGAAAACATATCCTGTAGTGCTCCTCCTGCCATCCAAATCACCTGCCATATCTGAATCTACATAACCATGTAGAGAAGTATCTGAACCTCCATAGCACAAGTGCCTACTATTGGTTCCTCTCAGATATCTAAAGATCCACTGAACTACTTTCCAATGTTCCTTACCTGGATTGGCCATATACTTACTTACAACTCCCACTGCTTGGGCAATATCCAGTCTAGCACACACCATTGCATACATCAAACTCCCTACTGGGAAAGAATATGGAACCTTACTCATGTACTCTACCTCATCATGTGAATTAGGACATTGTTCTTTACTCAATTTAAAATGTCCAGCCAAAGGTGTGCTTATCGGTTTAGCATCCTGCATATTGAACCGTTTCAACACCTTGTCCACATAATCCTCTTGAGACAATATCAACCTGTGATTTTTCCTATCTCTCTTAATGTTCATGCCAAGGATTTTCTTTGCTGCTCCCAAATCCTTCATAGCAAACGTTTAAGCTAATTTCATCTTAAGCTCAGAGATATCCTGCATGTGTGATCCTGCAACCAGCATATCATCTACATAAAATAATAGAATAATATATCTACCATTATCCAATCTCTTAAAATACACACAATGGTCAGATTGACACCTACTGTAGCCATGCTCAGTCATAAACCTATCAAATTTCAAATACCACTGTCTAGGAGCTTGCTTAAGGCCATACAAGCTTTTCTTCAATCTGCACACTAACTTCTCCATACCTTTGACCTCAAATCCTTCTGGCTGTTCCATATAAATTTCCTCATCCAAATCTCCATGAAGAAATGATGTCTTAACATCTAGCTGCTCAAGATGCAAATCCTCAATAGCAACCAAAGATAGTACAATCCATATAGAAGTCATTTTAACAACAGGAGAAAAAATCTCACCAAAATCAATACCTGGCTTTTGTGCAAATTCTTTCACAACCAATCTGGCCTTATATCTCATCTATCTATTCTCACCTTCTTTCAACCTGTAGGTCCATCTGTTCTTCAGTGTTCTCTTACCAGCTGGCAACTCAACCAAATCCCATGTTTGGTTCTCTCTTAAGGACTCCATCTCCTCAACCATGCCACGCTCCCACTGACTCTTGGACTCCACCTGTATTGCTTCTTCAAAACTCTCTGGTTCTCCACCATCAATTAGCAATAAATAGAATAATGAAGGAGAATATCTAATTGGAGGCTTACTTACCCTTTCAGACCTCTTGATGGGTGTCTGAGACTCGTTCACAACACGCTGTCCAGCCAAATTCTCTGACAGTGACTGACCTTGGTCACCTCCAGACCTATTACTGGTCGATGCCGATTCTGACTGACCAACGCCGGTGCTTGTCTTGCCGACATCGGTCTCTGTATGATCGACATCGGTTTTTGTTTTGCCGATGCCAGTTTCTATCTTACCGACGTCAGTCTCTGTGTTTTCCTGCTAGTGATTATTTATTTTTCCCACGAGCTCATTTTGGACCGTCACCTCATCCAATTCACTATTGCTCTACCTAGATTGATTCAGCTGATCACTATACATCACTTTTTCATTAAAAACAACGTCACGGCTCCTAATTATCTTGTTAGTTCCTAGATTCCAAAATCTGAAACCAAAATCATCTGAGCCATAGCCAATAAATGTGCACCTCATAGACTTAGCATCGAGCTTCTTTCTATTTTCCTCATCTACATGCACAAAGGCTTCACAACCAAAAACTTTGAGAAAAGAGAGATCTACCTTTTTACCTGTCTAAGCCTCTTCTGGAATTCCACCATCCAGAGCTATAGAGGGTCCTCTGTTAATCAAGTACACTGCAGTGTCAACAGCTTCTGCCCAAAACTCTAAGGGCAAACAACATGCAATCTCATACATCTTGCACACTCCATGATTGTTCTATTCATCCTTTCAGCAATACCATTCTGCTGAGGTGTCCTTGGAACCGTCCTTTGCCTATGGATTCCATGCATGTAACAATACCAGTTGAACTTATAACTGCAGAACTCTCCACCATTGTCAGATCTCAGGCACTTTAATCTTTTGCCTGTTTCATTCTCAACCATAGCTTTCCAAATCTTAAAAGTCTCAAATACATCATATTTCTTTTTAATACAGTAGATCCATACCTTTCTTGTAGCATCATCTATGAATGAAACATAGTACTGTGATCCTCTAATAGAAGCTACCTGAGCTGGTCCCCACACATCTGTGTGAACAAGCTGCAACTTATGCTTCTTCTTTGTAGACCTAGTCTTGAGAAAACTAACCCTTTTATGTTTTCCAAATACATAGTGCTCACAAAATTCTAGATCCATTCTTTTCAAATCTGAAAGCTTACCTTTAGACTTAAGAATTGACATCCCCTTCTCACTCATGTGGCCAAGCCTTGAGTGACACAATTTTGCATCCACATCTGAAGTAGATAATACAGAAGGAGAATTGTTAGTAACACAATTACACAAATAGAGAGTACCTACTCTCTTACCTCTGGCCATAACAAGTGCACCCTTGGTCACCTTCCAAGATTCTGCTGTGAGAGTTACTATACAACCCTCATCCCCTAACTTTCCTGCAGAAATCAAATTTCTCTTCAAGCTAGGAACATGCATAACTTCTCTCAACACCCATGTGTTGCTATTATGCATTTTCAGCTGCACTTTACCTTTGCCAATAATTTTACAGGGTTCATCATCCCCTAGATATACTATTCCAAAATCTCCATGGATATAGTCACAGAAATATTCCCTATTAGGGGTAGCATGAATATTAAAGCATCTTGTGCAATACCTACAACCTTTGCTTCTTCTTTTCCTTTTTGTTGATTGTCCTCCTTAGGCTTTGACCAGCAATCTCTGCTTATGTGCCCCATCTTTCCACAATTCCAGCATTGTGGCCTTCTGCCATTTCTGGATTTGGATCTGCCTTTTCCCTTAGACTTGGATCTTGATCTCCCTTTCTTGCTCTTCTCTTTTTGCCTTCCCCTGCTCTCAAAACTTAAATCATTCCCTAATGTCTCTTCTGTGCTTTTCTTATGAATTTCCTCATTCAAGATAACACTAACAACATCCTCTACTTTTAAAATGTTTGATGAAGATGTAGTATTGCTAATTTCCATTACTAAGCTATGCCAGCTTTTAGGCAAAGAACATAATATTAAAAGAGCTTTTATTTCATCATCAAATACAATTTTGACTGAACTTAATTGATTTACAATACCATGGAAATCATTCAGGTGATTAGATACAGATCCACCTTCCTGCATATGCAAATTAAATAGCTGCTTCATAAGATATACCATATTGGAAGCTGAGGGTTTTTCGTACAAATTTTCTAGAGTAGTCATCAACTCTACCATTGTTTTTGCCTGTGATAAATTAGATATCACAGTGGATGCTAGACTCAGTCTTATAGACTCCAGAGCCTTTCTGTCAAGAACTTCCCATTCTTCATCCTCCATGTCTGTGGGCTTCTTTGCAATCCCACCTAATGGTAAGTATAGATCCTTCTGATACAGATAGTCCTCTATCTGCATTCTCCAATGTTGATAGTTTTTGCCATTGAACTTCTCCATTCTCAGTTTACTTTCATCTGCCATTGCTTCTCCCACTCAAACAAAAACCCCTGCAGAAACTCCTGTGAGCAACCTGTAATCAATACACACTACATAGATCTGAACCACCTGTTAGTGAACCTGAGCTTTGATGCCAATTATTGGATATCAAACTCTAAACCTACAACCAAGGCTCTGAAACCACTTGTTGGGGATCAACCAACAATATGATTACACTTATGAAAGCAATAAACCATGGAATTAAATCAGATAGATAAGTAACTAGAATCAGATAATAGCAAAGAACAAGAGATACAAGAAACCACCCTGAAAACTTGTATTAAACTCTTTACAAAAGGAATACAATTGAAGAAACTTCTTTCTTCCACACCTCTCTCAGATGCACAAGATCTCTCTCTAGATCTCTATCCCTTAAGAGCTCTCTCTCTCAAGTACAATCAACTCCAACAACTTGGATTGATACAACTCTGTACTGTTCTTCAACATTCACATACAATGAACTACTACAATAATCATACTAAGCTAAGAAGATCTAATTCTACATATAGAATTAGGAAACTTGAGCATGCACTTACAACCAACAGTTAAGCCTCTTAAACAAGGGCTCTAAAAACAATCTTACTAATAATAGAAACGCAAACTTAAGACTAAGACTTAAACTCATCATGCAAACACTCGCTTCTGTCCTCAGAAATAGCATTCTGGATGCACAGGTAACCGACACCAGTTCCTGCCTGCTTGCCTGTGACCGACATCTACCAATTCTCTACTGACGCCGGCATCTCTTCAACTGCACCGGACTGACGTCAGTCGCTCCTGACCTACGCCGGTGACTATGTAAACCTGCAACTTTGGTAATGCACTCATATGTGAATCTTTTAGGCTCCACACCTTAACATAATTAGTTGGTCTTGTCCTAGATTAAGGTCTATTTTGGAGTCAAAACTTAGTGTAAACAAACAAATTCCAAACCAAACACATAGTCCAAATTTTCCTTTGAACAAAGAGGCATTATGTTTCTCATGTGAGACCATCCATTTGCCTTGTTTGAAGTTCATCAAAAGCTTGAGAGTCATATCATCCACTTTAGTATAATTATGCAACCCAATTAAGTCTAGACCTTTACTGAAATTGTTTAAGTCCTTCACTTATAATTTAAATTTGAAATTACACCTTGACAAGTTCATAGGGTTGATGTGTTAAGTGGGTTCACCATTTGCACTAAACTTGAGGGAACTTAGGTTCAATTTCCAATTTAGGCTGAAGGTTGTTTTAGACTCATAATCATTGTCCTCACTTGATAGACTTAAGCCATTTTGTCCTAAACACTTGCACTTTGAGTCTATATACCACAACATTTTGAGTCAAGAAAGGTAGTGTTATGCTATCAAAATTAAGGAAAAATGTCTTTGCCTTAGAGAGTCTTTGAAACAAACTTTTTTATCATATCTTTTTGGTAGTATAGCATTGTTATGCTGCCCAAATCATTTCAAACTTTTTTTCATAGCCCATTTTGCATAAAATTTTAAATCTATTCTTACATGTTTAGACCGATCCAAATGTACTTTTGATCCTTTGTCTAAAGCATAGTTATACTATTCACCTTTGTCTAGCTTGTTTGTCAAAGGAACCAAGTTTTATACCATTATTTATGAGAAAATAAACTATGGTTAAAGTGCCTTTTATTTCATACCTTATACCTAGTTGACTAAGTTCATGTCCATGAATCGAATGCCTAGTGTTTGCTAGAAGTGTTTCAAATCCATTAGATTAAAATTTTCATCTATTTTCAAAGTCTAGCTTTTGATGCCATTTGGCCAAGAGTCCTAGCACATGCCTTGTTTGAGCCTAGATTTTGACATCACATTTGGCTAAAAGACCTATAAACTTTTAAATTCTTAGATTAGACTGATTTGAAACACTTTAACCTTAGAGTTTGGCATTTTGATTTTTTATCTATTTACTTGATTATCTTTATATGAATAGTGAAATTTTAGATATTTTAGGCTAGCTTATTTCCTCAAAAATCTTTGAATAAACCTTTTTGATCCTTTTGACAAATCTAGACCAAGTTGAAGGCATCATTTATTATATATTCTATCCTTTTTAGAGTTTATAAAACTCTTTGACCTTTTATCATAAAGCATTGACTATGGATCCTAATATGTATTCTTACACTCATACTGGACTCATGTACAATCTAAGGATTAGTAATGTAGTTACGTAGGAAGAAATGGTGAAGACCCCTATGCAAGTAATAGTGCTTATGAGATGGATTTTTATCCCTCTTATAATACTCAATCAGGGGCACAAAGCCAAGATCCATTAGCTAACTATTTGGTTAACACACCACCTTACATAGAACAGGACCAAGAACAAATCATGTAATACTTATCTATAATACCCATGATAGATGAGCCAGTGATACAATAGCCATACTCTACCAATACAGGTTCCACGTATGATCCATTTTTATTTTAGTGACATTTGTTAGAGAACAAAGATGATATTTTGGTTAGGGTCATAGAGGTAGGGGCTAAGTTTTTTTAGTAGACTTCCCCCATGAAAATTTACCAAGTCTATTAAGAGTGCCCCATAGTATTATTTATGATTAATAGGCTTCTTCTATCAATCCTATAGCTCTAGTCTAAGAATTGTACCAAGACCCTAATTTATCCAATCGAGGAAAAAACATCATGAAAGATCACTTTAACTAAATGTAAGTAGCATAAAAAACCTACCTAAATTTAGCACATGATTTCAATCAGATGAACATGGTAAGTAAGCCTCTCAGTAACCTAGTACCTTCAATAGGAGTGTTGATGGAATTAACTGGACAAGAAAATTTGAGTTCTAATCCATTTGTACAAAATGATTCGATAGATAACTTGATACATATGCCAATTATTGAAGAAGTGTCTTCATCTTTTACACTGAATAGTAAGCCAAACATTGTAGATAATGTGTAAACAATGTCCAATCTTGATCAAAGTGATACTAATGCACAAACAACTAGTCAACAATGTGTGCCTATAGTTAATCCCATGAGTAGATCATCATACCAAGGAATAGGAGTTTATGCACCCTAGCCTCAACCAATTGCTTCCTCAAGTGTACAACTTACAAGATTTGATAATCAAAAAATGGCTAATGTTATGCCTCAAAGATAGAATGTGATGAATCCTACTCCTCCTCAACAAGTAGTGAGTGGTATTCCACAACAGAAAACACAGTCTAGTATATCAACACAATAGAGGATGAGTACATTACCACCTCAACCAAGGGAAACTAATATTCCACCTCACCAAGTAATGACAAACATACCTCTTCAACCACAGAATAATATGCCAATCCAAAACCAAGCAATGACTAGTTAGCAACATGCAAATATTGGTTAATGATAGATGTTGAATATGCAATTTACTTTCACTTCCTCATAGGTATTAATGCAACAAATATCCCCCCATATTTCTTAAGTACCTACTAGACAACCATTGTTTCAAAATGTGCCACAAATTTAGAGATAGGGTCTTGGTCCACACGTTCCTACTCAATAGTATGGTTCAACTAGTCATCGACATGTCCCTTTTCAACCACAGAAGGCACAATATAGTTATATCCCTTCATCCTAACCAAAAAATCCTCTAATTCAAACCTTTATCATCAACCCAAACTAGAATATAGTGCAACCAAATGTGCAATTTTAAGTACATCCCAATTTACGTATGTGTATTCTTGGTCCATTCCCCAACCAAGCCAATGTACCCCAATAGGTGTCTCCATCATACCTTGGTCAAAGTGTCCCACTTGTGACCTCCCAGCCATTTACCCATACCAATATTCTCCCTCAAAACAATATCCCTTCTAGTTTTCTATCCCAATAATTGCAACAGATGAAGGATGTGATTACTACCACTCAAGCGGGGAAGCGGACTAAAAAGTTCAAATTGGATGACATGTGTTCCTATCCATTCAACATGGAGTATTTATAGATACCATTTCTTCCAAGATATGAACAACCCAAATTTGATAAGGACACAGGGAAAGGTGACCCTAAGGCCCATTTGATCAAATTCTTTGTCGCATGTCAACCAGTGGCATATAATGACATTTACCTTTTGTTGTTTTTTCTAAGGATCTTGGTTGGACAAGATTTAGAGTGGTTTTTAAAGTTTCCCAAAAATTTATTAGCATACTTTGATGATCTTTTTAATAAATTTATGTAGCACTTTTCCTATAATCTCAAGCATGAGATTTCATTAGTGGACCTGACACAAGTAAATCAAAAAGCTAGGGAGAGTTTTGAAAGTTATTTATAGTGATGGAGAGCCCTTACAATCCATTTCACCCACAATTTACTAGATAAATAATTAGCCATTGTGTTTACTAAAAATTTAAATAGTGAGATAGCCTATCATCTGGAACTGTAATGTGCACATACATTCAAAGAGATCATTGATAAAGTTTTGTTGATCAAGTGAGAACTCATCAATAAATGGGTCATCAAGCTTAATTAAACTTATCAAAATCAAGATACCAATCATGGAAATTACCAACATCCCATCCAAGAATAAGCATCGCAATCAGCACAGGCCAATAATCATGAAAGACCAAAGTAATTCAATCAAAATAGGAATGTTGTGGGAAATGGAGTAACTAAATCTCATCATGTCTAAGCTATGAAGACATCATATACACCACCTTTTTAGCTTATTCCTACCTAGAAACCTCTCCAACTATTGTTTCAAGTGTAATAACCAAGACCTACACAACAAATATAGCAATGTTTACCATTGCAAACCCCTCCTCCTAAAAGAACTGTGCCTACGCATCATGTCTTTAGTGACTTAGGAGAACCTATTGAATCTATATGTCACAAGATTGCCACTACTAATCTAATTAGTTGGCATATACAAAATCATTATTCACAAGGCATTCCTTATTCTGATTGGTACCATGAAAATAAATTTTGTGACTATCATCGGGTCAATGGGCATAATCTACAAAGATGTGTCCAAATCAATCATTTAATTAAAAATATGTTGGAGAATGGGGAGATAAAATTGGATAATGGTGCTTCCAATTCTAATAAAAATCTTGGGATTTATCAAAACCTCTTTCCCTGACATAACAAGCAACAGTATTAGAACAATCAACAACATCAACAATGGCCAGTGTAGCAGTAAAATCAACAGTATCAAAATCAAAGGCCAAACCAATAAAATTAGTAATAGAATCTATAATGACAAAATAGTGTACAAAACCAAGTTCAAAATGGTAACAAACAAAAAACTTACCATGCAGTTGCACATGACTATAGTAAGGTTATAGGTCATATTACAGGGGGTAGCATTAATACCATCTCCATTAATCTTAGACCAAGCACTAATTAGCTTAGACCATTGCTAAATAATAATATTAACTAAAATCACATGGATAATCCTTCTTTGACCTAGGAGTGCATACAGGTAAACCAAAAAACTATGACTTCCACTTATCAATCTTATAGTGATAACTCATTCTTGTTACGTGACCACATTAAAGTGCATTGACAATCGAGACTTGTCTTATCTAATCCCACACCATTCCTAGATCGGTTAGTAATAATGGTCCAATATTTAATCCTTCTTGTGTAATCATAACTCATAGGTTGAATATTACTATCCCAGGCTCACAACCATCTACCACTTTTCCTATCATCCAACCAACCATTCAGCCTCAAAATAAACAATTCACTACTGGCCAAGATAAGTAGTTTTATATTGTGAAACAATTGTAGAAGACACCAGCACAAATTTCTATTTTAGATTTGTTTTAGACATAAATAATCCATAAAAACATCCTGAATGATTTTTTGACCCAATCTTTCAAGCTTTGGTTGGGCACCTAGCTTCAACCCAACTAGTCACATTCAACCAAAGTGATATGTCTTCCCTTGGCGTACTACATAATAACCTATTGTACATAGAAGTTTTTATCAGATGGCATAAATTGAAATGTGTACTTATTGACAATGGATCTGGCCTCAACATAGTGTCTCTCAAGCTCATCAAGCTTCTTGGGTATACAATGATAGATCTCTAACCAGAAACAATAACTATTAAAGCCTATGATAATCAGGAAAGAGAGTCACAGGGCACCATTAATTTTCTAGTTATTATTGGGAATTTAACCCATGATACACTTTACCATGTAATGAATCTTTAGTTATCATACAACATACTTCTAGGCAAGCCTTGGTTACATGAGATTCATGTAGTCCCATCAACACTGCACCAATGTATCAAGTTTTCCCACTCAGGGATGAAGGTGAATATTTTGGGAGATTTACACTAGTATGAACACTGCAAGCATCTTGAGGCTAAATTTCAAATCTATAATTATTAGTATGGTATGAATCACAGTTCCAAGTAGGATAAAGTAAAGGCTATACTTATTGATCCTTCACTAGATAATTGCATAGATCCTAATACCTTAGATTTTCTTTCCCACATAATGCCTCCTGAAGCTTCCAAGCATTTCATAATTTTAGATAATGGACTAGGAGAAAATGTGACCCATGATATGTTTCATATCACCAATCTTCCTTAGAATCCAAAAACCTTTGGGAAACCTAAGGTCATCCCAAATATGCATTGGCAATGAAAGAACAAAGATAAGGACCCTATCACATTTGTACCAGCAACTGGCCTAAGACATGACCCTCTTAAAGGAAATGAATTATGGTTATACAATGATGACCAGGATGATTATTATAAAAGTGTAAAGTATCCTATTCCTAATAGGATCATGGAGCATCACAATTATGAAGGAAGAGACCTTCGACTAAATCAACAAGGAACCATTGAGCCAATTTCCATGACTAAGTATGATAGACCTTATGGACTTAGATTTAAACTGCCTGGGGGTGACCCCACATATTTTATTCAAACTCCATCACTAATGACTAGTGATGATGATGCTGATAGTGAAGTAGAGTTTGATCATAGCCTTACCTTTGATAACCTAGCTAAAACCAACTTGTTTGATAATAATGCCATTTGTACCCTTATCTAAGCCATTCATCACAATCTAATGCCATTATATTATCCCCAACTGATAGATTAGGACCATAAATAATCTAGTCTATCAATTAATGTGTTCTATAATGATGAGGAATTCTATGATTTCTTAGGCCTTAGGGACAGTGTTCTATTGGGAGATCATGAATTAGGGTTCTCAATCACATTAGATCCTATAGCCTATTTTGGAGAGTGAGTGAACACCCTTAGCCAAAAACAAATAAATAAAACATTGAGGTCCCAAAGTGAAAACATCTTTGAGGCACTTTATAATCATAGAAAAAGTAAAGATAAAGGCTAGTCTAGAGGTGAAACCTGTTTCAGGTGCCATTAGATGGGGGTGTTCATTCTTCTTAAATTTTAGACCAAGAGACCACTAACAATGAACGTGCTTATGGATCTAAGTTTAGTTTTGAGAAACAATAAGTATTTGATAAAAGTATCTAAGAATTTCCAACTATTTATATTCCATGTCCAAATCTACCATTAGGAGGCTCATATTCATCATGCCTAGGAGAAGTTGAAGAGCAAGTCCTAACAGAGGACCCTGACATAGTCCAATAGTTCAAGTCACTGCCTAGTATCCTAGAAGATGGTTAGACCCTCCTAGTTGATGATACAATAGAGGTAAAAATTAGGAATCTATAAGACCTAAAATGGATCAAATTAGGAGCATCTCTCACTAAGGAGAAATGTAATTCTTTATAGCTCTATTGAAAGAATTTGTGGATACATTTGCATGGGCCTATTCTGACATGCCAGGATTAGATCCCACCTTAGTTTTGCACCACCTTGTGGTTAATCTTAATGCCAAACTAATAAAATAAAATATTCATAATATGCATCTTCACATTGTTGTATTAGTCAAGAAAGAGTTGGAAAAAATCTTAGAAGCAAGATGTGTCTGATCCATTGAGTACTCTGAATGGATCTCTAATGTTGTACCTGTTAGCAAAAAGCCTGAAGGAATCAAAATTTATACTAATTTTTTAGACATCAATAAATCTTATCCTAAATATGATTTTCCCTTGACTAATATAGACATGATCATTGACTTCATGGTAGGTTTGAAATGCTTTCACTCATGGATGGCTTTTTAGGATACAATCAAATCAGAATAGCACCAGAAGATCAACATAAAATAGTGTTCACCACTCCATGGAGAACATTTTACTATCAAGTGATTCTATTTGGCCTTAAGAATGTGGGAGCTACATATCAAAGAGACATGACTATCATATTCCATGATATGATGTAAGATATTATTGAAGACTATGTTGATGACTTATTAGGAAAATCCAACACTAGAGTTGACCATCTAGCAGTATTGTGTAAGATATTTGAAATACTATGAGAGTACAAAGTTAGAATAAATCTAAAGAAATATGTGTTTGGTGTAACTTCAAGAAAATTACTAGGCTTCATCATGTCTTGTAGAGGTATTGAAGTTGATCTAACTAAAGTCCATGCTATAATCGAGATGTCACCATCAACCAATTTGAAGCAACTCCATATTTTGTAGGGTAAGATCCAATCCATCTGAAGCTTCATCTCTTAGTTAGCATATAAGTGCCATCCATTTACACATCTTTTAATGAAAGGAGTTGCATTTCACTGGGATGATCACTGCCAAACATCTTTTCATCAACTCAAAGATTATCTTTTCAATCCACCTATTTTATTACCTCCTATGTTAGGAAAACCATTCTTGTTATACCTATCAGCTACCGATTATGCTCTGGGGGCACTCTTGGCTCAACATGGTGATAATATAAAGGAGCATGTTTTTTACTACCTAACTTGTACCTTGGTTACATATGAACATAACTATGTACCTATTGAAAAAATATTATCTATCCATAGTTTTCATAGCTCAAAAGTTGCATCATTACATGTTGAATAATAAAACCATGGTAATTTCAAAAGTAGATATGCTCAAGTATCTACTATCTAAAATAGATTTTCAAGGTAGAATAGCTAAATGGATCATGCTTCTTAGTGAGTTTGGCATAGAGTATGTCAATTAGAAACCAATCAAAGGACAAGTTCTTACAGATCAACTTGCTAAAGCATCCCTCATGGATGCAAAACCACTCAAGTTTCAATTTATTGATGAATCCATCATGATTGTTATTGATACACCCCTTGATGAGCAACCCTGGAAGCTATATTTTTATGGATCATTCACTACTCATGGATTGGGGGTAGACCTATTGTTTATTACACCATAGGGAGATCTAATCCCTAAATCATTCAAAATCAGCTTTCCTTGTACAAATAATATGACCGAGTATGAAGCACTTGTTGCATGACTTTGAAAAGCAATGCAATGGAATATATCTCATCTTTAAGTTCATGGTGATTCTTTTTTAATCATCAATTAAGTCACAGATCATTTTTAGCCCAAAAATGACAAGCTGGTTCCATAAAAAGCCATGGTTGACACTCTTAAAAAGTAAATTACCAACATTGAATTTGAGCATATACCAAGGGCTAGTAACACAACTATAGATACCATGGCTACTATTGGCTCTTTGATTTGACAAATAGATAAAGCTAGAGAGTATTAGTTCCTTGTCAAGAATTTTTTAGCACCCACTCATGAACCTTTAATCATTGCCATGATTTTTGATATTGTCTATCCTAATTCTATCTAGTACTCAGACCTTTACAACTACCTTCATGACCAATTTCTAACACCTGACCTATCTCAAAAACAAACCAAAGCCTTCATTCATCATTCCACTCATTATAGTTTACTTAGATCCACCCTTTACCATCATAGTTTTGATGGAACTTTGCTTCATTATTTAACTTTGGTAGAGTCTACATTAGCGTTAAGAGAAGTTCATGAAGGAATATGTGTATCCCATTCTAGCAGGATAATCCTATCCAAAAATCTCTTACGTACTAGTTATTATTGGCTCATAATGGAAGTAGATGCCACTGCATATGTTAAAAAATGTGAAAAATATCAATGGCATGCTAGTTTGATTCATGCCCTAGCATAAACTCTAAAACTGATGTTGACATCATGGCAATTTTTCACATGGGGACTTGACCTCATTGGGAAGATTAACCCCACTTTATCTGATGGCCATAAACATATCCTTAATACCACCAAATATTTCACTAAGTGGGTTGAAGCTATACCCCTCACTTACGTGACTAGAAATCAAATTTACAGATTCATCTTCAACCACCTCCATAAACTTATCCTTACCACCACCAAATATTTCACTAAGTGGGTTGAAGATATACCCCTCACTTACATGCCTAGAAAGCAAATTTCCAAATTCATCTTCAACCACCTCATCTACAACTATGGTATCCCCTCTAACATTATATTTGATAATGGAGGATCATTCAAGAACAAAGATGTAGACCAATTATGTATTGAATACAATATCACACAACACTTTTCTACTACATATTACACTCATGGTAATGGCCATGCTGAGGCATCCAACAAAACCATTTTCAATATTCTCAAAAATATTGTCAATGATGTCAGTCATGACTAGCACCTCTAGATATTACCTGCCCTTGGGCATACCATACCAATCATCGTACCCCCACAAGAACCACTCCATATCACTTATTTATGGTACTAAAGCCATCCTTACCATTGATTTTGAGCATCCTTCACTATGCATCTCTTTCAAGCATGTCTTGGATGATCATGACTATCGATTAGCCCACCTACTAGAGTTGGATCTACTTGATGAAAAATACACAACCGTGCTCAACAATCTTCAAGCATATCAGAATCGACTCAAAGGCTACTATAATCAGCATGTGAAGTATCAAACATTTAAATTTAATGATCTTTCTCTAAAATAAAGCCAAAATAATACCATGACCAAGAAGAAACATAAAGGGAAATTATAACCAAACTGGATCAGGCCTTTTGTCATTAATACAGATTATGGATCAGGAGCATACAGGCTTAGCACACCAGACGGTGATGAAATTCTAGAACTAATGAATATTATTCATCTCAATTAGTAATATGCTTGGATGTTAAGGTGTATTGTCTATAAGGACCATTTTATTTATACCATTTTTATCACTATTCTTCTTTGTATACATACCGCCCTTATTCATCCTCTTTCTCGTATTTACCTTCCATTTTTAAATTATTTACCCAACATGTTCTCAAGCCTAGCCCATTTGACCTTGGTTTTTATCATTCATTACATAGTTCTAGAATTAAGATATATAATCAATTCATTAGTTGGTTCAAGTATTTCAGACAGGGAGCATAACTTGGGATAGTGTGACAAAAGTTTTGGCAGTTGTATCCTTCATTTGTTAGTCCTTTCTTACCACCAATCTTACTACTAATTATAACTACATTTGGGCAAATTAGTACCATTAATCTATGCCATTATGTCCTAGTTATAATCACCTATGATCAAACTATGGGAAATACTAAGCATTGACTTACCAACTTGCCACTTCCTATGCCATACTGTGTCTTTTTACCAACTGTGCCTATTTTGTTTGAATTGGCTTCTACACTATTCAAGTTCCTCCACTGTAAAGGAAGAACTATAGTGACTATGTAGGCAGCACTCAATAATTGTTGAGGTCAGCTCAGTCACCCTTTTCCTAATGCTCTCACCATTTTGTGAGCAATCTAAGTTTGAATGCTCTAATTTTTTTGCGAGCAATCTAAGTTTTAACGCTCTCACCATTTTTTGAGCAATCTAAGTTTGAATGCTCTCACCATTTTGCAAGCAACCTAAGCCACACTCTCATCATTTTATGAGAACCTTAAGCCATGCTCTTGCCATTTTATGAGCTTGAACCATTTAGTGTCTTGTCATTCTTGATTGAGTTGAGACACTCCAAAACAATTCTAAAAACATTTAAAAAATTGTTAAGAAAGAACAAAAACATTGACCACTTCTTTACCTTAATGATTATAGGAACCCTTATTAAGTTATAATAAAATCACTTGTCATTTAATTTCACCATCCTTTTTGGACTTTCCTCTCATGCACTTTCCATTTTTCAAGACCATTCCTATTCTTATATCACATCCATTATGTTTATTTTCATTAGTTATCACATTCTTCCCATTCCCTGGTAGAACTACATTTGGCCTAAATTTTTTTATTAGATATTGCATCCATGGAACTATGTAGGTTACTTCCACTTTCCTAGTACATATTGAGATAGCTAATTCACCCCCTTCCTTTTCTTATATTCCCCCATTTAGTTCATTTGTTAAGTTGTCACCTATTTTCTAGGGGCAATGTTCATAGGATTTTTATTGCATTGTTTGTTTGTTTGTTTTTGCTTATTTTGTTTGTTTGTTTTTCTACCTATTTGTTTACTTTCAACATTATTTCATTGACTCGGTTTATGTGTGTTCATTGGGTGATTCCCTATCCACACTTACACTTGAATCCATCCATATTCATATGCTTACATTATCATCATGGTTTCTATCATTGGTGTATTGTTTTCTATTGATTATTGGATTAGAGGAGTTAGTCCTTATGCATATTTTGGCCAATTATTTATGGTTTTATATCATAAATCCTACCATCACATACTACAAAAAACCTCATCTTCAAGGATTCTATTCAATAATGGCAGCATTTCTTCGGCACTAACATCCTGATTCCATCCTAATCATATCCTAAATAGAGTAATTAACCATGAAAGAATTTTAACCTTTATTAGTTCAGATGAGCATTTCCCTACTAGTAGGTTATTCCAATTCATCATTACCCTCTGTGTTAAGTCATCATCATCCTCATCCAAGTTTATCATGTTTTCCATAATTGGGATCCAATGATTATAACTGCCTATGGGCAAATCATTGCATACCATCCCACCTACATTTCTCAATGATTATAACTAACTTTGGGAAAATCATTGTGTTGTCACCACTTTACTTTTTCTACCCATAAAAGGGCATGTTATTATCTTATTTGTCCTAACTAGGGCAGCTCCATCTTCTCAATGATTATAACTGCCTTTGGGCAAATCATTGTGTTATCATACCATATTGCCACTATCGAGGTACAATGCTTATAATTGCCTTTGGGTAAACCATTATGCACTGTATCACTTACATTCTCAATTATTTTGATTAATTTTTCAATATCATTGTGTTTTCACCCCATCATCTTTCTTTTCTTTGGTCCCCTCATTTTTCTTATTTATTTTTGAGGGACAGTTTGTCGACCTCCTTGTGCCAATCATTCCCTCAAGGGGGAGTCATATAGTTAGTATATCATCATTGCAATTGTAGGCATGCAGGACTTTTTCATTCTTTGAAAAGACATTACTATGCTTATAGCTTGTAACACCTTCCCAAATAGGGGCAAACTGTAGACACCTAAAATTGGCCACCAATAACCTCTAATCAGGGTTTTGGATAGTTTCTATCTAAAACACACAATTTGGCTTAAAACACTAAAACACACAAAATGATGTGAAAATGACATATTGAAGTGCTGATTTTGGCCAGGGTGTCCCTAAATGGGGCAATGTAATTTATGGGCCAGCTAACTTTAATCAGTTCATTTCAAGTCAAAATGCCAAATTTGCACCTACGTGCTCTAGACTGCTCTTTCCTATCAAATATTTTACACAATACTTGTGCTTTTGTTATTTGATGTTGGCAACATTATAAATGGGAATACACATATAATGCATCTGATGTGGACCTCTAATTCAAATCTAGTCAAATTTAGGACCAATAATAAGGCATTCTTATCAATTTGAGTATTTTGTGCATAAAGTGCTTAATCACGTTTAAGAGCTAATTAACCCAAATCAAGGCCTAATCAAAAATTACATGGAAACTTGTTGAATACTTATTTTTGAAAATGAATATTGAATATCTATATCATCAAGTGATCTCATTTCTTGGGAAGACATCCCTAGGTCACAAATGCCATAAATATCAAGATTCATGCCCTCCATGCCTCATAAATGCCTTCCATGATGCCCTCCATGCCTCTTAATTTCCCCTTTTTCCAATTCCATCATGATGATAATTAGAAACTTAATTCCAAAAATTGAATTAATCCTTAGCCACACATTTCAATCTTGAGATGGATGGTTTAGGTTGATTCTAGCCAAATCAAAAAATCTATAAATAGGAGGCCTCACAACATCATTTCTAAGCTTAATTAGTGCAAAGTTATAATGTAGGATTGGTTCCAAAAAGCTTCAAGTAACTATTGTTATAATTCCAAATTTCTCCAAGCCACAAGCCAAAGGTGCCAAGAGGAAATAAAGGTAGCCACACTCCATTAAAAAAGACCTCTTGAAGCATAAGCTGAGCAAGCCACCATTATAAAGGCATTTCGAGCATCCAAGGAAGGTGAAAGGAATTATTGTGTTTTCATTCCTTCATTTTTGGTTGTGTTTGTCATTTGATTTTGTTAACTAAGCTCTCCCTAGTATCTAGGCCTAGGGATATTATGCTATTAGTGTGTTTATTTCATCTTATTTTCATTTTGGAACTAACACCATACTAACCATCCTCTCTTGAGTCAAATTCCTAGATCACATAGTGCATAATCATGTAAAAAACATGTTCATATTATTGTAGGAGCTCAAAAATGACATGTTTTAGCCTTGAGGTTTTGGCCTTGTGTGTGAAGTGTCTACAACTTCTACATAACATGCACATATTTTATGATTTGAGAAAGAAGGGTTGTGAACTGCTTCTCCTCTAAGATAACATGGCCACCCAAGACTTGAGTGACCAAGGTAGGACATGTAGTATCAATCAATTGACAAGAATTCGTGAGGTGCATGTTTAGATATGTGCTCTCCTTCCTAATTTGTATCACCTCTTGGTCTAAATTTGATGCCTTTTACATGATAGATTCTTGAAAGATAGTTGTTCCATCAATTTTCTTCAAAGAGGTAGCTATGATACATCAAGTGATGTCTCTTACATCATTGTAGCCAAGGAAAAAATTTAAAATGCAAATGCCATACGTTATTTCTTTATCTATGCCATGGGTAGAGAAAATGACGCATGATGCATGGAGGGTTCTGATATATCCCATGACCATTGGATAGAGATATGGAGCCTATATTATGATGACTCCTTTTGTGTATCCCTAGAGTAGAATCTAAGCCCTAAAATATAGATGATGGCTATTGGGTCTCAGTTATTCCCACCATCATTTTAGCCTATATTGGCTTTTTAGATGTGATCTTTTTTTAGATTTGTACTTAGTTGTTGTCTTAGCTTTAGCTTGGCCTCCACATTAGCTTTAAACATTGCCTCTACCTTCGATTTTGCATCTACCTCTATCTTGAATTTGCCATTTTCTTGAGCCTTGGATTTAATATCTACCTTAGCCTTAATATTTCCCTCATATTTGTGATCCTACTTATTTTCTTGATCCTCCTACATGTGTAACATGTATTTTTCATTTTCCTCTTCTTGTTCCTTTGTTACAACCTCAGCTTCATCATTCTTCTTCTGTGCTTCCTGTGATTCATAATTTAATTTCTATTATTGTTTCCTCATAGCTTCTTCTTATTCTTTCTTCTTCACCTCATCTTCTTTGGATCTTTTATTTTCTAGATGAAAATATTTAACCTTTCCCTATGTTTCTAATTTTGCTTCTTCCACAACTCCTCCTTAGTAGCCTTGTGCTTTGCCTCTTCCTTATTTTTCTTCCTTTCTACCTTTTGATCCTTATTCATAGCCACCAGTTTCACCTTTTCTTCTTATTTAACCATGGAATCTTGTTATTGTGCTATGATTTATACTTGTTCAGTAGGATACTCAAACTATGATGGATTTTTCTCTTTTGGATCTTTCATGGGAGTTGGTGAATCAAGTGGTGACTATGAATTAGATGATGAGGTTAATTCAATCACATTACCTCTTTGTGTTGATGTGTTATGTTTGGATGATGGTGGAGTGATAATATTATTCACTCTTTTATAGGCTTGGACCATCCCCTAAGTATATTATTCATGTCTATGAGTCTACTGAGGCTTAACTTATTTGAGAGGATATATAAAGTAAATCATTGATTACTTAACTATCAAGGACACTTTGGACATAGAATTGGTCCTTTGCTTTCATATTAGAGTTGATGGTGGACTTTCCTACAATGGTGAGTGCTCACATTATGCATCATAGGATATTGTAGTTAGATCCACGTGAAAGAGCTCAGGTTGAATTTATATGTTCACTACCTCCTACCCTATAGTATCTACTATTATAAAAGGAAGAGGTTAGGTTATATAACCCACAAGTCTTGTCACACCTAGTTTCACACTTGACAAGTGTGTACTATCTTAAAAATAATAATTCACTCTCTTCTTGATCATAAACCTCCTTGCCTATGTCTACAAGAATTGACTGTAAAAATTCCTCTTCTTTGATGCCTAAATCTATAAGATTGCATTCTACAGTGATTTTTAGGACATACTTATTATCCATCCAAGATTTAGTGTTGTAGATTATCTTATTTAGTGGTGGTGGTGAAGCTCTCCATGTGGGTACCTTTCACTTTCCCTTATCAGCCTATGATGGAGATGCTTATATTTTTGGTAGTGCCTATGCTTGAGCTTGGGACTATGTAGGAAAAAGTTTTTGTGCATTTGGAGGTATAGATCACAAAGCTTTCCTAATTTGGTAACTAGGGATTTCTATTGTAGGAATTCTACCTTGGTATTCAACATGGTAATGAAGAAGCGTAGTAAAGTTGGTAATTTTAGAAATTCATTGACTTTGATATGAATTTAATTGTGTAGCTTTGTGGTAGATACATGTTGGCCAATATACTGTAGAACATCTTTGGGTACCCTAGGTCATTAAATACTTAAATATTGAATCTCAATGCACTACTAGTTTGACCTAGATAATTGATTATATTATTACTTGGTCTTGGTCTAAGCAAGGTTGTTATCTAGATTGATCAGAACCTTTGGTGACTTTCACTAGATTAAATAGATTAGTAGGACCAAGAATTTGTATTGAAACACTTGTGATGTTCTATTGAGGACCTTATCAATGTTAGTTATGATCTCAAAATCCAAAAATTCAAGATAATTAAAGTTCTCATGAATCTAGGTCATTCAGTAGGTAATGTAAATAACCCATTTTATTGCCTACCATTTGCTCTTAGTGGTATACCAGAACCACTTGGTGATGCACTTAGATAGAATACACATAGATATGTCATCCATTGTGTTGATAGAGATCTATTTAGATGATCTACTATACTTTTATTTTGTATCTAAATGAATTAGTGGAGACTTAGTTTTGTAAGATAAAAGAGATTTTCCCCTAGTTGGGAGTCTAATTGCTCAAGCCATGGTTACAACGTTGGTGATTATGGTAACATCCCGTGAAATATGAATCATACCCTCATTATATTTATTAAGTAATATGAATATTAATTTGTCCAATCAACTAAAATTAGGAATCTTGATGAGTCTTTTTATTTCAAAACCTCATAGAGGGTGTTAGAGTGTTAGGGTTCTTACTTGTGCTTCTTCAGATTGGTCATGATTGAACATATTAGCAACTATGACATCAATTAAATTGAATTGGTTTGGATCTTGGTATGTAATTTTTTAGAGTGCCATCCTAATCCCAATTTGTTCCTTCTACGCATATATAAGAGGGATCAAAATTTGTGCCTAATCCATGGTTCATGTTGTAGATTTATTTGAAATTTTTCTCTGACTAGAGTGGTGTTGTTGAAGAATCTATGCACACTTGACTAAATTAGGCATAAATCACAAAGGTATTTTGTTTCTAATATTATGTAATGTCCTTTTGATCTTCATGTTTCTTATTATATAGCTTTTTCCACTCAAATCCATATAGCAAAATGGTTTAAATGTGTTGAGTTAGTTGCACATGATTTCTCCTAATGAATTAATGTCAATTGATTGTTGGCTATGTGATGGTTTATATTAAGTTTCTAAAAAACTTTATATATCTGATGGAAATTATTATGTGATGTGTCATATTCTCACCTATCCACTTTTTTTATTATACATCCTTTCATTTTGACATTTGGTCTTCTTTAGGAAGATACAATCTTTAAAGTGTATCATCATTAACAATTTTCAATGACCATTGATTGTCTTTTCTTTATACCTTGGTTATCATCACTTCATTCCTGGACTTAATTCATGATACCTATGTCCCTACTATAAGCTATCTTTTCGTTAGGCTAAATTTTTGCATAGATCGCACTCAAACTTTGACTTTTCAACTCTAGTTCTGATGTCCTATGATATAGAAATCACACTGTATAAACACACTTAAATCTAAAACCAAAAAATGAAAATTAGACATTAATAAAAATTCCTAAACTACATGGTACTACTCAACACCTTTTTTCATTTTTATGTGAGAACTGATAGAGATTATTGACAATAAGGTGTAAGCCTATATCCATTTACACGTCCTGGTATAATAATTCCTCAAATATATTTTAAGATGATTGTTCCTTATTGTAAAAGATCATGAATGATATAAGGACCCTTCCATATAATGTGTAGCTTGCTAGTAAATGCTCTAAATAAGTTATCATATAGTAAGACCTAATACCCTTTATTTTGGATAGAATTATTTAGATCGCAAGTTATGATCATGTTAGGATTTTTGAATTAGCTTATTCACATGTTGGTTCCATTATGTATTTTTCTTATTTTCCTCCATTTTAGTTAAATCCATAACCAATGCCTACAGATAATCTTGATCCCCTAGTCTCACACTCAATGCAATGCATAGGTTAGGAAGTATGTATTGCATTGGTACTGCTACTTTAAGTCCATAGAAGAGTTGAAATGGAATGAAATCTATCTCATGCTTTTAATTTTTCCTTTATGCCCATAGGATTTAAAAATCCAATCTTCCCAATCATATCTCTAGATGTTACATATTTTGGTGAGAATCTTACCAAGGACTTTGTTTGATGCCTCCACTTGTACATTTAGTTGTAGATGATAATATATGATTTCATGGTGTGATATCATGAATTATTTAGTGAGAGTCTTGATGGTGTCATTTAATAAATGTGTACCTCTATTGCTAACTAGTTTGATTGGACACACAAATCTAGATATAATATTTTAATATAGGAACTCGATTGCATCTTTAACACTAAAACTTGGAGTCATCGCAGCTTCCACCCATTTGGTGAAGTAGTCAGTTATAATGATGATGTATACTAAATTAATATGATTATTGGGTGGATTTATTGGCCCAACCAAATTTATTCCCCATTGATCAAATTATTACTCTACTAGTTTAAGACTAAATGGATTCCCATATCTTTGATTAGGCTTACCATCCTTTGGTATATATCACAATGTTTTGTAACCTGGTATGCATCTTGAAATAGATATAGACACCATAGACCACATTTTAGTATATTATTTATAGTTGATTCACCTTTTAAATGTCCACCTTTGATTCATTTATGTGACTCCTCAATAAATTAAGGTTGTTCATACTCTAAATCCATTATGTACAGTACATCATCTTTCCCCATCTTTTAAAATAAATCATTAATGATATTGAACAGGATACTCTAATGATAACTTGATTTTTTTCTTTGTCTACATAGTGTGTGGGAAAGATCCCTTTTTCTAAAAAATGTGCGATGTCTTCCATGTTCTTAAGAATCATAGAGATGTGAAATAAATATGAATATGATGATTCACCTAGTAGTTCTTCTAGCTATTCTCTATTATGTATTTGGCTTGGATAATCTAGGCCCACATTTTCCCTTCTTGGCTTGACATTGATCTTTAACTAAAAATCTTTAAATAAAATTAACTAATGAAAACTCCTTCTGGCCAACATAGGCTTATTAATTAAGTACTACAGAGCCTGATGATAAGTGAAAAATTCAAAAGGTGTTGCTAGAATGTAATGTCTAAAATTTTAGAGTGTAAACACCATGGCCAAAGATTCTCATTCTATCATCGTATGGTTTTCTCTATACTTGATAGTTTGTAACTTGTGATTAAATTAGATGGTATATTCCCATGTCTTATGGATATGTGAGAATAGCTCCTATCGTAATTCCTGAAGCATCTACATGCACATGAAAATATTTTCTCTAATTAGGAAAAACCAAAATTAGTGTTGTGACCAATCTCTACTTTAGATCCATGAAATTTTCTTGACAATCATTTTTCCACACAGACCTTGTATCTTTGTGTAGTAACTTCTTTATTGGGGTAGATATGGTTGCGTAGCCTTTTATGAATTTCCTATAATATCATGTATGCCCCAAGAATGATTTCACCTTTGTAGAAATTTTAGGAGGTGGCATACCCATAATTACTAAAATTTTAGCTTGATCCATCAAGATCTCATCCTTCCATATTATATGTCCCAAAAGGACACCAAATAATGTGAAGAACAACACTTATTCATGATTAGTACAATGCGCAAAGCTTAGCATCATTCCAAAATAAGTCATAACTTAGACAAGTGTTCCATGGACAAGGAAAAAACATTCTAATAATCTAGTTAGATTTAAATAAAATCATGTATAATGTCTTTAAAGGTATTTACCACTGCCTTAGATAACACAACTAGAGAAATATTCAAACCAAACAACATTACCTTATATGAAAAATTACCCCACTATATTATAAATGTTTTTTGGGATTGATATTCTTTTTTGCTTTGAATCTAGTGGTACCCACTAAACCCATAAGTGAAAGAGTACATGTTGGCCAATTTTAGACAACATACAACACTTCTACCTAAATAGATGAGCTAAATAGAGTTCTAGATAGAATGAGTGGTCCAAAGGTCACATACAACTTGCAAAGTTTTAGAAACACTTTAAGCAAGCTTAAAGTGCAATTTGTTGATCTTTGAGAAGTAGGGTTGGAAATAGGTCTAGGATTACAAAGTGAAAGGGATTAGCTAATTTTCATGATGTTCATAGATTTCATGGAAATAAGGTAGGTTTCATAAAGTCTCAAAGGTTCATTCAAGCCTTGTAAATTAGAACAAGAGTCCCAAGCACAAGTATAGAAGAACCATACCATCATCGCACATCAAAGAGAAATGAATAGACTAGTTTGCTTATGCATCTAATAAGTATGCTCAAGAAGCCTCTCAAGCCCAAAGGATCATATGAAAATGATGAATTTTATTACCAAGATCATCCTTTGTGAATTTCATATCTTGATGAGTTTCCCATCTCAAGATAGAAGCATTCAAAGTTGAACAAGCAGAGTGAGGACGTATATGGGGACATCAAGTTTAAGCCTCATAAAATAGCCATTTAAATTCAAATGTTTTTAGGAATGAATGAGGGGCTGAAAAATGGAAAGATCATGGGAGCCTAGATCAAGATCTAACGATGCATGGGTAACTGACAATGTTAGTGGGTCCTATTGATGGTTAAAATCGTGCTTTACTTCTAACACCAACAATGGGAAGTTTCAAGGATGTGGGACTTGCAACTTGAAATGACCTATAGATTTTTAAGAAGCTAGTCTCTTCTTTATCTCAAGTGTTTGGAGGAAATGGATATGAATTTAAATAGAAACACAAATGCAAAGAAAGAAAATCTAACTATGGTGATGCGCCTGAATGTAATTTGATCCTTAATTCTAAGCACAATGAAACTATATGTAAGATTCAATCACATTGAAGAGCGAACAAGGCATGATCAATGTAAAAGATAGAAACAATAGAAAATAGAGGCTCATAGCTTAGACTACTTTTGTAATGACATAGAAAACATCAACAAAGGCACAGAACTATGTCTTCTTATTAATTCTCCAGTCATATAAAAGGCACAGAAACATGCACAGTTACATAAACTTTCCAACTCAAGAAAATAGAACAAAGGCAAATGATATTCCTGATCACAGCTCTAAAAGTCTAAAAACTCTTGACAATAGTCTCTCACAAAAAATTCTCTCCAATCTTCTGATGATGATCTTGGCAAACTCTGCACCCCTCTTTATAGCATTGGATTCACTCCAGATTGTCTGCATGTTCCCAATCCAATGGTCCAACTGAATTCTAACTAAATTGGAAGTGTCTAACAAAAGATATTTCTTAGATTCTAAAACGTTCTATCTTCCTACAGTTCATTGGGTGAAACAGATACACAGGATGCTCCCTTCTATCAAACAAAAGAGGACACTTGGCCCATTTCTTGAAAACCTTCTTACTACTTAAGAGGCTCTAGAGAATGACACTTGGCATGTTCCACAGCCTTACCGAAGACACACGGCACTTTTCACTTTAATTATACTCTTACTATGTCTTCACTTAGAAGTGTTTGGTCCTTGACATCTATCACCATCTGCTTCTCCCAAAACATAAACAACTTCTATAGAAAATGGAACCCAAAGCAGTTCTCACCCGAGCAACTTCAAAAAGGGAATAGGGACATGTGGCACTTTTTGCTTATTCTTGACAAAAGACATGTGGTGATCTCCACTGCCTTTACCTATCTTTTTGAGAAACTTGTGGAAGGTGAAACATGTATGTCTCTGCATTGCCCTGTCTATATTATATAAATGATCAGGCTTCATTTCATACTTTACATGAATGGTGACACTTGGTGGCTTCCATTTGCCTCAGAACAAAAACATGGGACCCACCATAGTCTTTACTTGTCAATGAAATAAAATGAAGATAATTCAGAGGTTGACACATGGTGGCTTCCACTCTTTTTAGCTGGGGATACATCGCGTCTTCCATTGCTTTTTAGAAAAGCACATTGAAACCTTCTGTTGTTGCCACCTGGCGCCTTCCGCTTGATCCTGATACTTAGCTTGTTGAAACCTTCTGCTCAAAAGAGATTTGAAACGTGGATGCTGATATGAAATGTGGATGCTGACACTTGTCACATTCTACTGAGTTGTTATGAGACACGTGGCACATCCCAACCAACTTCTAGAAATTATGAAAGGTGGCTCAGCCAATGACACTTGGCAGCTTTCGCTTGATTTTGACACTTAGTCAAAAATGATGCAAAAAATAAATTCGAGCCCACGCTCTGAGTCAAAACTCCATCTTCTCAAACCAAAATGTATAGGGACAAATTTTGGATTTCACGAATATGAATCAAAATGAAACATAGAGTATTTTTTACTCTACGATTATTGGCGACCCCAAGGACTTTTGAGCTTGCTAAAAAAGAAACCACAACTCCCACTTGATCAAAATGACAACAAAAATCATAGCTTTAGCAATGTTGTTTGATAGGCACACCACTCATCATCAAATAACCCTTGTTTATTCTATAATTCATTTAAGGCTAAATCAAGGTTGATAATATCCTTGTATGAAAAATTCTACAAAATTTGAACCGTAGCCTTCAATTTGAATTCAAGTTGGGAAATAGGAATTAAAATGGCTTCTAATTCAGGGACTGATGAATCATCCCTTAAATCCTGAAAAACTGCCTGATCATTATGCTTGGCCAATAGTAAAGGTTTAATTTCATTAATCATTAGCATAGTATTGTCATCAGGAAATGGAGAAGGAAGACCTAATTGTACTAGGTCTTCAATGTGTTGTTTCATTTCACTAATTCCTTCTTTCATTACATCGAGAAGCTCTCTACAATTGATGGCTGTGGAGTTGCAACTGAGAACCTCATTCACTCTCTTAGCAGTGACCATTCTGTCAGTAATTCCTACTGCTAACAACGTTCCATTCGTTGCATCATTAATCTTTTGCAGTAGCATTTCGGAGTCCAATACTCTCTCAAAAATTGTAGCTAAAGTGTTTTTAACTGAATCCTCCACCTTTTTGCATAATTTTTGTGCATTTAAAAATAAAGTGAGAGAAGGCCTGAGCTAAATAATCTCCAAAGAGATTCTTTTCCACATGGATTCATAAAGCTCCTTCACCATATTTAGCACTCCTACATTCTTTGGCCTATTGGCCAGCTCCAGTGTCAATTGTTCTACTCTTTGGTGCTTAGCTTGAAATTAGGCTTGTATAGCTATGATATTATTTTGTTCACTCAGTAGCTTCTATTGCAATTTAGTAACCTGTAATAGGCTTTCCTCACATTTTCCTTGTAATGCTTCTTTTTCTCACCTTAGGGTCATCACCACATCTTTTACCTGCATTAGCTATGCTTTTAAGGAATTGTTTTGGGCCTAGATCGCCTGGTGAGTCTGAAGGGAAACAGTATCTTGCAACTATTTATTTATACTCTCTATTTCATTATCTTTTCTATCAATTTCGGTGGTCAAACTGCTACAGTTTGCCTTCTCTTTGGCTAGATCAGCTTCCATCTTTTGTAACTTCCTTGATATTTTCAAGTAGTCTTCAGTAACTACAAAAGTGGATTTAGTTAGCAACTTGATTTTGTCTTGTGGTCTGAATAGGGACATATCTATGGCCACTACATTCATCATGTAGTCTTCTAGCTGCATCTGCTCACTTGGCTTGATTATATTTGGTGACAAATGAGTCACCATCAGTTGCTGCTAAATTGGGTCAAATTGTGACTACATATGTGGTGTAGCCAAGGCCTTATTTTCCTTAATCCTCTTTTTCTCTCTTTGGGCTTCCCTCACCTTCCTAGCAGCATCTGCATGAGTTTAGAAGGTAGAAGGAGAGGCAATGTGCCCACCTGCAAAAGGATGTCCTTGTGGCAAACCATATGGAATAGCTAATTGTTGGATATGAGCAATATGAGGGGGTAGTTTCTTAGGAACAGAGGGATAAAAGTGAGGCAATGATAAAGCTTGAGTAGGGATAGATGGGGTGAAGTGAGAAATGGGCACAGCGGAGGTGGTAGGGGATGTCATTTGGCCAGATGGAAACATCATGCCTATAGGAGAAGAAAGAGATTGAGAAAGAGGAGGAGGAATGATACTTACCTGAGGAGCTACCCTGGCACTCTATAATTGGGATTGTGAGGCTTATGCCCTCTCCTTAAACTCAAGTTGAAACCTCAACCTTTTCTATTTCCTTGGCATTTCTTCCTCTGGCTATGCTTCTTTTTCTCCAACATCTACCACTACTATTAGTAGTGCTTGTGAGGAACTGAGAACTTCAAGAACTAATGCTAATGGGGAAGCTTTTGGTGGTGAAGGCACCACACTCTTGTTTTTCCATGACACTAAGAGATTGGGACCAAACTGTTATAGTGACTGTAGCTACAATTTGCCCTGAGGCTTGTGATTCTTGGCTGGATCCTACTCTGGCTTTTGGCTCTACCCCCTATATCAGCAAATTGCTTGTGTCAGGGCTAGATACAGGGGATGGATGGCACTCATCCCAAAGTTCCTCCCACCTCTCATCTGAGTCTATGCTCCCAAAAGAATGAGTTGTCTGACAAATTTCTTGCCTATATTTCTAATAGGCTTCTATCTTCTTAGCATCCCAGTCTTTATTATTTAGTGCCCTTATTAAGATAGAAGTCATCCTAATTTTAGGATCAAAATCCATCTGCTTATCATAGAAGGTTTCCCATGGTCTATTTTGTAGAAGGGGCAAATCTGTTAATTCAACATAAAATCTAGGAGTATCTTCCTTAGGATTTTTCCTATTTTCCCAAAATGGGCAGCCTTCATGTGTAATTCTAGTAGCAACCCTATTATCCCTGATCCATGAAGCTATGCAACCATTTGGGTCATAAACCCATTTATCTTCGATTAGCATGAAACCCAGGAAGGCTAACTTTCTAAGTAATACAACCTCAACATCTCTGGCTTCTAGTACCATTTTGGTCTTCATCCATGGGAGGTCATACATTTTCCTCTTCCTCTTCTTAGAGCCATATTCATTATCTACTATAGACACCTGCCTGGTGATCTCTAAGAAGGCTAACCTAAGAGTCAAAATTTTAGGTAGTAACATTGGTTCCCCACAAAAACCATGGACTCTAATAATTGTATGGTGGGATCCAAAAAAGAAATCACAAGGAATGGGGCAATTGGATAGAAGGTTTGAAACACTTGGAAATAGTCTGTTTATAACTGGTTCTAGGCTCAAGTGACAAAAAGTAGGGGTAACAAACTATTCCCAGAATTCATATGGATCACTAGTTTTTGATAAAATATGTGTCCATGCAGACATAGGAGTGGTCCTTTGGAGATTGAAACTTGGGTCATACATATCAAGATGCATATGTTGGGAAAAAATGTCAGAGTTTTGATACAGCATGAGGTGAAACAAATAAGAAGAGTACCTAAAAACCCCTTTTGATTTGAATTGGGCAAGTTATTCCACCATTGAGTATGCAATCTGCTCAAAAAAATCACACTGATACTCTTGAGTCTTGTCGATGGTTTTTAACCTAAAGAGGATGGCCATTTGTTCTCCATAGACTGCCATATCATCTTTCAATTTGAAGATGATAGCCATCATAGACAGTGCATCTTGGCTAGCTTGTGTGAATTGGGCTCTTATTGAAGGTAGTGTCAGCACAGTAGTATCATCATCACCTATTTGAAATTTGAATCTTAAGAACCTCAACTGAGTATTGATGTTTGCCCATGTTCTTTGCATTTTAGCAATAGTGGGAAATGTAGCTATATTATCATGATACAGATCTAACATGTCTCTAATAGCTTGCGGTGTGATTTTCACCATGAATGGACCCTATTGTATAGTGTTTGAGGGTGCATGGAACAAGTTTGTGCATAGTTTGACCAAGTCAGGGCATGGATGCACATTGGGATAATGAATTGTGCCAGTTGTGAAGTATGTATTCTCATTGAAAATGTCTCATATTGCCCCACCTTTGCCCTTTAAAGACACCTTTGATGTGCCCCTTCTCTAAGAGTTTTGCTACTAGCTCTTTGAAGAATTGGGTCCATGACTTCATCTACATAATCTTTTATCTTTGTTGGGTCACTCGCTTGACCAACTTTAGGGACTCTGGTTCATGGGTAGGTCTTTAATAGTGGCACAGGGGCTGAAGCATATGACTTACTCATAAGAAACTTATCAAGGGATTCATAAATCCCAGCTCCTTGTTGTGAAGACTGTGCTCCCTCCATATCTATATCTATTCTGTGATAACTGGTATGAACTTTTGCAAAATAGAAAGCTCTTTCGCTTAAGCAGGTTTACCAGGAACTAAAAATGCAAGTAGTAGGATATTTTCTCATAGATGCAAGAATGATTGAAATAATGTAAGATTTAACTCTTGCTAGGAGGTATTTATTGACCCATCAAGTCTCAAAATGGCATTAAACTCATATAACCATTAGCAAATCTTACTCAATCTTTATGGGACAACGAGATAGATGTGTTATACAAGTGGCAGCGCAAGGTACCTTGGGGATTTCTAAAGATTTGGGAGATATTCAATGTATTGAGAATTTTGAAAATTTTGAAAAAGATCTAAGTTACTGCTACATTTTCAAAGAAAACTTATTTAAAAGAAAGCGAGAAAGCAAAATGGGAAAACAAAGTAACTAAGAAAGGGAAACTAACTAACTATAATGCATCAAGGACACAACCTAACTAAAATGTTTTAAATAGATTCCATTCACAAGAATCTCTTCAGGTTTGCCTTCCATTATTTCTAACTCAAATAAATTTTTTTGTTTACACACATGAATTTTATAAGGGCCAGTCCATAATGCTTCAAACTTAGTGTGTTGACCCGGCTTGACAACTCTTGCATCCCATTTCAAAACAATTGAGCCTGTTTTGAAATGGAGATTTGAAGTCCTTTTATCAAAAAAAAACTTTAACTATTTTCTGATGCTTTACCAATGAATCATGGGCTGCATCCCTCTTTTCCTAAACTTCCAAAAGTTTTACAAGTTTGACCTGCATGGGGCCATTTTCTTTAATTTCAATCTATTTGATCAGCTGGAGAGCAGGAATCTCCAAGCTTAGGGGTATTACAACAGATTTTCCATAAACCAATTCATATGGAGACATTTTGATCACCTATTTAGGTGTGATTCTATCAGCCCATAGTGCTAAATTAAGCACTTTATGCCATTCTTTGTGATGATCAGCCCCTATTCTTTTGATGACTCTAATCAGGTTCTTATTAGTTGATTCTACCAAACTATTACTCTGAGGGTAATAGTTAGAGGAAGTTTTCAAATATATTCCATGCTTTAATGCAAATTCATATACTTTAGACCCTAAAAATGCTTTGGCATTATCTAAAATTATGGTGTGAGGAGCCCCAAAGCAAGTAGTGATACTCCCTAGAAAATCTAGGATCACATTTTCTGTTGGTTCTTTAAGTGGCACTGCCTTAGTCCATCTGGTGAAATAATATGTGGCAGTTAATATCCATTTGTGACCCATACTAGACACTAGATTTATGATTCCAATGAAATCAAGACCCTATTGAGCAAAAGGTTCATCCACAATTATAGGACTAAGGGGCATTGTTGCATTCCTTCTCATCCCTACATAATATTGACAAGATTGACATTTTTAACTAGCTGATAACAATCTATAAATAAAGTAGGCCAAAAATAACCTACCTCACTTATCTTTATAGTTGTGGTCTTTGCAAAAAAATGTCCACCTGATACTCCATGATGCATTTCATGTAGTATTTTCTTAGCCTTAGCCTTTTCTACACATCTTAACAATTTGCCATCAGAATTTCTTCTGAAAATAACCTATTCAATTAAAACAAAATGAACTCCTTGTATCATATAGTATCTTCTCTTATTTTGAGGGAGTTCTCTTTGGTAAATCCCATATTTCATAAAATGAATCCTTCTTGTGACCCAGGATTCCTGATCAACCTCTTGTATCTTTAATACAATTTCCTTTTCTTTTTTTAAATTTGTCTCTTCAGGTATCATCTTTTCAAGCTCTTGAATCATATATTGGCACAAACCCCTACCTCTAACTAATCTAGTGGGTTTGACTTCTACATCATATTCAAGGATCTTGGTTATCTAGTTAGCTCTTTTTTTGATAATTTATCCCTCTATGATGCATTCTTTGACACTTAGGTGAGCTACAAGTATCATAATTTTGCTTCCTGATACCATATGTCTGAATTTCTTGAGGGTTTTTACCATAGCATATGTTTGTTTCTCTACAAAGTTGTATCTGGTTTCATACTCCCTGAGAGTTCTTGAGAAAAAGGCTATTGGGTACTCTCCCTCTTGTCTATCATCCTTTTGTGTTAAGATAGTAGCAATACTTAACTCTCCTCCATAGACATATATTACAAAAGGCTTAGAAAAATCTAGGTTTCTAAGTAATGGCGCTGTCGAGATAGCCTTCTTGACCTCTTCAAAGGCTTGCCTTCCTTCTGTAGTCCACTTGAAAATCAGGTCTTTCTTTAACAAGAGTGTCACTGGTCTCACCAAGCCTGCAAAATCGGATATGAACCTACTGACAAAATTAATCTTCCCCAAAAAGGACTGAATTGCCTTTTTATTTACTGGAACAGGTAGGTTCATTATAGCTGCAACTCTTTCTGGGCCTATGGAAACTCCTTATTTTGATACTATATGTCCTAATAATTTGCCTTGAGGGAAAACAAAGATACATTTCTTCGGTTCAAAGATATTCCAAATTCTTGACATTTCTTCAAAATAGCTTCTAAATGATCAAAATGATCAACATCATTTTTTGAAAAAATAGTAAGATCATCAAGATAAATCAGGATGATTTTATTTATAAGCTCCCCAAATGCTACATCCATAGCTCTTTGGAAAGTGGCTCCTACATCTAACAGGCCAAATGGCATCTTAGCATATGCAAATGTTCCCCATTTGGTAGTAAAAGCAGTCTTGTATTGGTCTTCATTGGCCAACTAAATCTGATTGTATCTAGAGAAACCATCTAACAAAGAAAATCTCTTTGATCCAGCCACAATTTGTAGAATTTGTTCCATGGAGGGCAAGGGATAGTGATCTTTCAGAGATGCTTAATTTAGATCTCTAAAATCTACACAAAGTCTTATATCTCCATTCTTTTTCCTAACTAGTACCAAATTTGATACCATGTTGAGTGTTTGATTAGAAAAATTATTTTAGAATCTAAAAGTTTTTGTAACTCATCTACCATTAAAGGCTCAATCCTTGGATTTACTGGCCTATGTTTTTGTCTGATGGGCTTAGATCCTTCAGTCAATTCTATTGTATACTGAATAATGTCTCTATTGTATCCACAAAGGTCTTCATAGCTCCAGGCTATGACTCTGTCATATTTTTTGCACAATTCAATTAGTCTTTCCTTTTCTACTTGAGTTGCAAAATTTCCAACTTTTAATTTTTTCCCTTCACTCACCTCAATTTCAAAATAGTCTGCTTTGTTTACTTGGGACCTTTTTGTTAGGTTGTGGAGCTAAAAGCTTCACCAAGATGTAAACAGGAGAAGTTATGGAGGATGCAGAGTTGCGGGGAGTTGCAAAATCAATTGCAGGGAAATCAGCATCGATCTGATCAACCGACGTCAGTCAGATGGTAGTGAGGAAGCAACCGGCATTGGTCACCAATCGGCCAACATCAGTCATGGAAGAGCCGACGTCGGCAGCCTGTGTGAGAATAAACAGTTTGCATGATGAGTCCGGAGAGTCTATTTTGAGACTGTTAGTTTGCATGTTGAAGGCTAGTCTTAGTCTTGAGTTGCATGTCTAATTATTGTAATTAGGTTAGTCTAATTATTGTAAGCATGAGATCTATATATGAACTCATGGGCTGTATTGTAAATTTGTAGCTAGTAAGAGAGTAATAAGCTCCTTCAGAGAGAAGAGAGTAATGGTGCGTTCCTCCTAGTGCCACAGTACCAAGGTGGGTACTGGTTTGGAGAATTAGAAGGGTTCTTCATGTGTTTATGATCTTGGTTAGCATGTGTGCATGACTTTCTATAGGAGATCTACAATGGTGAGTAAGGTCTAGTGATTTTCAGGTAGCAGCAGAGAGCAGGAAATATACTTGGAGTACGGTTGTGTACTTGGTGAACTGGCAGCGTGTTACTGATTGGTTGGAGAGGTGAACATCAATTCTGTATTGGAGTTGATTGTTGTGACCAAGAGAGAGAGGGAAGAAGGTCTTGAGGTGTGGCGAACCTTTGAGGTGGAAGAAGAAGTGGCATCTTCTTTATTGTATATTCTTCTGAGTGATTATTAATACAATTGTGTATTGTCTCTCAATTCCTGTGTTATTTCATATTTTTAGTTAATTATTGATTCTGGTTAAATTCCATGTTTAGTTGCTAATACAAGAAGTAATCATATGTGCTCTAATTGGTAGAGCAAGATCCTGACACAGTGGGATCAGAGCATGTTTATTGTTCTAGGTTCCCTAACAAGTGGTATCAGAGCCTTGGTTGTAGGTTCAAGAGCTGATACCAACAAGTGGTATCAGAGCTTTTGGTTGGGTTGACTAACAGGTGGTTTAGATCTGGTAGTGTTTTTGATTACAGGTCACTCTTAGGGATTTTAGATTGAGTGGGAGTATAGCAATGGTAGAAGAAAGTAAGCTACGAATGGAGAAACTGAATAGCACGAATGGTCTGATTAATGGAAAGAAAGAGCAGGTAAAAAGAGATTGTTGGTCGGTAGAAGATCAACGCGTAGAAGCATATGTTGCAGGTGATGTTGCACAGGATGTTTTGGATAAAGTGGAATCTTTGTTTACAGATTCTTTGGCCTCTTTCCATGTAGCCTGAAATAGATCATCTTTTCATGGGTATGTCTTTGGAGACTTTGGAGAGATTTATTTAGGGGTTGGAGAGCCTTGTCAGATGATTGACAAAGGGGAAGTGAAGCTGAAATTGCAAACGGATGACACACAGTGGTTGAAGGAAGTCATGCAGGTACCAGTCTTGGAGATGATTCTAATTTCTTCAAGAAATTTGGGTGATGAGAGATGCACTGTAACTCTCACAGTGGATACACTTGGATTAGATGGTGGTAAGAAAGTAGGTATCCTTTATCTATCTACTTATATTAATGATTCACTTTTTGTTACAGAGATGTGGCTTCGTAGGCTTGGTCACATATGTAGAAGGAGAATGCAGGTTTTGAAGCGGAAGTCAGATGTCTTTGACAAGCTAAAGAACTGGAAAGCCTTGGTGTTCATGGAGGAGATGACAGACAGAGATCAAGTGAGAAAACTAAATTATTCTAAGCAGAGCAGGGTTGATTTGATTAGGATTTTGATCCATGGAGAGCTCATGGGTAAAAATTTATCACTCACAGATGAACACAGGTACCGGCATCGATCAGACAGTAACTGATGTCAACAGAATAAAGACCAATGTCAGTCATGAAAGAATTGACGTCGACAGAAAGGACATCGGCATCAGCCAGGGAAACGACGTCGATAGTCAGGGTCAGTACAGGGAGCCGACATCGGTTGGAAATAGACTGGGAGATGGCCGAGATCGGTCACTGGAATGGATAGTGGGCGGACAACAAGTCTCAAATGCTCATGTCGAGGTCAGAAAGGGTAAGTGAACCTCATATTCGTTGTTCACCTTCTTTATATTGCTTATTGATGGTCAAGAACCAGGAAGATGCGAAGAGGCAATGCAGGTAAAATCTAGATATAGTGGGAGCTTGACATGGATGAGGAGTGTGAGTCCTTGGAGAAGAACCAAATAGGTATTTTTTGGTAGAGTTGTCAGCTGGAAGTAAGCACTGAGAGACGGAATGGATTCCCAAGTTAAAGAAGAGAGTGGATGGATACAAGAGACAGAAGTCCAAGGCATATGATCTTGATGAAGCTGCAGGACAGTGGTATAGGTTTGACAGGTGGATGACTAAGCATGGCTTCAGTCAACGTCAGTGTAACTATTGTGGTTTTATCTTACCAGGTAGATGATGGTCGCAACATTATCTTGTTACTGTATGTGGGTGATTTACTAGTAGGTTTGTACATACAGCCATTTGCTGAGCTAAGGGTAAGGTTAGTTCAGAGGTGTGTCATGAAGAATTTAAAGCAGCAAAATTCTTTGGCATAAGACACATGGAGATTTTATCTCCAGTGGGAGCTGATGTGAAGACAGTGTTGGCAGGGTTCATGATGCAGGTTGCAGAATCAAAAAGCACACCAAGGGCTAGACAGTTCAAACTTAGCTTGAAATAGGGTTCGAAATCACATGAGGTCTAGTGTAGACCTGAGTTGTTTTCCCAAGCAGTGGGGGTTGTCAGAAAGTATGGAGCCAATTCGTGGAAGGAGTACTGGAGGGTAGTTTAGTGGGACTAGTAGCAGGAATTCTTGTTATGCAAGGTCAAGTTCTTCACTACATGGATATGTAGGTTCGGATGTGGCAGGTTACTTGAATGACAGGGGTTACATCACAGGTTGTGTGGTGGTTAGTCTTCAGGATTGATCTTGAAGAGGAATACAAGCTAAGGAATAATTTAGATGGTGTACAGCTATAGGTACATGTGTAGCTATTTATCTCCAAGTGGGAGATTGTTAGGTTGTGGAGCTAAAAGCTTCACCAGGATGCAAATAGGAGAAGTTATGGAGGATGCAGAGTTACAGGGAGTTGCAGAGAAACTGGTGTCGATCTAATCAATCAACGTTGGTCAGATGGTAGTGAGGAAGCAACCAGCGTCGGTCACCAGTCGGCCGACATCGGTCATGGAGGAGCCAACGTCGGTAGCCTGTGTGAGGACAGGCAGTTTGCATGATGAGTCCAGAGAGTCTATTTTGAGACTGTTAGTTTGCATGTTGAAGGCTAGTCTTAGTCTTGAGTTGCGTGTCTAATTATTGTAAGCATGAGATCTATATATGGACTCATGGTTTGTAATGTAAATTTGTAGCTAGTGAGTAAGAGAGCAATAAGCTCCTTCAGAGAGAAGAGAGTAATGATGCGTTCCTCTTAGTGCCGCAGTACCAAGGTGGGTACTGGTTTGGAGAATCAGAAGGGTTCTTCATGTGTGTATGATCTTGGTCAGCATGTGTGCATGAATTTATATAGGAGATCTACAATGGTGAGTAAGGTCTAGTGATTTGCAGGTAGCAGTAGAGAGCAGGAGATCTACTTGGAGTACGGTTGTGTACTTGGTGAACTGGCAGTGTGTTACTGACTGGTTGGAGAGGTGAACATCAATTCTGTATTGGAGTTGATTGTTGTGACCAAGAGAGAGAGGGAAGAAGGTCTTGAGGTGTGGCAAACCTTTGAGGTGGAAGAAGAAGTGGCATCTTCTTTATTGTATATTCTTCTGAGTGATTATTAATACAATTGTGTATTGTCTCTCAATTCCTGTGTTGTTTCATATTTCTAGTTACTTATTGATTCTGGTTAAATTCCGTGTTTAGTTGCTAATACAAGAAGTAATCATATGTGCTCTAATTGGTAGAGGAAGATCCTGACACAGTGGGATCAAAGCATGTTTATTGTTCTAGGTTCTCTGACACTTTTCTTCTCTAGACTTACATCTTCTGGGTCAAATAGATTCTCTAAAGTGATCAAGCCTTTGGGAAGTTTATTAGTCTTTAATTGTATGACTTGATCTCCATATGCCTCTTCTATTTTGGTTTGCAATTGATCAGCAAACTCATTTGATTGTTGTAAGAATGAAAGTACCTGAGAATCATTTTCAAATACTTTCCAATTCTCATCATTGTCAAGAATAGTTGGCCTCACTATTACTATTACTAACTCATTGTTAATTAATAGGCCAGTTGTTGGATCAAACTGTGAGCCAATCTAGGCTATCCTATCAGCTTCAAAATTTTGAATCCTGGGGACTACTTCAATATTGAAGGCTTCAAAATCTTCTATTAAGTCCCAAATCCTATGTCTATTGGATCTCATCTTTACATTTTTGGCTATTGCCTTTTCTCTAATTTGCTTCACTACTAATTCTAAATCTCCTTTTACTATTAGATTCTTTATTCCCTTTTTCTTGGCTATTAGGAGCCCATGTACTAGAGATTCATACTCAACATCATTATTTGTATAGGAAAATTGGAAATGAATAGCCCTTAAAATTTTCTCACCATTTGGAGCGGTAAGACAAATTCCTACTCCAGCACCATTTTTACTTCTAGCCCCATCAAAATTAAGGGTCCAGATTTCTGAATCTTTTTCAGATTCTTGAGTAGTTGGTGTCTCTTCCCTTAAAACATTAGGGATTTCATGGTCCTCATCAAAAATGACATAAGTGCCTAGACCAGTAGAGTCATAATTCCCATATGGGTCACTATGCATCATAGCTAGCAACTGGTTATTTTCTTCTTCTTGATCATGCTCAGTGCAGTCGCCCAACTCTTCAATAAAAACCCTTTCTTCCTTATTTAACATAGCATGATCTGCATCTAATTTTGATTTTGGTTCATTGGTGATATGATCCTTGGATAATGGTTTAGACAAAATTTTCATCTTTGATCCATATTTGGTTCTTAGAATGAGGTGAGACCAATCTAGAGACATATATCCTCCTATCTTGGCTGTAAAGTCTCTTGATAAACATAAACCAAAAACAAGAGGTATGTTTATGACTATTATATCTTGATTAACAATTATATTAGGACAATTATATAATTGTAATGGGAGTTGTCTAATTATCCCTATATTTTGTACTAATTTTCCATTTAACTGCATAACTCCTTTAGTGATTGGCTCATATTTCATTTTTAAAGCATCTGATATTGCCTTTGGCATTACTGTGGTACTAACCCCTAAATCTATCATTGCATTATGTAGTATTTTCTTTCCAACTATAAAATTCAAATAGAAGGGATCTAGTTTTTATTTGCTTACCTCTGGTGGATTGTTTACTAGGGTTGTTGTCTACAGATGAACTGTGTCCTTGAGCTTTTCTTTTTTAGCAAATCTTTCTTTGATCTCAGTATGTTTGGGCACTGCTTGGCCTTGTAGAGCTTCTTGTAACAGTGTCTTTTGCTTAGGGATGGCTAATATGTCCCAAATTGATACTTGTGTTGGAGTCCTCTTTAATTGATCGACCACATTTATTGGTCCCAGAGTCTGGGTTCTTGGAAAGTAAGAATACCTTGCCTTTTCTTGAACTTGTCTAGGAACTACTTGATTCGGCACTGATTCTGGCATTTCTTGTCTAAAAATGGTATTTGACCTTGAAATGGAGGACTTTTCATAACGTGATTATTTGCAACCTCAAGTTGTTCCACCATTCTTCTCTTTGATCTAGTGTAGTAGTCTGATTGCACCATTGGTTTCTTGGAAGTAGAAGCTTCCTTCAAGAATACTGATTCTTTATCTTCCACCCATGAGAATAAAGCATGTTCTAGGGCTATTTCTTCCTCTTGTTGTAAATACATTCCTTGCATTTGAGCCATTAAGACTGAATTTTGCATACCAAGAGATTGGTATGCTTGATTGTCACTAGTACTTGCAAATTGTCCATCTATTTTTCTTTGCTCTGCTACCTTTTGTTGTAAATTACCCATGGGACAATCCTTAGGTGTATGATCATTATTTCAAGGGAAACACCAGGCATTAGTGTTATCCACAATTATTTTGACCTTGAACAATCTCCCTATTCAAATTGGGGGGAATAGTTTGTGAGGGTGTAGGGACTGCGACTAATTGGTTTATTGGCTAAGGGTTATTTTGCCTTTGAGGACCTTGGTATTGGTTTGGTTGTGATGAAAATATATTCCCTTGATATCCTTGATATTGAGGCCTAGGGTAAGGATTTTGCTATCTTTTTATATTAATCAGTTCATTAGAAAATGTCTTTAAGATATTCTTGATATCATCCATCTCAAATGACTGAGTAGAGACAAGTTCTTTAGCAAGTGGTTTAGGATATTGATACATAGACACAGGTGGGGCTATGGATTTAGGGGTTTCGTGAGGTAATTGCAGGGTAATTTTTGGAAACATGGGCATGGGAGGCCTTGGAGGTAACTTTCCAGCATCTATAAAATTATTTTCAGCTCTGACTGCATAGTCATAAGCCTCTGCTAGAGTCTGACCTCCAAGTGACTGAATCATAATAGATATATTTGAATTTAAAGCCTTAAGATAAAACATTATAGCCATACCTAGTAATGGTCTAGCAGTAGTAGGAATCCTTTCCCAAGTCTTTTGAAATCTGAAATTGAAGTCAGTCATTGCTTCTTGTGGTGCCCTTTGGATGGTAATCAATTGTTGTAACAAAGAAGACTTATCACCCTTTTCTTCAAATCTTTCAAAGAAAAGATCTCTGAGCTGATCCCACATAGATATGGTGTTTGGGGTCAACGATTGGTACCATTCCAGAGCCTCCCTTTAAAATAAGTTGTTAATAATCTTATAGCTACATTCTACTGTGTGACCACATGTATAGCACAAACATCAAATACATCTTGAAAATGTTCCTTAGGTGTTTTAAAATCTTGCCCACTAAATTTGGGCAGAGCTTTCAAGGCATTTACTGGGATAGGATCCCAAGTGGCTAGTGGTATTGGGAGAATTAAAGGACTACCAGTGTTCCAACTTGCATAATTCCTTGGGGGTATAGGGGCTCCAATATTTACTCTTGGTATTGGTATAAACTGATTGACACTTCTTCTTGGACTAGTTACCAAAGGTGGAAAAAGAATACCTAAATTTATAGCAGATTGAGATCTGGTTACTGGTCCACAGCTCTGACTCCTTGTAGCTCTCTGGTTCATACAGCCTTTGAAAAAAACTTCAAGACTGGTCCCACCAAGCGTGCCAAAAACTGTTGATGGTTAAAATTGCACTTTACTTCTAACACCAACAATGGGAAGTTTCAAGGATGTGGGACTTGCAACTTGAAATGACCTCCATATTTTTAAGAAGCTGGTCTCTTCTTTATCTCAAGTGTTTGGAGGAAATGGATAGGAATTTAAATAGAAACACAAATGCAAAGAAAGAAAATCTAACTATGGCGATGCGCCTAAATGTAATTCGATCCTTAATTCTAATCACAATGAAACTATATGTAAGATTCAATCACATTGAAGAGTGAACAAGGCATGATCAATGTAAAAGATAGAAACGATAGAAAAAAGAGGCTCACAGCTTAGACTACTTTTGTAATGACACATAAAACATCAACAAAGGCACATAAGTCTATCTTCTTATTAATTCTCTAGTCATATAAAAGGCACAGAAACATGCATAGTTACATAAACTTTACAACTCAAGAAAATAGAACAAAGGCAAATGATATTCCTGATCATAGCTCTAAAATTCTAAAAACTCTTGACAATAGTCTCTCCCAAAAAATTCTCTCCAATCTTCTGATGATGATCCTAGCAAACTCTGCACCCCTCTTTATAGCTTTGGATTCACTACAAATTGTCTGTGTTCCCAATCCAATGGCCCAACTAAACTCTAACTAAACTAGAAGTGTCTAACAGAAGATATTTCTTAGATTCTGAAACATTCTATCTTCCTATAGTTCATTGGTTGAAATAGATACACAGGATGTTCCCTTCTATCAAATGGAAGAGGACACTTGGCCCATTTCTTGAAAACCTTCTTACTACTTATGAGGCATCAAAGAATGACACTTGGCATGTTCCACAACCTTATCAAAGACACATGGTGCTTTCTACTTTAACTATACTCTTACTATGTCTTTGCTTAGAAGTGTTTGGTCCTTGATATCTGTCACCATCCACTTCTCCCAAAACTTAAACAACTTCTATATAGAAAATGGAACCCAAATCAGTTCTCGCCTGAGCAACTTCAAAAAGGGAATAGGGACATGTGGCACTTTTTGCTTATTCTTGAAAAAGGACACATGGTGATCTCCGCTGTCTTTAGCTATCTTTTTGAGAAACCTATGGAAGGTGACATGTGTCTGTCTCTGTGTTGCCCTGTCTATACTATAAAAATAATTAGGCCTCATTTCATACTTTACATGGACGATGACACTTGGTGGCTTCCACTTGCCTCAGAACAAAAACCTAGAACCCAACATGGTCTTTACTTGTCAATGAAACAAAATGAAGATAATTCAGAGGTTGACACATGGTGGCTTCCACTCTCTTCAGCTGGGGATACATGGCATCTTATATTGCTTTTTATAAAATCACATTGAAACCTTCCACTGTTACCACCTGGCACCTTCTGCTTGATCCTGATACTTAGCTTGTTGAAACCTTCCACTCAAAAGAGATTTGAAATGCGGATGTCGATATGAAACACAGATGCTGACACTTGTCACATTCTACTGAGTTGGTATGAGACACGTGGCACATCTCGACCAACTTCTAGAAATTATGAAAGGTGCCTCAGATGATGACACTTGGCAGCTTCCACTTGATTTTGACACTTAGACAAAAATGATGCAAAAAATAAATTCGAGCCCGCGCTCTGAGTCAAAACTCCATCTTCTCAAACCAAAATGTACAGGGACAAAATTTGGATTGCACGACTGTGAATCAAAATGAAACGTAGAGTATTTTTTACTCTACAGGTCCTAAATATATAATAGTGTGTGTTCACTCGTATAAAGTAGATATAACATCAAGCGGTGGGTCAAAAGGTCAGTGGATTCTAATATAAAATGTGTGGGTGATAATTGTCTTAAACATGTTAAATTGGTAGAATCTCTATGGATCACATTCATTTATATAGATATATATCAATGATGCAATCAAGGTCAATAAGTTAATATAGCTTAGATCAAGCATGAGGCCACCAAGTGTCCAAATTTGATAGGCCCAAATCAATGATTGATAACTAATGAACAAAGTTGAACCTAAGAGACTTTCGATGGAGGTCGATGAAGCTATTTTTGACCCAAGAAAGTAAATACATAAGACCCAATTTTTAAGATGATCTAAGATGAAACAAAATGGATATTTCAAGTTTGAATAATGCCATTAAAGTTTTGTAGATGTAGAATCAATATTTTGGGTCTAATAAAGATTGATGGTGGGCTACTAGGTTGTTCAAGTGATGCAAATGCACCCTAGTAGATATGATGACTATATGAAAACCAATAAATGGGATTGGCTTTCATCTATAGTAGATATGTGTCCAAGGGTTGTATTAAGGAGCATGCCAAGGCATAAATATGATAGTCATATCATCCACATCTCAATAAGAACATTCAGTGACCTAAAGAAGACATAGTCATGTTCAGTCATGTTGATGGACATAAAGATTTTGTCCTTATAAGCAATCCAAGTAGAAGATGGTGTGGAGTCCCAAAATGGAGATCTGGAGGTTAGAAGAAGTAGTTATAGAATTTAATGGATTTTTAGGAGATCTCTAAGGGTTTTCCTTCTTAGAAGGAGCATGACTCAACATAAAACACATGTTTTTGTCTTCTAGTATGATTTTTTAAAGAGTTCAAAGGTTATCAAGACAAATAAAAGTTAATTTATCTATGATATATTATGTCCTAATCTGATCAAATATGGTTGAAAATTCATTGAAAGGTGGTGTGTCAATTCATTTATCATTCTCTGATGGCATACTCTCACTCTCTCTTTTCTATTTTTCTATATCTCCCATTCTTTCCCATTGGTAAGCTCTCTCTCACTTTTGATAATAAATTCTCTCTCAATTCTAGAAGAGCAGAGATTTTCATTTAATAAGGCTAGACCCTATCAAAATTTGCATAAAAGGCCTCTTGAGGCAATAAAGACTTTCTTTACCTATCTCTCCCCTTTGAATCATGTGTAGTGAAGTTTGTGCATGATGGCATTATGAAGGAGAATATTCCATGCCCATTGTCCTTATTTATTTCTCATTTCTAGGTGTCTTCAAGTTAGTTATAGGTCTAATTTAGTTTTCTTTCTATCATTAATTCAATCTCTCAGTGAGTCTTAAAACTCCTCTTTGCTTTCATTTATTGCCTCTTGAACCTATCTTATGAAACACTTATACAACTAGCTAATTTTATGAGATTATGTGAGCTAGCATTAGCTTATGCTTCCTCAGTGTTTACTTCATGATTATGTGAGTTCTCATTTAAAATTGGTGCATCACCCTTTAATCTTTCTTCATATCCCTTTACCCCTTATTTAACCCTTTTCTCAATGTAAACATTAGTTTAGGTGATCCATCAAGAGGAACTTGACCTTCTCTGGAGGTCTAACCCCACCATAGGTGACCCATAGCTTGGGGTTGTTCCCATAATGTAGCTCAATTAGAGAGAACATAAAGAACCCTCTCCAATGGTGAAAATTGAATCTATAATAGTACACTTAATGTCTTAAAAATGAATCCAAGACTTCATCCATAAAAGGAATTGGAAAATGATCATTTATACAGACATCTTTTAGCACATGGTAGTCTCCACACACAAATTTCCATAGACTTCTTAGGATCCACTACCATTAAACTAACCCAATCTGCGTTTTCTATTGGATATATAATGTTTTCATCTTGCAAGTGATCTAGTTTGGCCTTTACTTTCAAGTTCATATTTTGATTTAACCTACTGTGTGAAATCATTTAGTTTAATTTGCATTTCACCAAAATAAGAGCCTACCCCCTTTACTTATATGAATTTTGTTGGAAAAACATCCTGGTAATCTCACAATAATTGTAATGCTTTTGAAGTCTCATTTTGTGTCTGATATTAACCCAAAGTTATAATCTTTGGTGCTTATTCAGTCCCTCTATTTCTTACCAACGTATTTAAAGGATCTTGATATATTTTATTAGAACCACTTGGAATGGAATCTTGTACTATTTTTTATTTTTCTTGCTCATCGATATTAAAATTTCATAGTAGTTATTCCCCATTTTGGTCTATGATTTGGCATTTAGATCTTCCACTTATCTCTTCAGTTCAAAAAATACATTCAAATTTAATTCTTCATCATTATTATTGGACTTTGTTAATTATGTACCATCTATGATCCTATTGCATGGATTGATAAAAACCTACTACTTTTACTTTATTACCTTGTAATTTTGGATACCTAAATTCAAATCTCAAGTTACTTATTTCTATAAATATGAGCATAATACTTAAGTATTCTACTCACCCATAACATAAAAATATTTTCAAATTTTGAAGAGAATTTTATACCAAAGGATTCTCATCCTCAAAAACAAAATTTTGAGTAAAATCCTATTGAACCTAGGGCCAATGCTTTGTCCCACATCTGTGTTTTTAGTACATGCTCCAAGTTATTAAAAGTAATACAAGAGTATATATAAATAAATGCATATAATATTTTGGTTGTACAACCTATATATTCCATACATCCACACACTTATGAACATTATTTTTGGGCACTTTTTTCCTGGAAGAAGGGTCATTATTATCTAATAGTAGCTGGTATTTGGAATCAAGCATGCAATAATTCATAGGCCTAAGCAATACAAGAGTATATATAAATAGATGCATATAGTATTTTGGTTGTAAAACCTATATATTCCATACATCCACACACTTATGAACATTATTTTTGGGCACCTTTTTTCCTGGAAGAAGGGTCATTATTATCTAATAGTAGCTAGTATTTGGAATCAAGCATGCAATAATTAAGAGGCCTAATCTCAAGGTCAATAATTTAACCTATGGATTTCACACTAGGTCAAAGTATCTCCTTTTATGGAATAATTTAGTGCATTAACCCTTTGATCTATGTTTAGAACATGATTTTGAAGCCTAAAATTAAATTTATTCAAGTCATAAGTTTAACGTATTGTGATAGTTGATGTTATATGGAAAATACCATGCCCATTAAGCATACCTCATGATATTCACTTTAAAAATTTAATGTGTAGGTATTCAAGTCACCACTAATTAGGGATACATTATCCAGAGGTAAAATACCTTCATTCATTGGCTCTATGTAGTCCATATCTATCACACCTACTTTGTACATAAAATCTACTTCAGACCTAGTTGGTGATCACATATAAGGTGACTTGCATTCATCCATTTGAAATTGAAAAATTGGTGCCTTTATAATCATGGGTCTGTAGATATATTTCCAAATTATTTTTAACTTTTGTTGAGGTTACATTCTTATTATATTCTATAGCTCATAGGGCATTAGGCTTAGATTTTGTACTCACCTTGAACCAGCTATTAACCCCATATAAATATGGTGAATCTTACTCCTTAGGTATGATGTGTGGATTATGATCTAATTTATTCAAGGGCATAATGATGATTTTATCCCCTTGATGTACTTCCAACTAATTGTGTACTATGTTAATGGTAATTTAACCATCATAGGTCCACTTCTTACCTATTAACATAAGATAGTGCATTTCAATAGTTTTCATGTCAATCACTTTAAATTCTTCTTGCAATATTAGGTCAACCATTTTGTTTTCTACATCTTCTAATCAACCAATAGGATTTACCCTATTATATTTTGTAAGGTTTAGTGTAAATGGCTTGTAATTGAGTGTTGGTTGTCCAATAGCTTCCCAAGTAGATCAAAGACTCATATTTATTATGATTTGAAAATTAAATATAATGTTAGATACTTCATATCCTACCAGCTCAATATCCATGCAAAAATCAACATCCTAGGGCTTCTTAGTTTTTACATACCAAACTACTTTTTCAATGTTTTATTTGGCCTCATTGTGCACATTCCAACAAGTTATGTAAGATATTTATAATATTTCTTGAGATATCTTCATTTCACAGAGTGTTCAAAAGTTTTAAAATGTCAATCAAGGCAATTATTACTCCACATTGCTTCATTATGTGGATAATATACCCATACATTTGTGCATCAATGGTTATGGCATCACCCTTAGATGTAGTCTATTGTATATTCTAAATAACTTGAGTTTATTGGTATATGAAGCCTTTTTCCCTTGTAGGGTTAGGATATTTTCATGTTAAACCTTATTGATAATTTGATCCTATGGAATTTCTAAAGGAGGAAATCCTTGCTCTATGTGTTGTTACCTTGTAACTTCTTGTATTAATGAAAATTATTTATGATATAAATTTATCATGTTTACATTCTACAGAGGTTTCTCTTTCATCTGCTTCTCCAAAACTAAACAATATTTAGTATGGTGTTTTCTTACAAATATATAATAGATGCAGTATATCTACCTTTGATATATTATTTGGGTAATTTAGTGCAAAGTTATTATATTCACCACACAAAAAATATTAAATTGGATAAAAATATTGTTAATTATTAGTATTATGACATCCTTAATATCCACCATGGTATCCCTCTACATCCTCTTCTATTTTGTTAGAACCCCCAAACTTGTAACCATTTCCCATCAAATCCCCATTGTTGTTACTTCTAAGCATTATATCCACCATACTATCATTAAAGAGATGATGAAGCCTAATTTTATTGCTACAACTAAAGAATCATAGTGTTTCATGATGACTGGTATTGATAATGTGGAGATGATTGTGCCCATCTAGCCAAACCTTATGGTTAATACTAAGGTGATGAAGGAATCCACCCTAGATTGCCTTGTGTTGTATTAGCCATTTCTACCCTTGGGCTTGAAATAACCTAATTCACAATAGGTTTATGTTTCTTATGAATATGAAGACATTCTTGGTGATGTCTTATTCTAGATCATGTAGGGATTGAAAACTCTTCTCATCATTATTTTTTGACTTAAAAAAATTACAATATAGGCTCTATGGTTTTTAAGTGCACTAATATAATAGGTATCATTTTGATGTCGCATGTCATACTACTCTACATATATCACAAAACTATATTTTGATTTTAGAACAATCATTCTTATGATTCCCTTATTTACCATACTCCACAAACCATAGGCTTACCTTTGGTTTATTTATTTCATGAAGCTTCTCCATCTTATTGATAAAAACATCTATTTTGTCTCAATTTTAGATCTAGTTGATGGACCGTATCCATAATTTTCAATCTGCTCTACCCAAAATGCAACTACTTGTGCATTAGCCTTAGTCAAGAACTATGACTACATAATGGAAAACCTACTCCTTGATCACACTCAATCCACAAACTAGGTATCCTTATCTTTGTCTTCTAAATTAAAATCAACTTTGTTCATTACATTTGAGAATCTACAATCGTACTCCCATACTTATTCTTCACTTTTTTTCGAATATATTTAAGATCCTAAATCGTCTAGCTTGAGCACTTTTTCATCTTGAATAATATAATTAATTGGTATCTAACTTTTTTAATTCTTATGGAATTAACATCCCTTTTATAAATGAATTTCAAATCTCATCTTACTAAATCTTTGATCATCTCACACTTTTTTACATCCTTAGTGGTCACTCCCTTAACCTACCATTTCATATCACAAGTGAAAAAATATTGTTTAAGGTTCAAAGACCCATCATATGGGGTCCAAGAAATAAACACTCAATCATTCACCACCATGCTTGGTGTACTTGTAAATGTTACTAATTGCTTCTATAAACTAGTATTTATGGGTGTCATAAAACTAGTTGTGAAATAAAGTCCAACCTCTTCTAATTTCTTCTTGGATATTATTTTCTTAGTTTTTATGCTAAGTTTACCAAAGTTATTTATAAATGATTCATACCAATTTTCTCCTATCCCAACCTTTACACTTTATTTTCTATTTATTGAAGATAAAATGGGATTGGGGATGCATACTTATCAAATGAATGATCTATGTCTTCAACTTCTTCTATCTATAATATTGAACCTACGATAATCCTATGATTTAGCATCTTCTTTTAAAGAATATTATTTCCCTAGTCCAAATAATACCTTCCATGTAACCAAGATCTACCCCTATCCTATAACTACTCTATTGTTAATCAACTTTCTTCTTTATCCTTGATCTATTCCATATCCTCTCTATCCCAATTTTTGTCTTCTTTCTTGGGCCCTTCCATTCCTCGCTCTACATAATCTATGAATTACACAATTTTTTCCACTTATGTAGCCTCTCTCTGGGCTCCCCTTTCTTCAACGTCATATATTTTACTCCCATTCCTATTCATAGTTACATTTTGGTTATCCTTTTTATTCCACCTTCTTTGTTATCATAACTCTATTTTCAATCCCAAATATTTACTCACTTTGTTTCTCTATGTCCTCTATATTTTGGGCTCAATTTCAAGTTCTTCTACTCAACTTTTCATCATTCACTCTTGCATCACACGCACACTGATAATGTCCAAAGTGACTACTCCATGTTGGTAGGGGTAGGATCCATTGCCATTTCAATAACCAACATCCTTATAAGATTAATTACTCACTATAAAAACATTCCTCGGATCCCTCTCACAAATATATCATGTGTAGCCTCAAAATATTGATACCCTTACATAACAAATTTTATAATATATCTATTAAGAGTAGATTTTTTCTAGTGATCTATAACATGAGTCCATTTAGTATCTAATATTCACAAATTTTTTAGTATTTATTTTGTCTAAGCTAGAAATTATATCCTCCTCGACCAAAAACAATAGTATTTCAATCTTGATAATCACACAGTTAATAGTCTAGGCAATTCACACCAAAAAATCTCAAATATTTTAATGTAAATGTGCTCATGGATAACTTCTTGTGCAGAACTCCCTATCCTTCTTAATTCATCCTCTATAAAATAATAACTTTGTTCATTGATCCATCTCTCCAAATATCTTTATTTGGGAATCCATCATAACATATTTTGTAGTTCCACACTCACTGCACCATTTTTAGCAGAGGTTCCTAGAAAAACCCATTAGAACATGCTAATACAAGGATAGTTGTGTGAGATGTGACAAAATTATACAATAAACAAAAACTCAGATAAAACCTAGTCATTAATTAGTAAATATGGTTTAGTTATGCATGAAACATAGACTTAATAGTTACAAAGCATTCACTATAATATACATTATTAACAGATTTAGACAAACATAAAATTCTCTACACATAGAAAAATGATAAAACCATTTTTGAACTTCATATTAATCTATATCACATCAAAATTCTTTTATAATATAATGTCACATCCTAATTTCTCTCTAAGATAAATAACCTATTTGATCTATGGATTATTGTGGTTGATTAGTTGATTAACTAATATTTTATTAAGCTTGATGACATGTGTTGATTATGGGATAGTTTGTGTTGCTTAATTTACATGATTATTTTGATATAAGTTAGTAGTAGTTTTATATTTAGTATATTATTATTATGTTTGATTATTATATCACATTATTTTATGGATATAATGATGTTTTCATCTAACTACCTTCATTGTCATGAGGTGGATGCAGGATAGATTCTTCCCTTAGAGTGTGACAGAGGGAGAGCATCATCAGAGAGGGTGGTTTAGAATAAAGACATTGGGGGATGATAGAGAATGAATCTAGAAACCCTTTCACACACCACTTAATATATCATGTTTTGTAATTAGTTATTTTATTTAGGTAGCATAACATATTTTATGTACTTTTATTTTAGGTGATTATTAATATGATTTCTAGTATTATCTTGATTGTTGATGATGATCATGTTGATTGTTTGAGTGATTTCACTAATTTTGTGATCTTACATATCTCATCTTTATTTCGCTTAAATTTGTCTATTTTAGGTTTTAAAAAAAACAAAGAAGAATGATAGGGATAAGTGTTTAGAATGAACCTGGATTGGTTTATGCATCGTATCCAGATGTTGTGAGCTCTCCTCTTTGGCTAGGGAGGACTACTTACAAGTAAGAAAGCACTACCACAAAATATTTGTTAGTAGATATTTGAGTGGGCTACCAAGCTATATGTTTGTTCTAGGAAGTGTCAAACTTACTTAGAGATGATAGTCCACTTTTGATAGACAAAAGAGTAATAAATAACCAAAAGAGAGGCAAAAAGAGAGTAAAAGAGAGATAATGTTACCGTTATTTGCAACCTGAATGCAAAAAAAAGGAACAAAGTGCAGGTGGTATATTATGTTTATATTTTGGAAGTTGTTTGGGTAAATTTTGGAAAGGATATAAAATCCATAGTCATCAATGTCGGTTAGGTTGGGAGGTCGATAAGGGTGTGACCGATAGCAGTTATGCTACCAAGGTCGGTAGGGAAGGTGATTGATGTCAATTAGGTTGTCAAGGTTGGTAAGGGCAATAATTACCTAAGAGCTTATATAAGTATTTTCTACATTTGGGAAATGGTTTTAGTCAGGTATGAGAGGTTAGGGAGAGCTGTGTGAGATAGAGTATGGTTTAGATGGATCTGGTCAAAACTTTGGTGTGTCAAGGTAAAGAGAAACAATTATGGAAGCTTTATAACTCCCTCATGGGTGTTCAGTCAGGAATGGGTAAAGTAGTGAATAGTAGATGTAAAATGATAGTAAATTAATAGCTTAAAGGACCTATAGAATAAGTGATATACTTAGCTATAGTGGTGATTGAATGATAAGTGTCAGATTTATGGCTTCTATCAGGGAGTTCAAATTAATGCCTTGAATGGAGAAAACAAATGGGTGTTATTGGTTCTCAAGAGCTTGGTTCTTGATTTGGATTGACTTATGTAAGATAAAAGTAAGATACAATGCCAAATGTTGAATTTTAAGAGCTTGGATGAAAATAAGAATGATTTTTCTTGATTTATGTTGACCTAAACATTAGGTTAGAGTTTCGCTTATTTAATCGATGTCATCAATCTCGTTGATGTCGGTCATGGGTTGACTGACATTATTGGCTTTAGAATAGGTTAAACTACTATTTTTGGATAGTTTTATGTTGCTTCTCATGTCAAGTGTGTCACCCATTACAAAATGGTAAAAATAGGAGGTTAAGGATGTAGTTGGTTAGGAATTTAGTTTTGAGGTGAGAATAAGTCTTGGGTAGTTAGGGTGAGGGGACTAAGTCTTGAGGTAACTCATCAGGTGAGAATCAGTCTTAGGGTGAGGTGACTAAATAAGGTAGAATAAGTGGTTTTTAATTAACTTAATTAAGTATTTTAAATTAATTAAATGTGTGAGAGGTAAAATCATGGGTTATGGAGGCTAATTGTTATTATTGAAAAATGGGCTTAGGGGGGTTTCAACACAGGGAGTTACACACATGTGTGTAACATAATTTTGGTGTCTACATTTTCCCCTTTTTGTCTTATAATTTGTACTAACAAGTTGCAAGACAAAAATAGGAGTTATATGCTCTAAGTATTGGATGAGGTATCCCCCCATAAATTGGGAATCAATGGAGGAGAAATTGGAATCGAGTACCAATTTGATAAGAAGTGAATTTGGTGAGTGGAGAAGAACTTAGTATCCCTTTGTGCACATATAATACTATGATTTATAGTTGATAAAGTCAAGAATAGGTAAGGTTGAGGAAGACTTGGATAGAAATAACCAAAGTATAGCTTGTAAGTAATAGCTGAGAGGTCAAAACAATCAAAGTTGTAGCTCCAATGGTCAATGTGTCCAAGGTATCCAAGGTAGGAAGTGTCCCTAGAAAATATAAAAGGTTATAGGTGATAGGATGATCTTGGTCACCATTTAAAACACCTAATATACATGCATGTGTACAATAGCCAACTATAGAAAAATAACATAAGTGGTCAAGACAAGTAATGCAAGGTTGGTGTAAAAGGGTCAATGAGCAAGGAGATATTCATGATCTCCAAGCAAAGTCATCATGGATGGAGATGTCAGTGATCTCTAAGGGTAGTTTTCAAGGTTGGGGAGATATATGTGATTTCCAAATTAGTGGTTATAGTTAGGTAGATATATGTGATCTCTAAATTGCCCCAATTATGGGTAGAGTCTAAAGAGTTCTAGTTGATGGTGGAAACATTAATTCAATGGTGCCAACATTAGTGACATTGCTGATGTCAGTAGTAAATATTATTGACATCAACAGCTTAGGGTAAATTTATTGATATCAGTGGGCTTAAGTGTCGATGTCGATAGATTAGGTCAATGATGATGACACAATGGTGGCTGACCAAACTTGACAAAAAGGGTGTTTAGTGGCCCACCAAACTCATTTGCAACATTTGATTGGAGAAAAATAGAGATCTGACTGTTATTGAGATGGCTAAGCTAGGAGGGGACCCAATAGGAGGTGCACCACCATAAGAGTCAGTTGTACCAACCTAGAGGAGATGGAGAGATGAGGTAACATTGTCTATGATTGGATTTGAAACTTGATTTGTTTATTTTGATTTGGTAGGCTAAATTAGAGGTTGGGGGAATAGAAAATGTTAGTAGAGGGGTAAGAAATGGGGTAGGGTAGGTTTAGGGTAAGTTAGGAGGGATTTGAGTAGTTGTCAGCTGAAAATTTGAACTTTTTAGGGATGGGTCATTCAGCCCTAGGGCCGAACCAGTCATTGACATTGGTAGGGTCCACCAACATCAATTGACATGACACTAATGTTGGTAGGTTTCTACCGATACCAAGTACCAATGTTGGCATGCTAGACCGATGTTAGTGACTATGAAGAACTAGAAAATAGGAGAAAGGGTCATTTTAGAACCCTAATGGAAGTAGTCAACTAGCCTAATGGTTGAGCTAGCCTTAGAAGACCTCATGTTAATTGAGTGTTACCTACATATCCCAGTTTAGGGCCTTAGGCCAATGTAGTTCTCCCAAATCCTAGGAAAAAATATCTAAGGTATCATTAAAATTGTGTTTAAAAAAGAGGGGTTAATATAGGTCAAGAAACCTAGGGCTTAAAAGATAGGGCATAGGATCGAGGGATAGGGATAAAATCCATGAGGCATAGAGTTATGATAGGCAGTTGGGCCTAGGGTGGAGAGAGAGAGGTAGTGAAGCCTAGGGTAGAGAGGGAAGAGTAGGGTAGATAGGTGGGTATATAGTCAAGCTAACCTTAGAAGACCTTGTGTCGATTGAGTGCTACCTACACAGCCCAATAGAGGGCCTCAGACCAATGTGGTTCTCCCAGAGAGAAAGAAAAAAGGTGGTGATAGATTATATTAGAAAGTATGTTACTTGAGTTATGTGTGTATGGATGCAAGTGAGGCTAGAGTTGACATTACAAGATCACCTATTGAGGCTAATAATGTGTATGAGGAGGGATGTCACCCTAGACAAGTGGGATCACATGGTAATCATGGGGTTAGGAGGAGTGAATGATATTGCAGAGTCACCCAAGATGTGAGCATGATGATATCACTGATCAAGAGGTGGGATCACACCACCAACACCTTCTATCTACCGATCAAAGAGTTGATAATGACCTAGGAGGATGTATATAAGATATTGTGATTGTCATTCTAGGGTGAGGAGCTCTTTTCATGCTCAAGAGAGGAGCATGATATGCACATGGTGGTATTATATGGTGAGCATGTTAGTGATGTGACTTATCATTCAGTGAGTTTTGCTTACGAGCCACTATATATGGCTGATGAGGAGTAACATCAGCTGAGCATCTTGATGATGTAGGGATCATAGTGTATTCATTACTAGATGTAGATGGTGGGAGATTTTTTATTGCATTGATGGGTGTTCTAGCACAGATGGTTGAGCAGTGCACTATTTTTACATGGGGACTAGTGTTTTTAGCTTAGTTATACAGAGTGCTATGGGGTTTGAGACTATGTCAGTGATATAGTTTGTGTGTTAGCCATTTACTACACTATTGGGCATATGATCATATCCTGGTGACATTACCATAAATGTTACCTACCATGATTTTATCTAGCTTCAGGGTTGGTTTCAGATGATGGAGAGAGGATATGGCACAAACCTAAGTGGATGGCATAGTGCATGATATTACATATTATAGGTACATGATTGAGGGTTTGATCCCTACAGATATTTTTTGGAGACCCTACCTGATATACCCCATATTCAGAGGATAGGCATAGAAGCTTATCAGCTTATAGAGCTCATTATGGGTTAGAGGGAGACGAGCCAGTGAGCTAGAGATGGTACCCATGACATGGGTCAGGAGGTAGTTTGACCAACTATAGAATATACTACCTGCCTTCCCTCGGTATAAGAGGGATGACATAGAGGCACCCCTATCATTTCCCCAGGAGATAGATGGGCCAAATTTTGAAGATCTACCAGTAGGGCTAGGTGTTGGAGATCCAGGGTGCATAGTAGCATATACAGCTTGGTGGATAGGTTTACATCCTATAGTAGAGGTCAAGTGGTCACCACCAAATTTATAGGGGTTAGTGAGAGAGATGGATGTAGTTTTACAAGCATGGGATGCAATAGTGTAGGTTAGAGATAAAACACAGACATAAATATTAGCCTTACAAGGATAGGTGGTGATGTTAAATGGCCAGGTTGGGGTACTACAAGGCCAGGTTGGGGCATTATAAGGCCAAGTCGAGGTGTTACAGGGTTAGGTTACTGTACTAATAGTGGAGAGGGATATCTTGAGAGAAGTAGGTTAGGGTACTCCTCTTCCTCCATCATAGGGACCAGTACAGGCAGGGCATTAGCAGGTGCTATGGGACCACCACAGACTATATCATTGGTGAGATATACTACTACCCTTGATAAGATTGCCTATTATGAGAGGGCCATTAGGGAGTTCCCATAGATTCAAAGGTACTCTGAGTTTAGAGAGTAGGAGAGATCAGTGACATGGACCATGAATTCTAGCTCATGTAGATGTAGATGAGCATAGAGTGTTGATGACACTACTTCTTCACAACCACATGGAGAGCCTCAAGGACTTTGAGTGCCAAAGTTTCTTTTTGTTACATATGTTATATATACACCAGCCTGTGAGCCAAAGATGAGAGATGTATATTTTGAGAGAGATGTTATTATGATGTACATTTATTTTAAGCATATATATATATATATGAGATGTTTATTTATTATGATTTTGAGATGCATTTATTGTGATTGTGATGATGATATAGATGATGATTTTATGCTATGTTAATTTGATGTTAATGTTAAGCATGTTAGCTAAGGTGTCCTAGAATTCTTCATATGTGTGATGGTATATGCATAGTTGGTTGGTTAACTTCATCTTAAAATGTATCCATATGTGTGATGGTGTATGCTTAAAATGAATAGGTTGGTTATGTTATTTTATTTCAACATTTTTTCATATTAGTGATGGTGTATGTGTAAAATAAATGGAGTAGGATTTGATAGTGTTGGTATGATGTTTGTTCATCTCAAATAGAGAGATCGACATGTGATTTGGATGGGAAAATAAAGAGGTAGAATGCATGTGTACTGGTAAAGACCATAATCAAAACATAAATAGGCTCAAGAATATGATCCTCTTTCATGCCTTACATCAGTGGACCATTGTGTTTGTTAGAGAAGCATCATGCTCACCTTATGTTAAGTGAGTTTAAAGTCCCTTAAAAGAGTACGAGGGATAAAAGGGTAAAATGAGGGAAAATGTTTGGGTAGCATAATCTTCAAAGTGGGGATGGCATGCCCCTGCTTTGGGTGGCCCAAGAGCTACTATAGGCAAGTCCATGACTTAAAATGTTTTTGTGTGTAAGATGATCAATGAAGGAAGCCTAGAAAGGGATTTTGTATGTGTTAAGGTTGTATAAATTTGATCAATATGAGAAGCTTTTTTTTTAATATTTGTATTTCCCTTTGAGAATAAATATTGGCTTAGCCATCCTTCAAGGGAGTGGTCTAAGCATTTATTTTTGAGTTTAAATAGTTGTCCTTCAAGGGAGTAGTCTATTGATAGTAGCAAAGAGAAGTTACGTAGCTATCCTTCAAGGGATTAGTCTACATTGAGAAGCATGACCTGAGAGTTTATAACTTGTCACATATCCCATTTGTTTTTATTTTTTTTATTTTAGTCATGGACAAGAATATAGAGACTTAGGGGTTGTCCACTTTGATGGCAAAACCATAGCACTTTCTAAGTTAGCTAAGTGTGTAGGATCAAGGTTGAATAAGAAGGGAGATGAATGTAATAGGGATGCTCGAGAGATGAGCTCAAGTTAAACATGAGTTGAAGTGATGCTTGGTTAACAAAAGAATGGTCAAAGGTGTAAGGCATTTAAAGGCTCAGGTTCTGGCCTTCCTTCGAGAGAAGACATGTGATAAGTTCCTGAGTCATACTTGTGAGTTATGATATAGGGTCCAAGCCAATTAGGAGAAAAATTACCCATTTGCTTTTCTCCATGTTCATCACATGTTGATTTTATTTTAAGATGAGATCTCCAATATTGAAATCTCTTTCTTTGAGGTTTTTGTTATAAGCACATTTGATACGTGCTTGATGGATTTAGATGTGGTTGAGGGCTATGAGACGGCGTTCATCAAGAAATTCAAGTTGAGCAAAATGTTCTTGGTGAAAGTCATCATTAGTAAGTATGTCTCTTATATAAATGTGAAGAGAAGGAATCTGAACCTCAAAAGGCAAAATAGCCTCCATCCCATAGACCAAGGAAAAAGGGGTAGCACCCTTAGGGGTTTGAATGCTAGTGCGATAAGCCCATAAAGCAAAGAGAATGTGTGTGTGTCAATCCTTACCCATATCATTAACTACCTTCATGAGAATTTTGGTCAATGTTTTGTTAGAAGCTTCTACCTGTCCATTTACTTATGGATAGTATAGTGATGAGAAGCTTAATTTGATTCCAAATGTATCACAAAGACTTTGAACAATCTTTTTTTTGAAATATTTTTCATTATCTATTATAATTTTATGTGGAACACAAAAATGATAGATGATGTGATGGTTGATAAAGTTGATAATTTTGCCAGCCTTAATGGAGATGAGAACAATGGCCTCAACCCATTTGGTGAAGTATTCAGTGGTAGTAATGATATAATGATGATGGAGGGATGAATAAGGATTAATATCCCTAATTAAATCCAAGTGCCATTAGGAGAAAGGCTAGAAGTCTTTGGTGACCCATAAGGCATGACTCAGAACATGAAGGAGGTTAGCATGTTGTTGACATTTGATGCAATGCTGAATGTAATCAGCACAATCTTGATGGAGTGTTGGCCAATAATAGCCAAGTTGAAGGATACGCTTGGAAACTATGTGACCATTGAAATTTCCACCACAAATCCCATCATGGACCTCCTTAATAGCAAAGGGAGTCTCAGTACTAGTGAGGCATCTAAGAAGGAGAAAATCAAAAACTCACTTGTAGAAAAGCCCCCCTAGCATAGTGTGTAACGAGTGACATATTTTATGAAGGCATGTTTCCCATTATTGGAGAGATCAGAAGGGGTAATAGAAAAGGAAAGGTAATCCATGAGTTTCTTGTACCATAATTCATGTGGGTTGGAGGTTATATTTTTGATAAAGAGGATGTTAGTTGATACATAGGAGGGTAATGTTAAGCGATGCACGGAGACATATATTTTTGAGGAAGAGGATGAAGATGGTATTGGTGAAGCAAGTGAAGCCATTGTGTTAGCAAACTTGTTTGTAGATCAAGGAATAGGCTGTAAGAGATAACAATCAAATGATCCCAAGAGCATATCTACATGATGTTTATACCACTATAGAATTTCATTTTTACATAGGTAGAAACTATTAACTTGGTTAACCACTAGATAAGAATCACCAAAAATGGTTATGGATTTGATACCCAAGAAAAGATCTATTTGAATCCCTAAGATCAAAGCTTCATATTTAGCCAAATTTTTAGTGCATTCAAAATCTAGTTTAAATGAAAAAGGCATAGGCTCACCATCTAGAGGAATAAGAATGACCCCCGCACCCCCACTATGTTGACATTTAGACCCATTGAAGAACATCATCATTTGATAGGAGATGTCATCGATGGAGAGAATTAAGATGGATTCATCAAGGAATTCAAGGTTTGAAGGTTGATTTTCAAATAAAGGGGTGGCAGCTAACTGGTCAGTGATTGTTTGCCCCTTGATAGACTTTTGTTGAATAAACTCTAAGTCAAATTCAACAAGGAGCATGAGCCACTGAGCTAAACATTGGTTGTGATATGGCTTATAATGCATGTATTTAAGGGGATTAGTATGGGTGACCATGTAGGTTTTTTGATTTAGGAGATAATGGCAGAGCTTAGAGGCTGAAAAGATGAACATGAGGTAACATTTTTTGGTATGGGTGTATCGAGTCTCATAATCAATAAGTGTGTGGCTTATGTAGTAAACTGCCTATTCTCGATGGTGATCATCTCGATGTGCAATCATAGCACCTAGAGAATGGTCTATTATAGAGATATAAAGGTAGAAAGGTTGATGTTCCTTAGGTGGAATAAGAACTGGTGGGGAAAGAAGATATTTTGAGTGCATCAAAAGCTTCCTAGAAATCTATATTCCAATGGAAGGAAACATCTTTTTTGAAGAGATGGTGAAAGGGTTGGCAACGATCAAAAAATTGGGAAAATGTAAGTCATGGCATGTTGATAGGTGGCACCAACATTTTTCAGACTAAAAGACATTACTCGATAACAAAAATTCCCCTATGGGGTAATGAAATTTGTCTTGTGTTGATCCTCAAGAGAAACCAAGATTTGATTATATCTAGAGAACCCATCCATAAGTGATAACATCTCATGGCTGGCTGTTAGATCAATACGTTGGTCAATACTTGGAAATGGGCAGTCATCTTTTGGACAAGCAAGGTTTAAGTCATGATAGTCAGTACAAATACCGATTCCCCCAGTTGCTTTTGTGATAGGAATAAAATTTAAAATCTAGTGCGAATAGTTGAAGGTTTGGATAAAGTTAATAGAAAGGAGGCATTAAAGCTCTTCTTTGACAAGAAGAGAAATACGAGGATGCATCTTGTGAATCTTTTGATTTACAAGTTTAGCATCTTGATTGGTGATAATGTTATGGGTGATGATAGAAAGGTCAATGTCAGGCACGTCATTATAAGACCAAGTGAAGGCTTTGCTATGGTTATTAAGAAATGTAGCATAATCAGCTTGCTTAGAGGAATCCAAGGATTGGCCAATCTTGAGGATGTGGGGGTTATCATGAGAGGGAAGATTCATGTCAATGGTTGATTCATTTAACATAGCTTGTGTTTTGGATGGGAGCGATCATTGGATATATGAATAATCTACACCTATGTATGTGAGAATAGCATCATCATCATGACATTGAATAGTGTTAATAGTGGCAGAGCCTTCATCAATTATTTTAGGATGAATGAGAGTAAGGAACCTTGTTTCTTTACCCTGGTGATATATGAGAGGCCCCAAATGAATGGCATTTATTGAAAAAAAATTAGGAGGTATAGATACCTCTGATTTGGTAGGTGATGGTGGAGAAGAAGGTGGGGAAGGAGAGACTAGGTCTTCAATAATTGGTAAATGGGAAGTTTTTGTGAGTTTTTTATTTTGTTATAACCCACTCCATGCTTCTTTTTGGCATTTTCAATGGTGTTACTAGTAAGATATTCAATAGGAATATGGACACCCTGCTCATAATGACCCAAACCAAATCTTTTTTAGGTGAACCTATAGAGATAGGTATGATCAAATATAGGGTTGATTAGGAAAGAGAAGTCATAGGTAAATGGTTGTGGTAAAGAGGATGGATTATTGACAGTGGGAACCTGATCAATTCCCCCATATGTGAAATTGGTTTAAAGGTTAGGGGGGCCATAAGGGATGACCATCTTAATGTGAGGATCATAATTTGGGTGCATGTGAAACTTTTCATACTCTTGTGGAGTATAGAACATTTTGAGCATCAATAAATGATATTCCTTGAGTGACAAATGTTGAAAATTTTCCTCTATGGGGTCTTTGTTAGGGATTTGTGTTGTCAGTATCTGTGTAACCATGGGAGTGGAACTTGTGGAAGCTTCAAAAGTATTATGTAGGGAAGATGATGTCTTCAATGGAATGAGAACATCATTGGGACTATAAGTCATGTTTCACATTTTAAATGGAGGTGGGTCAGTGGATATAACATGAACTAGTCCATCATGCTCAAACTTGACACAACGGTGCAAAGTTGAGGGTTCACATGCCATAGCACATATCCAAGGTCACCCAAGTAGTATGTTATATTATAACTCTCCTTATAAAACATAGAAAAGCTTGGTAATAGTGCAGGGACCTACATGGATATGTAAGATAATAGTGCCCACTGTAGTAGCTATGGTATTATTAAAGGAGTAGAGTACCGCATCAATTTGAGACATGTAATTGTCAGGAAGAGCTAGTTGTTTGTAGGCATGGGTGGAAATAATATTAATACTAGATCCCCCATCGATAATGACTCTTCTAACATGAGTTTGATCAATAAATGTGGTAATAAAGAGGGTAGAATCTTGATCTTCAGGGTGTTGAAGTGGAATTTCCAAATTACTAAAGGAAATTAAGGAGATGGAATTAAGAGAGCTGACTAAAGCTACAAGAGGTTGGGGGTCACTAGGTTGTACCTCAATCATTTTCAAAGCACTAATCAAAGCTTGACAGTGTTAGGATGAGTTTTGGATTAACTCATACAAGGACATTTTCACAGGAGTTTGGTGAAGTTGTTTCACCATTGAGCTTTGAATAACATCCAAAGATGTTAGTTTTGGGACCCCTAAGATAGAAGCCTTGGGATTCAAAGGAGTGTCTTTGTAAAAGGGATGAGCCCAAAGGGATGAGCCCAAGGAGCAGTGGGTTTATCCTTACCTTTATCTTTTTGGTTTTGTGACCATGTGGCCACATTAACTATGTTGATTTGAAATATAGGTGAACGAGGTGACAAAGGGGGTACGACCACATCATTGGGTTTGAATTTAGTTGGAATAGCAAGAGGCATCATGGATGCCAAAGGTGTGATAATAGGAAGGTTAATAGGAGTATCATCAAAGAGAGTGTCGACATTAAAGTGTTGTTAAATGATAGCTGTGATGGTTGTACAACTCTCAGTATCATGTCCAGGTGCACAATGATATAAACACACTTGTGTATCATCAAACTAAGATAGCTTCATTTTAAGAGGACTATAAGGATTAATAGGAAGAAGAGTTATTATGAAAGGTTACAATACTTGATGTAGGAAAAATATTTGAGAGCCTACAGGTGGGCTTGCACTCATTATGCTAATAGGAGTGGATACCTTCTTTTGTTTAGGAGTCACAAGGGTGATTTTACATGGTGCCTTGTTTGGTGGAGTTACATGTTTTGCTGACACTTTTTTGGTGTTAGGTATAATGGTGTCAGATTTGAAAGGTCTACCAAGTGGCAAAGGCAGTAGTAGAGCTAACTTAACCTTTTGTTTTGCTTTGATCAGTGATATTCCAACTAAAGTAGAGGGGTGTGGTCTCAAAATTGATGGTAGAGTTGAGGGTTAAAGAGGGAAGATTGACGAGCCCTAGGGAACTTAACATTTTTTTATATTTTAGGCAGCAAAACTCCAAATTGTGGTTGAGGAAATAAATCTAATTTTACTTGTGGATGAATCAAATTAGAGACGAGGCATATGCCTAAAGGCCTGATCTAATTTAATGTGGTAGATGCTTGTGAAGGTGAGGGGTTTGACATAGATGGATGAGCTTTTGGTGATTTTAGTGGAGAAGCTCTGACTTTGTCAAAGACATTTGGGTAAATGGTAGTGAGAGGGTTGGTGGTAAAGGTTGACACTCATTATGTTGGATAAGGAGTTTTAATCTAGTCTCAAAATGCCACGTGATCTAGCTTTGTGGAGTCAAAAAATTCTAGAGTTTTCACCAACTATAAGAAGGGTTTAGATGTAGTTGATGTAGGCTTTACAGTTGCATCTTTAGAAGGTTGATGTGTTTCATAAAGAGGAAAATTATTAGTTTTTTCTACTTCGATCCAAAGATGAGAAAGAACCACAACAGGGTCTTCTTCAATAGAGACAAGAGAAGAGGCATGATATTCCATGGGTGGAGGAGAGGTAGGAAAAGAGGGTTCCTTATGAGGGTAGAGAATAGGTATAATTTCTCACTTAACATGTGGGTGAGGAATAGGTAAATTATGATCCTCCATAGGTAAAAGAAGTGGTAAGAGTGGTACAATTAAAGTAGGCACAATAGGTGTTCATAGCAGTCTGCCAATGTAAACACGGTTATGAGTATATGGAAACATAGTTTATTTACAAAATAAAATAATATGGTGGTTTTATTTAGTGTATTCATTTGATTTTGGCATAGATAAATATGACCTAACTCAATTTGAGGAGAAGTTGTAGTTAATTCAAGGTCTAAGTATCTAAAACCCTTAAATATCATATTTTTGTATATCTACAATCATTACAGTCATTGGTCACACATGTTAAATGTTGCATGAGCTTATTTGAACTATTGGATAAGTCAAATCATGTTTTTATCTCCTATTATGAGTATTAGACTAATCAAAGAAGTCATAGACTCTATGAACAATCAATTGATAGCTCTCTAGTTCATGTAAAATTGTGAAACCCTAATATAAAGTATTTGTGATAAAAAAATCAATAATTTTCATTTGGACTGGTGGAATATTCCCATAATCATAGGGAAGTTTCCAGAGAAGGTCTATGAAGTATTTGTTGGGGATCAACCAACAATGTTGATTACTATATGTGAAAGCAATTAAATGCGGAATTAACCAGAATGATAAGTAACTAGAATCAGAAATAGCAAAGAACAAGAGATACAAGAAACCACCCTGAAAACTTGTATTAAAATCTTTACAGAAGGAATAAAATTGAAGAAACTTCTTTTCTTCCACACCTCTCTCAGATGTACAGATCTCTCTCTAGATCTCTTTCCCTCAAGAGCTCTCTCTCTCAATTACAATCAACTCCAACAACCTAGAATGATTCACATATACAATTCTGTACTGTTCAACACACGTACAATAAGCTATGAAGAATTATCCCTATTATATAGAATTAGGGATCATGAGTAATGTAATTACAACCATTAGATGCACCTCCTAATCAAGGGCTCTAAACAGTCTTACTAATAATAAATATGCAGACTTAAGACTATCACTTAATCCTAACATGCAAACACTATGTTCTGTCCACAGAAATAGCTTTTTAGACGCACAGGTAACCAACATCAGTTCCTACCTATTTGCCTGTGATCGACGTCAGTCGATCCATGACCGACACTGGCATCTCCTGGTCTGCTCCTGACCGATGTCGGTCGCTCTTGACCGACGTCAGTGACTGTGTAACACCAGCAACCTGCAAAATACTCATTTGGTGAAGCTTTTAGCTCCACACCTCAACAATCTCCCACTTAAAGATAAAAAACCACACCAATACCTGTACAGCAACATCTTCTAGCTCCTCCATCTTCAACTCAATCATGAAGACCAATAGAAGTTGAATGAAGATTCAACTTCTCCTTTGTAACCGGCTTGGTTAACATATTAGTAGGGTTCTTATCTGTATGGATCATTTCCAGCTTCAACTCACCATCCTCTAATACCTGTCGTATGAAGTGGTACCTACGCTGTATGTGTTTTGTTCTTGAGTGAAAAGCTGAATTCTTAGCCAAATGAATTGCACTCTAACTATCACTATATAATCTGCAACTCTCTTGCTCCTTTCCTAGCTCTTCCATTAACTGTGTCATCCATATCATCTCTTTGCTAGCCTCTGTGACTGCAATATACTCTGCTTCTGTAGTTGACAAGGCAACAACCTTCTGCAACTTTGATATCCAGCTAACTGTCATTCTACCAACAGTGAAAATATATCCTGTGGTGCTCCTCCTGCCATCCAAATCACCTGATATATCTAAATCTACATAACCATGTAGAGAAGTATTTGAACCTCCATAACACAAATGCCTACTACTAGTCCCTCTCAGATATCTAAGGATCCACTGAACTGCTTTCCATTGCTCCTTCCCTGGATTGGCCATATACTTACTTACAACTCCCACTGCTTGGGTAATATCTGGTCTAGTACATACCATTGCATACATTAAACTCCCTACTTCAGAAGAATATGGAACTCTACTCATGTACTCTACCTCATCATGTGAATTAGGACATTGTTCTTTACTCAACTTAAAATGTCCAGCCAAAGGTGTGCTTACCGGTTTTGCATCCTACATATTGAACCGTTTCAACACCTTGTTCACATAATCCTCTTAAGACAAAATCAACCTATGATTTTCCCTGTCTCTCTTAATGCTCATGCCAAGGATTTTCTTTGCTGCTCCCAAATCCTTCATGGCAAATGTGTGAGCTAATTTCACCTTAAGCTCAGAGATATCCTGCATGTGTGATCCTGCAACCAGCATATCATCTACATACAACAACAGAATAATATATCTACCATTATTCAATCTCTTAAAATAAACACAATGGTCAGATTGACACTTACTGTAGCCATGCTCAGTCATAAACCTGTCAAATCTCAAATACCACTGTCTAGGAGCTTGCTTGAGGCCATACAAGCTTTTCTTCAATCTGCACACTAACTTCTCCTTACCTTTGACCTCAAATCCTTTCGGTTGATCCCTATATATTTCTTCATCCAAATCTCCATGAAGAAATGTTGTCTTAACGTCCAGCTGCTCAAGATGCAAATCCTCAATATCAACTAAAGACAATACAGTCCATATAGAAGTCATTTTAACAACAAGAGAAAAAATCTCACCAAAATCAATACCTAGTTTCTGTGCAAATCCTTTCACTACCAACCTGGCCTTATATCTCATCTGTCTGTTCTCACCTTCCTTCAATTTGTAGGTCCATCTGTTCTTCAGTGTCTTCTTTCCTACTGGCAACTCAACCAAATCCCATGTTTGGTTCTCTTTCAAGGACTCCATTTCCTCAACCATGCCACGCTCCCACTAATTCTTGGATTCTACCTGTATTGCTTCATCAAAACTCTCTAGTTCTCCACCATCAGTAAGTAATAAATAGAATAACGAAGGGGAATATCGAATTGGAGGTTTACTTACCCTTTCTGACCTCTTGATGGGCGTCTGAGACTCATTCACAACATGTTGTCCGCCCAAATTCTCTGACAGTGACCGACCTCGGTCACCTCCAAGCCTATAACTGGCTGACATCGGTTCTCCCTGACTGACGTCAGTTCCTACTTGGCCGACGTCGGTCACTATTTGACTGACATCGATTCTTGTATTACCGATGTTGGTTCCTGCCTGACCGACGTCGGTCTCTGTGTTTTCTTATCTGTGATTAATTTTTCCTGTGAGCTCATTTTGGACCGTCACCTTGTCCAATTCTCCATTTCTCTACCCAGATTGATTCAGCTTCTTGAGCTGATCACTATACATCACTTTTTCATTGAAAACAACATCACAGCTCCTAATTATCTTGTTAGTTCCTAGATTCCAAAACTTGAATCCAAAATCATCAAAGCCATAGCCAATAAATGTGCACCTCATAGACTTAGCATCCAGCTTCTTTCTATTTTCCTTATCAACATGCACAAAGGCTTCACAACCAAAAACTTTGTGAAATGAGAGATCTAATTTTTTACCTGTCCATGCCTCTTCTAGAATTCCACCATCCAGAGCTGTAGAGGGTCCTCTGTTAATCAGGTACACTGTAGTATCAACAGCTTCTGCCCAAAACTCTAAGGGCAAACCAGCATGCAATCTCATACACCTTGCACGCTCCATTATTATTCTGTTCATCCTTTCAGCAACTCCATTTTGCTGAGGTGTCCTTGGAACCATCCTTTGCCTATGTATTCCATTCATATAACAATAACCTCTAAACTTATAGCTGCAGAACTCACCACCATTGTCAGATCTCATGCACTTCAATCTTCTACCTGTTTCATTCTCAACCATAGCTTTTCAAATCTTAAAAGTGTCAAAAACATCAGATTTCTTCTTAATACAATAGACCCATACCTTTCTTGTAGCATCATCTATGAAAGAAACATAGTACCATGATCCTCTAATAGAAGCAACCTGAGCCGGTCCCCACACGTCTGTGTGAACAAGCTGCAACTTATGCTTCTTCTTTGTTGACCCAGTCTTGAGAAAACTCACTCTTCTATTTTCCAAAAACACAGTGCTCACAAAAATCCAGATCTATGCTTTTCAAATCTGAAAGCTTACCTTTTAACTTGAGAATGGACATTCCCTTCTCACTCATGTGGCCGAGCCTAGAGTGCCACAATTTTGCATCCACATCTGAAGTAGATAATATAGAAGGAGAATTGTTAGTAACACAATTACATAAATAGAGAGTACCTACTCTCTTACCTCTGGCCATTACAAGTGCACCCTTGGTCACCTTCCAAGATTCAGCTGTGAGAGTTACTATACAACCCTCATCCCCTAACTTTCCTATAGAAATCAAATTCCTCTTCAAGCTGGGAACATGCATGACGTCTCTCAACACCCATGTGTTGCCATTCTGTATTTTCAACTGCACTTTTCCTTTGCCAACAATTTTACAAGGCTCATCATCCCCTAAATACACTATTCCAAAATCTCCATGGACATAGTCACTAAAATATCCTTTATTAGGGGTAGCATGAAAAGATGCACCAGAATCTAAAACCCAAGATTCTATATTATTATGTAAAGATAATATTAAAGCATCTTGTGCAATACTTGCAACCTTTGATTCTTCTTTTCCTTCGTGTTGATTGTCCTCCTTAGGCTTTGACCAGCAATCTTTGCTTATGTGCCCTATCTTTCCACAATTCCAGCATTGTGGCTTCCTGCCATTTCTGGATTTGGATCTACCTCTCACCTTTGACTTAGACCTTGATCTCCCTTTCTTGCTCTTCTCTTTTTGCCTTCCCCTACTCTCAAAACTTAAAGCATTCCTAGATGTTTCCTCTGTGCTTTTCCTACGAATTTCTTCATTCAAGATTACACTAACAACATCCTCTACTTTTAAAATATTTGAAGTAGATGCAGTATTACTAACTGCCATTACCAAGCTATGCCAGCTTTCAAGCAAACAACATAATATTAAAAGATATTTAATTTCATCATCAAACACTATTTTGACTGAATTTAATTGATTTACAATTCCATGGAAATCATTTAGATGATTAGATACAGATCCACCTTCCTGCATTTGCAAATTAAATAACTGCTTCATAAGATATACCTTATTAGAAGCTGAGGGTGTTTCATACAAATTTGCTAAAGTAGTCATTAACTCTATCGTTGACTTTGCCTGTGATAGATTAGATATCACAGTAGATGCCAGACTCAATCTTATAGATCCAAGAGCTTTTCTATCAAGAACTTCCCATTCTTCATCATCCATGTCTTTGGGCTTCTTTAAAACCCCACCTAATGGTAAGTATAGATCTTTCTGATACAGATAATCCTCTATCTGCATTCTCCAATGTTGATAATTCTTGCCATTAAACTTCTCCATTCTTAGTTTACTTTCTTCTGCCATTGCTTCTCCCACTCAAACAGAAATCCCTACAGAAACCCCTGTGAGTACCCTATTATCAATATGCACTAACCAGATCTGAAACACCTGTTAGTTAACTTGAGCTCTGATACCACTTGTTGGGGATCAACCAACAATGTTGATTACTATATGTGAAAGAAATTAAATGCAGAATTAACCAGAATGATAAGTAACTAGAATCAAAAATAGCAAAGAACAAGAGATACAAGAAACCACCCTGAAAACTTGTATTAAACTCTTTACAGAAGAAATACAATTGAAGAAACTTCTTTTCTTCCACACCTCTCTCAGATGTACAGATCTCTCTCTAGATCTCTTTCCCTCAAGAGCTCTCTCTCTCAATTACAATCAACTCCAACAACCTGGAATGATTCACATATACAATTCTATACTGTTCAACACACATACAATAAGCTATGAAGAATTATCCCTATTATATAGAATTAGGGATCATGAGCAATGTAATTACAACCATTAGATGCACCTCCTAATCAAGGGCTTTAAATAGTCTTACTAATAATAGAGATGCGGACTTAAGACTATCACTTAATCCTAACATGCAAACACTCTGTTCTATCCATGGAAATAGCTTTCTAGATGCACAAGTAACCGACATCGATTCCTACCTGTTTGCCTGTGACCGACGTCGGCCAATCCATGACCGACGCTGGCATCTCCTGGTCTACTCCTGACCAACGTCAGTCGCTCCTGATCGATGCCAGTGGCTGTGTAACACCAGCAACCTACAAAATACTCATTTGGTGAAGCTTTTAGCTCCACACCTCAACATTATTCCAATAGGTAGCATGCCTAAACACATCTTGTGGCTCCTTTTATAGAGGATTGTGTTTCCTATAAGTAGTCATAGAAAAGTGTCTATAAAGTGAAATTCAACTATGTTTGCTATGATATTTGGTTCCGAACTCTACATAAATATGTATTAGCTTTGTGAGATCACTAGAGAATGTTTAAATAATTGATACAAGCCATTTGTAGTGAAACCAAATAAAATCTCTCTAAAAAGGTAGATTAGGCATGTGTAAGCCTAAAGAAGAATTTACTAGTGGGTTCAAACATTGGGAAATTGATACAAGGATTGGTTTCACATCATTATCAAAGCTCTATATAATCTCTAAAATTATTTGAGAATCTATTGAGTTGAATTAATAAATAAAGTACTCTTCTAACATCATATAGACCTATTAATAGTCCTATTAGCAGAATTAAGATTCGGTCAAGTTTCCTTGTCTTTTGATGATAGAATTGGTGTCTAAAAATTGTTTAAGGATCTTTATATGTTTAAAATACTTGATTTGATACATTTAAGTTGCATATGTATAAAAACATTCTTTGAACACTCAAATCTTGAAGATTGTGTACAAGACTATTGTAAGTCTTCATTTTGATAAAGTGCATAATTAACATATTTAAGATGGTGTTGCTTGGGAATTGAAGTCTTAATCCTATATAAAAGTGTATATGTTGTGATTGACCAATATAGACTTGTCAAAAGATAAATTTTTCACCTTGAATATTAGTTGTCGACCTTACGAGGCAGAACTGGGCTTAATAGGCCTATTTACAAGATGAGATTATCATCTGAGGTTAGAGAATACCTATATATAACCTTGATCAAAGAAGTGAGGAAGTACACTTGATTTTTTATGATTAAGTATTTGTGTGAAGTAGATCACAATATTAAGATTGGGAACTCTATTTAATGACAAGGGTGTCTTCTACTTAGAATACAAAAATTTTTGTGACAAATTAAGAGAGTACTAATTAGTAAGGTCATTGGTCTTTCAAGACCAATACTCAATATAATTTTGTGATAATAAAAAAGGTAATTAAGGTCAGAAAAAGATACATTTTTTAAGTTGATCAAACAAGTATTGAAGAAGATGTTGAATGATTAAGTGGACCACTTACATTGGCATCATTTTTATTCTACAAATTATGTTAAGTAATTGAACTTAGGATTTTATACGTGAAATATATTTATTATAATCTTGAAGTGTTTTGTACTAGTAAAGTATAGTGTGGATTTATATAATTCATAAAGAAATTCATCCAAACATGAAGCTATCATTTTATAAATATATTAAATCCAAGTGAAGCTCATCAAAATTGAGAGAGAAATCATAAAAGGTCTTAGAATATGGACTGAGATTGCAAGGTACCATGTCAAGGCATTTTTAAAATATTGAGCTCTCTTTAAGGTGTTCTTTTGGGCCTGATAATATTAGTTTCACATTAATTTATAGTGATCCAAGGTTCAAAAACTCCATAGATATTTCACATAAATCTTTGAGCTAAGCATGAGAAGATTCAGTGGATTTAATTTTATCTGTTGAATGCTTGGCGTGAATGGATTTGAATAACACCTAAGATGTTTTATAGCTCATTTTGAGCCAATGGAGGCAATCGTTAAATTGAACCCGAACCGTTTAATTGTGTGGATTTATGCAAGTTTTATCATGCATTTGAGAATAGTTGTGCAAGGTTAAAATTGTGTATTGAATAGGTTAAACTTAAGTTGAGAGGTGATTGTGTTGACTGTAGATAATTCATTGGTCAAGGAAAAAAAATTCTCTTATGAATCTTAGCCAATTTTTTTCATAATTCTAAAAGAAATAAACATTATAAGGATGACCTCATTCCACCAAACAATATAGTATTATGTATAATGTGGGTGAGGCATATAATTCTAAACCATATAAATTTTAGTGTTCTTCAAGTTTTAAAATATATGCTTTCATTAAAAAATTGAATAAAAATCACCTTTTTAAGTTATTCCTACAAATAAATTAGAAGTGCATTGGAATGTGGTCATACAAAATAGCTTCAAAATGAACTTTGATAAATAAAAAGTAAGAAGAATTGAAGTTAAAATCATTCTACAAGGAAATTAAAGTTGTATCAAGCCATTTAAATCCATTAAAGCCATGACATACAATGGACCAAATAAATCATGGTTTAATTGAGTTAAAGTGCTATGAATAAGCAAATTATAAGCTTACCTATGCTAGGCTATAGTTAGTAGCATAATGGGTTTTACTATAGAGTAGTTTGTGGCTTAGGGTTTTAGCTAGCCAATGATTTTTTTCACTTATATTTAAGCTAGAGGATTATTATGGATGGACGAAGGCCTAAGATTCATCTCATATGAGACAAACAAAATGAATATTCCATTTGCATTATTCTAATGTTGACACCATGCGGAGCGGTGGAGATTGGGGCCATTAGAGGTCATGGAGGCATTGCAAAGGTTGACCATCTTCCATATTTCATCCATGGTGGCATACCTGTAGGGACCTACATTAATGGTAAATGTCGTGTGATCGATCATGCAGGGGGTATTGCTACCATGGAAGGTGGAGTGGACCAAGCCCTTGGAGAGGACATATTGTACCTTCCTTGTCTGATTGGCATAACGAGAAATTACAAAGTATGATAAGTATAAAATAGCATTTGTAAACATCCAGAGGGAAAACCCTGTTAGGTTATGGATTGCTAACCAAAAATCCTTCCAAGAAATTAAGAAGTGGTTTGCAAAGGGGGAAGAAGAGGGAGAAAGATGTAACAGATTGATAGCATTGCTCATTGAAAAATATTCTTCATTTTCCCAAACCAAAGATGTGTGAACCTAAGCCTGTCGTTAGGATTGGAAGTAGAAAGTGAGTTAAATATCTGCAAACGCTCTTACAAGATGAACGCATTCATAATACTTACTCTCATATTTGATCTCTCCACATTTACAGATAATAGAACTGAGCCTCAAAATGTGGTAGATAGAGATATTAAAGCTTGTTATCAGGCATGAAACATAATGGATGTTATTGAATACTCTGATAGTGAATTCGTTGTGCTTATGAAAGCCACCGACCAACTATGCAACAAGTTACAGAAGGAACACAAATGGATGGATCACCATCTTCCCATGAGTGGTTATGTTGACAAGTCCCCTGAAGCTACATGAGGAGTTGTAGAAGATCTGTTTGAAAAAGGCAAAGAAATATCCAATGCATTTAAATTCATGATGTGGTAAAATTAAAATGCATTCAAATCTATCACCACCTTGCTTTGATATAACTGACTTGTATCATTTAGCACCATTGTTTCATTGGCATGTCAATTTAAAAATTAACATAGTCATGTACATGTAGGTATAATTTCTATGGAATAAGTGCTCTCCAAATGGCATCATAGAGAAATATGATTATCTTCCAAATGGTAACATGTTCGTCAATGTTAATATTATTATATTACGATTATATATATATATATATATATATATATATATATATATATATGCTCCTCCCATTTTTACAATGTAAGGTGGTTGATACCGTATTGTTCATAACATCATCAAACCCCTACCACACCTTCAATCATATATTATTGTATAATCCTCTATGTTTTTCAATCCCTTACAATTAGTGATCATGCCACCTACACTGCTAAGCTATGTCCATTTCAATTAGCAAGTATATTCATAATATTTACAAGGCAATAAAGAATATAAAATCTAACATAAAATATTATATAAAATATGACTAATGGGTTTTCAGTTTAATTAATTAAATTCGTAGAGATCAAGGTATGTTAAGTATGTTATATGTTGCAACTGCTTATTTTATTTAATCATTTCAATTCAATTTTCAAAATATATAATATATCATATGAATACTTATCAAATATAATCTAAAAAAATATGATTCCTTCGGCTTTCTTTGCACCTTTGGGGAAACTACTAGGTATGGCTTAAGTTGAATTTTGGCTCACAATTATTGTCCACTTGTCTTCCTTTCCCACCTTCACCTTAAATTATGGTGCAAACTTGGCCTTAGGATTTACCATGAGTGGGTCGTCAAAAATATTTTGGTCAAGAAATTGATACTTAAAGCAAGGTGTTGGGGAGATTAGTGTAAAAAATATTCTAGGAAATTTATTAGTTTCTAGTTTGAATATTTACATATTATTTTAAGTTCTTTGTCAAATATATTTCAACGTTTGTCTTTGTGTGGTCAAGAACAACAAAAGTATTTGAGATTTTGAAGAATAAATCGGTCCAAGGGTTTGATGATATCTTTCAAAAAATCTTATAACAATATTTACATGTCTTAAATCTCGACCCACATGATGATTTTGAATGTGTCATGTTCCAACACGAGAAAATCTTGAGTCTAATAATATAAAACAAGTAAATTATTACATATAAACCAATAACTTAGCTTGTTCAAAAGCATTTGGATGTGTTGGATTTCGAAAAAGAAAAAGAAAGTTAAAAAAACCATTGGTACCAAAAGGATCCTAAGCATGTTTAACCCAATCAGTGAGGGGTTTTATCATATGAGATAGAGCCCACATGGTAAGCTATTAAAAAACTAATTTCATACCATTTATAGAATGAATCAACAATGTCAAATCTTATGAGATCGTCAAAATAATGTAAAAAGGGACATAATCTTTACTTCATCATACACTTTTGAAACAAAATTTTAAGCTCGTTTCAACACCATGCTCTCCACCCTTTATAACTTAAGTTATAATATGCACAATATGCACCATATTTAAAAGGTTGACCTGTTTTTAAGTAATGATTAAATACAACAATCAATGCATTGAATGCCAATAATATCTCAAATAATTTATCTAATAACCTAGATGGGAGTAATCTATGATATATTTCATATCACACAAATTCAATCAAAGTGTGCTCTCAACAATGAATCTCAAACGCTCTACCATAAACCTCAAAACCTCATTCTAATATTTTTGTATCCAATTTTATTAAAAAGTTATTCATATGATATTATGAATCAAAATTTTAATTTGGTCTTTCTTAAATGTATAGTAAGAAAAAAATATAATACAATTATCAATATAAAAGGTGTTTGGATAAGCCCACCCCAAAATATCATATTGTGTTAACCTATAAAACCATCTCCAAGAGATAAAAGTGTCATGTGGCCTAAGGTTAATTAACACGTAGGGTGATCAAAACATTATACAGGGGATACTAAGCCAATAACTAAAGGAGGAAAGAGACCATGCAACTAATCACCCCAACCATGCCCTCCCATAGGTGGATCTACATTCTTAGATAAGGGCTCCCACCCTCTTTAATTATCTTATTTGCCCTAATATTCTTCAGCTCCCTAAATACAAGGTGACGAAATAACAAGATCCAGTCATCGAATTTTTTCACATGGTTTCCCCCAACCTCCACCTCTATCATTATAGTAGTTATTCTATGGGGAAGGATGTCGGTTGTGAAGAGGTAAAAACCCAATTTAAATTTTGGAGTAGCGTTGAGAGCGGGAATGACTTCACTGATCAAAATCACATTTAAGCTCCTAGACATCACAAGGAGTGAAGAATATTAAAACATGCTACTAACAACACATGATGCATTGCCCCAATGGCTGATGGGAAAATTCATGCAACTAAGAAAGAAAAAAAATTAAACAATATCATGAAATGAGATGAGACAAAGATATGAGAATCAATTAACCTTTCTATTAAAAAAATATGAGTAGAATGGATTGACATTTTTGGTGGGTCCTTTTTTATTATTCAAAATAAGTATATCTGATTAAATTTTATTTCTTTTTTAGTTGTCAAAAATTAATTTCATACTAAAAAAATTATGTTCTTGAAAAATTTAATAATAAAAAACTTATATTTAAAAAAATAAATAATAAATTACAAATTTAAATTTCATAAAAAATAAAATATATATACCTGATATTTAAAACACAATTAAATACCTCATACATATTAAATAAACATCTACTTGAAATAGTTAAAACAATATCAATAATAATATGAACCTTAACAAAAACCTTTCCTTTCCTTTCCCTTTTTCTTAAACTCATCCATCAATAAGAGTATTCCTAACCCTATCCTTTCATGCTTCTCCACGCGTGTTTTTAATGGTAATTCTTGATTTGAGAGGTGTAAAGTGCATCTACCCTAGAAACCCTAGAAACCATCCATTGCATTCCAACAATGGGAATCCTTATAAAGTAAGATTTATGATTTATACGTGTAATAATAAATAGTGGAAAATATGCCATGAGAATGAGGATTAGGGGTGAAAGAAAAAGATATATTTGGAAGGTAGCACTTTAGCCAAAATGTCTAATTTGTTCCATGTGAAAGGACTCTTAATGCATCTCAGAGGACATAAGGTACTTATTTTATAGCATAAATTGGGAATTTGTCTCGCTGGGTTAATGGATTAACATCTTGTGAAATATCTAGATCAAATAGAATGTATTAAAATTGAGTTTTTTTCAATTGAATTAAGTTGGTATGTTTGGAATTAAAGTTTAAATTTGATAATTGATTTTATCTATCAAAAATAATAATGATTTATTTAATATTATTTTTTAAATATTAATTAATTATTTATATATATAAATAGATAGTTTTAAACTTTTAATAATAATTTTTTTGTGATTAACAGATCTTACGATTAATAGGGTTTAGGTAATAATTCTTTTACGATTAATAGATTTTACGATTAATGGGGGAGCCATCATTAATTCTCAAGGAAGGTGAATGGCTTGGTACAAATTAACACTCCAAAAAACCTAAATAACAAAAATCAATTTCGAAATCTTTCTAACAAAAACTCAAAACTCTTAAACAACTACACTACCTATATAAACTAAAGAAAACATATATTTATTATAATTTTTTATAATCTACATATTTTTTTAAACCTACAATCTATTAAAAAAAATTATTATATTCTATAACAAAAAAATTATTCATATAACCAAATTGGAGTCAAATTTAAACCCTATTTAAAATAAATTGAATTCCACTAAAAATACACAATAATGACACGAATTGGATTGAATGGAGTGAGCTCAACTCTCGTACAATGCATAAGAGGGAAATGAAGAAATAATGTGACTTGATTATGATATGATAAGGAAGTGAGAGCTACCCTTCCACTGAATTTGTTCCCAAAGTAGCCACCCTAGCTTTTTCCCTAGGTACCCACACCCTAACTTTTTGGGCTTCAACCTCCTCCGTCCCTATCTTTCATTGGTGGGGAGATATGCTTACAAGATAGAAAGAGAAGAGAGTCTCAACTTGTCCTATATTACGAGGGACCCTCATGAGCCCAGCAAAGCAAAAGTTATTGGAAAAAGAAATAAAAGCCTCGTATTACCACCACCACAATGCCCTTCTTAAGGTCCCCCAAAAGAGGAGGCCAAGCAACCAAGAAAAAAGAAAAGAAAAAAAGAAATAGAAACCCCACCACGTCCCCATGGATAAAATTCCACATTTATTTGATTCGAATAAAATTAAAAAGCACCAAATTCGATCCAGCTCGCCTTTTCACGTCCACGTGGACAAATGCATCCGCCATGAGAGCCTATCGAAAGCCGTTTTGTGTCTCTTGCGATGCTTTATTTGCGTAGGGCAGCATTCGACACGTGCGATTGTGGGCCACGGGCAGGTGGGTCCCACGTCACGTGAAATTTGTCGGGCACATTCCAGGTGGTCTTTCCTGTACTACGATTATGTGTCGGTCGTAGCACTTCATAGATGAATCGGTTACGTTTTCGTCATTATTTTGTTAGAATTAAATGTTTGATTTCAATGAATTATACTTCTTTCATTGTCTCGTTAGAATTAAGATTATCAATTCTGATGGACTAACGTTATATCCCCACCTCTTCTCCATAAATTTAATCTAAAAAATTAGTGACAGCTTCTAAGGATTTGTTTAAAGAGTTGAAAGTCAAGCAAGCTCGCGATAAATTAAAGTTATTTAAGTGGTTTAATTTCGGTTTACTTCTCAGTTTGATATTTGCTCGGTTTTTTTTTAACATTATAAGTCAATTATTTAAGTTCAATTAAATAACATTTGACAGTGGAGCGATCCTAGGGGCTTCAGAGATGCTTTGATGTGGTGCCTTGCAAGCTTAAATCAATGGATCAATGGCGTTGTGATGTCCCGTTCATCTTACATGAGTTCACAGAAGCTTTGTATTACACGAACAAGGATAAAGCCCTCGTTCTTGATGGCCATATGAATTTTATGAAACCACCTAGGAGTTTACCAGCTCTGATTTATTGCAAATCTACAAAAAAACCTTGTGGAATCAGTATCTTAGATTGATGATTTATCAAAGTAATATCAAATTCATTCTTAAAATTGGAGATCTCAAACTACTTACACATATGCGTAAAAGTGTTAGGAACCCGTGCCTTACACGTATTAGTGTAATAATTGCTATGGACGCATATGCTTTGTAAGTCGTCCCTTAGAGCTTATTCGAATTGTCCCACATACAAGGGAAGTAGTAGTTGTTAGAATAGAGTTAGTATATAAGTAAGTGTTGAGGCCGAATAAAGGCATCCACGAATTCATTGCATTGAGCTTGCTCAAAGGAGGTTGCCCCCTCGAAGAGGCCTGCGATCAATATAAGCTTTTTGTGTTTCTGTTATTGGTAAGAGTTATTTTATTTTCGCATATTTTGATTAAATCTGTTATAAGAGATAATCTGTTGTAGGAGGTTCATCACATCTGGTATCAGAGCGCTTTCTTGGCTTTGTGGGTAGATTTGGAGCAAATTTTTTTTCAAAGCATGGCTTTCCAGGGGCTGCGCCATTTTCTGGCAAGAAATTTTTCATTACAGGTTCCATCATTTCGAATTGGGTAAATACCTATTCGCTTAACTGTGGGAAGTGCTTGGGCATAAGCCCTAAAACTCATTGTGAGGAGTACCACAGGAACCCCGAAGTAGCTGGCCCATTTTGAGGACCTGCCAGTGAAAAGGGCAACAACCCCATCCTGATTGACTAGTTCCCACCCGTGAGGTAAACCAAAAGCTATCGTTAAGGGGTAAACCTGCAGCCATAAATTTTTGGAGAGCGGTACTCGATCAGACAGCTTTGGTGGCCAGAGAGAATTTAAAAATCCTTTAGGCAGCCAAACAAACCTAGGGTCCATATCCAACTTATCAGGTTCAGAGAGCAAAGAACAGCATATTCATAGTTGAAGATATTTCCAACCACACAGTTGCAGAGAATTCGTTTCTGAAGCAACAGTAGTAAAAAAAAAAAAGTCTCAAAAAAAAAATTTCAGGGCGCTGCAAACGCAAAGGACCCCCGGCTATCAACAACTGGTTATGGTCACCACTCGTGCAGGGACAAAAATCATGGAGGAAGAAATCACCACATTGAAATCTCAGGTTACAGAGTTAACCGATATGATGTGTGGCTTGAATCAATAGAATAACATCTTGCTCAACAGAGTGCAAAAGGAGGAGTCTTCTTCAGAGCATCGCTCCTTTGCTTCCAACTTCTCCCATGGACCTAAGCTAGACTTTCCACGGTTCAATGGTACAGATCCTATAGGATGGATATATCGAGCTGAACAATTCTTCAACCTCCACAATACTTATTCTGCAAACAAAGTCCCAATTGCTTCCTTTCATCTGGAACAAGAAGCACTTCAGTGGTACCGTTGGTATCTCAAGACAAATGATGAACCCGATTGGTCAACTTTTGTAGCCTTAATTTTGGGTAGGTTTGGTCCCTCAACATTCGAGGATTTCACAGGAGCTCTCACCAAACTCCGTCAAACAAGTACTATTCATGAATATCAGATTGAATTTGAAAAACTCGCTAATCACACTGAAGGGTTGTCAGATGACTTCTTCAAAAGTTGCTTTGTTAGTGGCCTCAGAGAGCCGATCCGCTCAGAGGTAAAAATGTTTCGACCTAAAAATATGATGGATGCTTTGGGTCTAGCTAAGTTAGCAGAAGATAAACTCTCCACACAACGTCGACCTCCCACCTTTTTACCAACAAAGAACACAGTGAATCAGCAGACAAACATAACCACACCAATCAAGCGCCTGACTGAGGCAGAGATGTGGGCTTGCAAAGAGAAAGGATTATGTTACAACTGTGATGACAAATGGGTTAAGGGTCACAAGTGCGTCCAACAAAAACTTTACTTGCTAGATGTGGAGTCACCACCAGAGCAAGACAGCGAGCTTGATATTCCAGAATTTTAAGATGCTCAAGATGAACCCGACACTGAAGAGGACCCAGTGGTTCAAGAGACTCAACCTGAGATCTCAGTACATGCACTAGCAGGTGTCACCACTCCCCAAACCATGAAGGTCAAAGGGTGCTTCAAAAAGATCCCTCTCACAATCCTCATTGACTCGATCAATACTCACAATTTCATCGATCCTCGCATTGCTAAGGCGACAGACTACTTTATATACCCTTGTTCTAGCTTTGAAGTCATGATTGCTAATGGGGACACATTGCCATGTAAAGGGAAGTGTTGAAATGTGCGTCTTGCAATCGACGATTATAATTGTCGCTCTGATATGTTTGCCCTACCCTTAGGAGGGTGTGATGTGGTTTTAGGGGCACAGTGGCTTCGCACATTAAGACCTATTTTATGGGACTTCTCTGAGCTTTGGATGTAGTTCACAGATAATGGTCAGAAGCACACCTTAAAAGGGTTATTACCAGGATCTACTAGCATCATCAATTCTCATCGCATGGAAAAACTTTTGAAGAAAGGCTCACATGGGGTCATTGCACAGTTGCATTCCATTCAACTCCAACCCCTCGCTGCTTCTAACCACCCTACAGACTTACAAGCCATACTCGACAAGCATGCAACCATTTTTTTAGAACCAATAGGGTTACCCCCTTCACACCCTGAAGATCACCGCATTCCTCTCCTTCCAGGAAGCATCCCACCCAACATTCGGCCATATCGTTACCCCCATCTGCAAAAGACTGAAATTGAGAACTTAGTCCGAGAACTCCTCAAGTCTAGATTTATTCGCCCCAGCACCAGCCCATATTCCTCCCTAGTGCTTCTTGTCCACAAAAAAGATGGGTCGTGGCGCCTTCGCATTGAATTTCGAGCCCTTAACCACCTCACTATCAAGGATAAATTCCCAATTCCTGTCATCGATGAGCTCCATGGGGCCAAATTCTTCTCCAAGTTGGATCTGCATTCTGGCTATCATCAAATTCGAGTGCATTTTGATGACATTCCAAAGACAGCCTTCCATACACATGAGGGTCACTATGAGTTCCTTGTCATGCCATTTGGCCTTACAAATGCCCCTTCCACTTTTCAAGCACTCATGAATAAAATCTTTCAGCCTTTTCTCCGTCCATTTATTTTAGTTTTCTTTGATGACATTTTGATCTACAGCCGCACATGGGCCGAGCATCTCCAACATATTGACAAGGCATTACAATTGTTAGCCAACAATCAATTATGTGCCAAGCAATCCAAGTGTTCATTCGGTCAAGAGGAAATTGACTATCTGGGGCACATTGTTTCAGCCAATGGGGTTCACGCAGACCCAGAAAAAATCAATGCTATGCAGAATTGGCCTCAACCAACTACCCTCAAGAGCCTTCGTGGCTTCTTAGGCCTAACAAGATACTATCGCAAGTTCGTCAAAGATTATGGAAAGATCGCGGCTCCTTCGACTTCCTTATTGAAGAAGGATGCTTTCACCTGGGGTGCAACAGTTGATCAGGTATTCATCCAACTCAAATAGGCTGTGTAGTACACCAGTTTTGGCACTGCCAGACTTCACCAAAACTTTCACCATCGAAAGTGATGCTAGTGGCATCGGCTTGGGTGCTGTTCTTATCCAAGAGGGCCAACCAATTGCCTTCACTAGCAAAGCCCTTTTCGGCCGCAATTTAGCTTTGTCTACATATGAAAAGGAAATGATGGCAATTTTACATGCAATACAAAAATGGAGACCCTACTTACTGGGAAACCATTTTTGCATCAAAACTAATCATCAGAGTTTGAAATATTTCTTGGAACAGCGGGTCTCATCCCCAACTCAGCAGAAGTGGGTCAGCAAACTCATGGGTTATGATTATGAGATCACCTATAAGAAGGTAAAAGGCAATGTTGTGGTTGATGCTCTCTCAAGAACCTTCGAGGACCAGCCTTCCCTCTCTGCCATCTACATGCCCATTCCTAAATGGTTGGAATCTGTCCAACAAGGGTATGCAAATGATCCCTCCTTATGCCACCTTATTCATCAATTGGCCACTAACCCCTCTGCAGTATCGCATTATTCATGGGACGGTGCTTCTCTGCGATACAAGGGTTGTTTGGTGCTTCCCCAAATTTCAGACCTACATCAAGCTATCTTATATGAAATCCATGCTTCCCCCTCAGCAGGGCACTCAAGGTTTCTCAAAACCTATGAGCGGGCACGTCGACACTTTTTTTGGAAAGGCATGAAAACCGAAATTAAACAGATGGTGGCCGAATGTCATTCCTGCCAACGACACAAAGGTGAAACCACATTGACTCTCGGTTTGCTCGCGCTCTTGCCCATTCCTACTAGGATCTGGGCAGATATTTCCATGGATTTCATTGAGGGCCTCCCTAAATCTGGGGGAAAGATAGTGATCCTAGTCGTAGTCGATCGCCTCTCCAAATATAGTCATTTTTGTGCACTCAGCCACCCATACACAGCCTCCACAGTTGCACAAGTTTTCTTGGATCAGATCTTCCGTCTTCATGGCATTCCTTCTTCAATTGTCTCAGATCGTGATGCCACTTTCACTAGCCATTTTTGGACGGAACTATTTCGTCGCACAGGCACACAGTTGAGAATGAGCTCTGGGTACCACCCACAAACTGATGGCCAGATAGAAATTGTCAACAAATGCTTGGAGACCTTCCTTCGTTGCTTTGCTTCAGAACAACAATATCAATGGGCCAAGTGGCTTCCCCTAGCTGAATGGTGGTACAATACCTCATACCACACTTCCACCAAAATGACTCCCTATGAAGCAGTTTATGGTCAAGCACCACCACCACTTCTTCCATATCATTCTGATAGCTCACCAATTCAGGTAGTTGACACTACTCTCCGAAATCGAGATCAGATTCTCCGCACCTTGCGAGACAATCTCCACATGGCATAGAACCGAATGAAGCAAGAGGCTAATCAACACCGCTCTGAGCGTACCTTTCAACCTGGTGATATGGTCTTTCTTCGTCTGCAGCCATACAAGCAATCATCACTAAAACAAAAAGGGCGCCAAAAGTTTGCTCCAAAGTTTTATGGGCCATATAAGGTTCTCCAAATGATTGGGTCAGTTGCTTACAAGTTAGAGCTTCCACCTTCCTCCTAAGTTCATCCCGTCTTTCATGTCTCTTGTTTGAAACAAGTTCTTGGATCCAACATCCGAGTGCAGATAGTTTTACCAGCACTTGATAATGAAGGCTCCATCTTTCTCGAGCCAGAAGCAATCTTGGACAGGCGTACCTGCCAACTTCAATCCCGTTCCATCACAGAGGTCTTAATCCAATGGCACGGCATGCAAGCAAAAGATGCAACATGGGAACCACTCTTCCAGATTCAACAACAATTCCCACATTTGAAGCTTTGAGGGCAAAGCTTTTTTTTAAGAGGAAGGGGATGTTAGGAACCCGTGCCTTACCCGTATTAGTGTAATAATTGCTATGGACGCATATGCTTTGTAAGTCGTCCCTTAGAGCTTATTCGAATTGTCCCACATTGTAAGTCGTCCCTTAGAGCTTATTCGAATTGTCCCACATACAAGGGAAGTAGTAGTTGTTAGAATAGAGTTAGTATATAAGTAAGTGTTGAGGCCGAATAAAGGCATCCACGAATTCATTGTATTGAGCTTGCTCAAAGGAGGTTGCCCCCTCGAAGAGGCCTGCGATCAATATAAACTTTCTGTGTTTCTGTTATTGGTAAGAGTTATTTTATTTTCGCATATTTTGATTAAATCTGTTATAAGAGGTAATCTACTATAGGAAGTTTATCCAAAAAAAATCTACTTATAATTATTTGTAGTTACTTAGATCATATCTTAATTATATAATTTTATTATTTTAGAGTCAAATTTATTTTTCGATAAATAGTTTAAACCATAATTTATATTACTTTATTTTATAATTTTTTTTTAATATAAAATGAAGCATTCCAATAATAAAGAGGGTACGTTTTGAACCCCCAGCGTCATAGCGAGAATAATACCCGTCTACTTTACCAATGAAAGGAATAACCCTACATGCCACGTCATCGTTAGGATATCACCTCTCATCTTATGTTGGTGGGACCTATCCTCCAAATCCTTCTAATCACGCATGACGTCATTAATGAACGTGAATACCGTTTTCACAAATTTATACACATTTGTCTCTTCTTTAATTTTATTATAAAAATAGTTGGGCTTTAATTTTTCCATTTTCTTCATAAGGTTTGTGGAAAAAGCGAAGGGTAAGAAAAGGTAAGGGTTAAAAGTGTGGGTATGGGTACATATTATAATGACGAATACCAAGAAGAGGATCCATGAGTGACTAAGCCAAGGGTCTATGAGTGGTAGTAGATTAAGTAAATAATTTTGATGAGCATTTTGTTATATTTAAAGTTGATATTTGTATGATGTAGTTATTAGTTGTAGTATTTGTGTATTTGTCGATTTTCAATTTGTATTTGATTTTAATTGATACGTTTTTAAGATTATTTTTTATTTTATTATATATGAATTTTGGATCTTTTTTCTAAAATTGTATAATATATGATTTTAGGGTATTAGAATTGTATAATGTATGGTTTTAGGGTAGGCTCTTCTAACTTTTAATTTGGGTTTTATGTGTTTTGTGTCTCTAATTTGTTGGCATTCCCTTCTCATTGCATGTTCGTTGGCGTGTCAATATAATCTTAATTGTAGTTTGAGAAGTTTATAAATACATATGTACATTAGTGTATATAGGATAATGAATGGACACAAAGTTGATAATGAATAACCACATATTTATTAAAGAAATATATTGTGAAAGTGCAAGAGAATTTAAATTCGGTATTTAAAGTAGAATTAAAGTAAAATCTAAAGCATTTATTTCTTTTCCAAACATTTCCAGCACACAAAAAAACGTATAAAACTAAGTCTTGCATTCACAAATTACTTGTTGATATGCATTGAGTTTTGATTGCCAAATTTGTTTCCCAACTAAAAACTTGATAATAATTAAGAGATAATGCAAGCCCCCATATACATTCCCTTTTTTTGGTATGCAATGATTTATTAGGGTTGTGGAGAATGGGATTAATTTCCCATAAATTTGTGTGTAATTTTTAAAAAGCGTGATCAAGGTTTTTGGAGCCATGGAAAAATTGTTTTATTAAAATTTACACAATAATAAATAACCTATGCAAAATAAAATAAAATTATGGTGGAAGCTAGATCTAAGATACAACAATCCAAAATAGTAAACAGATTTACCTTATGGCTAAAAATAGGAACAAACTGAACAACTAGATGACTAAGTAAGCAAGAGTAATGAAAGTAAAGCAAAATGATAGAAACTGACATACTTGGGTTATTTCCAAGATTCTTGAGACTAGATGTACACTTTATGGCTAACTATGCTCCTCAATGTGGAAGCTAGATTATTGATTGTAGTGTGATAGAATTGGTTGGTCATCGAATCTATACAAGATGGAATCAACAAGTCACCGAATGTATATCCATAATGTTTCTAAATTTGTACCCTGCCACTAAATGTGTCACCTTCTCAATTTTAGACTATATAACATTTTGGGTAGGTACCCTAGTTGATGGTGTTAGGATTGTGCAATCTATGTGTCAAATCATTGGGCAAAATGCATTGTTTTACCTTCTATTTTTTCCATTAATATAGTCCTCAAAATTATCAATAGAAAAGTGTTTACAAGGTTAGTGTTGACACCTAAATTTTGCCACCATATTATCAAAATTAATTTCTTAATTATCGACATTCAACACATCACTTACTAGCCCATCCGTTGTAAAACATATATATTTTATTCTATTACACATAACATTACCCTTTTGATTAATTAAATAATTATTTCATAGTAGTTAAGTTAATTAATCACTAACTAAATCATACACACAAAATTCTAATTAAACAAATAACAATAAATAATAACTAACCAAGTCATATCATCATCCCACTTAACCAACCTCATTTAATCTATCTAAACTCCTCATTAATCATTAACAAACTTATTCAAACCTCTTTAAAACATTCAAACAGTCTCATTTTAGACATTCAACTATTCTAGCAAAAACATTAAAGACATTCAACCATCTCACAAAGCCCCTCATTAAGACATTCAGCTCTCTAACAAACACATTTAAGATATTCAACTCATTCAACCACCAATCAACAAATTTATTAATCATTTGACTACTTCTTACAACCAACTCGTAAAATCTTAACCAATCAATTGAATATATTTGACTTGTAGACTGAATATCTACTATCCAAATTCATAAATATTAAATGAATTAGGATTAAATCTGACCATACATTCTCCCTCCAAAATATTTATAAATTGATATGTCTTTCTCCATTCAAAGGATCATGTGAAAGTATTGAAATTACCATCCATTATCAAGCCATCAAAATTATCATCGTACATCCAATTGAGATCAAATCCATCAATAAATTTATTATCACATTGTTGAAATTTCCTTACATAGAAACTTGATTTGAGGAACCATATATCAAGCTATCAAGAGCAAATATAAGGTAACAAAGGAGATATGTCTTTATTGTTGGTAAGTGAAAGTAAATCTTGTACTTTTCTTTCAATCTCTATTGGATGTTTATGTTGGATTTAGGATAAAAGTTAGATGTTATTCTTGAATCCTAGTTAAGTCTTTGAATTTTATGATTCACTTTTCTAGCTTGCCGTATGGGACTTTCCCAATCAGTTTATAATGTATTCTTACCTTTTTTTAATGTTTAATTAACTATTTTTTTACTCATATGTTAGCTTTAAGCTAATCCAGATATAAGTTGCTTGTTTTTTTCTAAAGCCATTTTTTTAAAAACCTGAGAATTAAAAATGTTGTAACATTTAATTCACAACCTATATTTTTTTAATTTTTTGTATTCGATTTAGATTTAGGCTAGGAACAATCTATCAAAATTTTGTACAAACCCAAATCATAGTTTAGGATATATCATCAAAATAATAATTACTATTTTTTTTAAACATGATTAATAAATCTAATTTATTTTAACAATTTTCTAGTTTTCTAACTTTAAATTTTGTAAAGATTTTTCATTGATGTTAACTTTCTAACCTACAAGGATATGCTTGTCAAAGACTCAATAAAACTACTAACTTATTTTCTTGCAGCATCATTGATCAAAGGATTTAAATTGAAACATTTTTTTTGCTAATGTTTCATTTTAAGTTAATTAATTTGCATTACTTGAATTTTTTATTTATGTATGTTGTTTGTATCACTAGAAGTTGAATATGCTCTTATCTTGTGCTACAAGGTGATCTAAAGGAATCAGAAACAACTCTAGTGACTTGTGTATCCCAAGCCTAGTCTATGTATCTTCTTTCTTTGCACTAAAAATTGATCTAGGAAATTAGAAATAGATACTCTCTTTCATTTTTATTTCTAGGGGCTCTATCGACCTTAGATCTCACCACCAAGTAGTAGGCCAAACCCCATATTATGATGAGGTATATAAATTCCTCAGGCATGACATTGTCAATGGCTAAATAGTTACTTATTTTAAGAGCACTGTGATGTGAGGTGGGTTCATCCACCAATACCCAAGCTTTTAACGACTTCTTTATTTCATGTATTTGGACCTCAATGTACCAAAATGTATAGGGAGGAATCCCCTAGATAAGCTTTTAAAATTTAGTGTAAGAGTCTTTGGTCATAATCAAAGAGTGGTGTCAGGGAAACAACATTCCCCAAGATCACCTACCACATACCTATCAAATTTTAGGGTACTATGGGTGGGCCACTACTTGATTACACATCTACTTGACTAATATAGATCGTATTATTTTTGTGTTTTATTTATCCCCTTGTGATAAAATAGTATTGAGTCAATATAATCCCAAACCAAACTTGTTTTACAAACCTCAAACCAAAATAATGACAAACCAAACATAATATCAAATTCAGTTGAACCAAGAAATTGAAAATCAAATTTAGCACAATCCAGTCTATTGTAATAGCCTTGCAAGCTCAATCGATCATCCATCTACTACTTGTAACCCCAATCCTAATATCCCCCATGCCTACTGTGAATAAAATCTAATTCTGGATCCAATCATCTTTCTCAAATCCAACATATTAGTGAAGAGTTGGAAGCCCTAACATCCTATATTAAACATTCAACATCAAGAACTTCATCACCCAACCTATCCAATCCATAATCCAATAATACACAATATGATACCAACCAGAATGTAGATACTAAAATCTAATTATATATAACAACTTAGCCTTGTACACTTGAAAAATAATAATCATGGATCTATCCTTTAGTTTTAGACCTTATTATCAAAAGGATCACATTCACCATCTCATTATTCCTAACTACTTATCTTATAGATTGAGCCTATCATTATGATAACCCATGTCACCTGTACACTAAAACAAGCTTAAAATATGATTTATATCCTTCACTATCAATTACAGATCTTCAACATTTTTCTATCCTGTCAGACACTACCATCCAGATAGGGACACTAGCATCGATAATATTGTCCAAATTCTTTATCTAGTGTTTGTACCTCAAAAGTAATCCACATTGAAAATACTTTGAAATGTATGGGCAAACCTATTTGTCTTATCTAACCATTCTATGAGATATTTTTCAAAATATGTGGTATAAATACAAATCAAAGCCTTTCTCATTTCCCGTCTAAAAAATACAAAGTAAGCATCTATTTTATCTCATTCAATCAATAACACAACTGAGTTCCACTGCCCTATTCTTCTCTATTTTTATATCAATCAGATTACAGATAGAGAATTCAAATAATAACCCATGATAAGTATTTGTCAAGTTACAAGCTCAATTATTGTGTGTCCTTTTATATAAATTATTACACCCTTAAACACACACAATCCCACAGTTAGGGTTGAACTACATATGTATGAGGCCCTCTTCAGATTATTGAATATGTAAGAAACACTCATTGACAAGGGTTGATTGAGGTTAACTCAACTTTGTGAGCTCACTAACCCATTTTTGGTAAGGTGACATGACCTAAGGTGAACAACTAGGGTTTGAGTTGTATACAGTCATATATATATTATGTGCACGATCCAATTATATCAACAAAATGATGAAATGAAACCCTAATAGTCATAGGTGGTCCCTTCTAAATAAAATAAATATTTTTAATAGATAGAAGCATTCAACCATAGATAAAAGCATCGACACTCGTATCCTCAGGTCAACAATAGTTTTTGGGCCTCCATATTTAATATTTCTAGAATCTAATGATGGGATCCCAAGAATCAGTCTTCTTATTTCTATACTTGTACATATTATATCTACCTACACATCTATACAAAAATTAAGTATTATATTTTCTTTGTATTGAAGATTATCAAAATATCAAATGGCATTATAATTTCTATATTTGGTAATTTCCTAAATTCAATACATTATGTTATCTGAATTAATTTAATTGGCCTACTTTAGAACAATTTTAATCATCTATTTGATTAGACTATTCTAACCCCTTAACCCTTATCTATCCAAATCATAAAAGGGTTAAACATTTGGTGAACCCAACCTATGTGTCTACTTATGAAAACCCTAGCTTACCCTAGGATTTTTTGATTGCTTATTTCTAAACTTAAAATATCTTAAAAATTAAGTTTTTATTTATTACAGAATCAATCATACTCAATATGGATATATCTAGCAGATATTTAATTATTTAATACATAATGGTAGTCATTCTTATTTTATTTCATGCATGGCTAAATGAGTTAAAACTATAATCAAATGAGGTCCAAAACTTGATAACCCTAAAATGAATGTATTCTTGCATACCCCTTATTTATATTGTTTATAATGAGATCCTACCTATCACTCCTAGGATTTAAAAGGAGTGCATGAAACAACCATTTTCTTCATATAATACTACACACCACTCCAATGATGTTATTTAAAAAATTTCACTCTTTGATTTATCACATAAGTCTTCCCATTACAAAGATATTATTTTGGATGTATTATGTATGACCATATTACCAATCAATGTGAAGCCATCATATGTATCATATATGATATACTCCATTAAATGGACTAAACATTATATCTCCTTTGAAAAAGAGGACTTACCACCTCAACATATTAATAATTGTTGTTTACCATTATGCATCTAAGAATATGTTTTAAATAAAATAGTTAAAAGTGTTACATCCTAATTCTTCTCTAAGAAAATCTACTTGATTATCCATGGATTTTCTATAGTTGATAATTTGATTTGATTATGATTTGATTAAGCTATGAGTTATATGTTGTTATGGAACAATTGAATATTGATTTGATTACATGATTATATTGCTATGAGTTAGTTTTAGTGTATATTCTTACATTATGATCATGTTGATTTGTCATTTTAGCATTATATATGTATATATATATATATATATATATATATGTATATATATATATATATATATATATATGTATATATATATATATATGTATATATATATATATATATGTATATATATATGTGTGTGTGTGTGTGTGTGTATATATATATATATATATATATGTATATATATATATATGTATGTGTGTGTGTGTGTGTGTGTGTGTGTGTGTGTGTGTGTGTGTGTGTGTGGACTAACTACCTTCTTGTCATGATTTGGATGTAGGAGAAAATCATCCCTTATATATATATATATATATATATATATATATATATATATATATATATATATATATATATATATATATATATATATATATATATATATATATATATATATATATATATATATATGGACTAACTACCTTTTTGTCATGATTTGGATGTAGGAGAAAATCATCCCTTAGAGCATGATGGAGGGAGAGCATCATTGAAAATGATGATGTAAATGGAGATGTTGGGGAATGATAGAGGAATGCCTATAAATAGAACTCATTATATGTATAGATTGAATGGTTAGTTTTATAGCCCAAATTTGCACCCTAGAGAATTCAAAGAGTCCTTCTCAAATTTGGGATAACATGGAACTATCTCTGCATATAGGCAAGCTACTACAAGAGATAGATCTCTAGATTATGGGCTAGCTCCCTTGATTTATATTTTAGGTTCACACACTACACTAGAATAATGACTATTGGGGGTGAAAAGGGAAGAAGGAAACATAAAATAAACCTATACTAATTAAGGTGATACACCAAATATATTTCCACAAACATACTTGCATTTTCATTTAGAAGGCAGACTACTAAAACTGATCTCAACTCAAAGGTTCTTCTAGCATAAGTGTTTCTACATGGAAGCAAATTTATATGCATATCCAAAGGTGGGTGAATAAGAGGTATAATATTAGACATTAATATTCTCTCTCACACTTCAAATCACACCTAACAAACATATAAACTTCATGAGACCTGTTAGAAGAGATGTTACTCACACAAGGCATACAAGAACAAAATGAAAGCAAGGAGTAAATATTTATCACTTGTCATCCAAATAAACTACTTGACATACTTAGGAAAGAATTGTAGTGATTAAATTATCTTCAAAACTTTATTCAAAGGTAAAACAATATGACAAACTAACAGGGCTTCACCATATCAATTGTGGATTTTTTACAATGCCAAAATGGCTTCAATATATAAAGCTTAGGAGAGGAGGGAGAGAAAGAGTGACATTGAACAATCACCATACCAAGTTTCAAGTATTAAAAACTAGTTACAATGTAGGAAAAAGAGTTAGGAAATAGGTCATAAATTTTTCTTTAATAAGTGTCCATCTAAAGTACATCATTCTTGAAGTTGGCATAAGGACACTTCATGTGCTTCTTGAAACTGCCTTCTTGATGATGAGTCCACCTATTTGTATTGAATTGCCTTAGAAGTCCTTGAAACATATTGACTAACTTGGGAAGGTGGAAACATAATTTTTGATAGTAATAGACACTCCTCAATTGATGAACATCTCCTTGCCACTTGTGTTACTTCTTTGTAGTCACTCATTAGCCCTCTAGGCCTCAATTCTCACACTTGTCACTGTAGTGACTTACACACATTCAAGGAGATTTGTTAAAAAGATGTGGGACACCTATTAAAACCTTAATTTTCCTATGGTATATGTGATAGACTTCAATGAAACTCAATACCACACCTCTCACTTCCATTTGGCAGTCACCTTCATTCTCACTATCCTATTCAAGACTTCTTACAACAACTAGCTTAGTAGAGGGGTCTCAAGGCATGGTTGTGGTGAGAATGGTATCTAAGGAGTTATAAAAAATATCTACACTCATTCTAAAATGGACTTCATATTAGGATTTAATCCATTATGCATGAAAGATATGAGGGCTCAAATGTGCAAAGCACACAATTTGATCAATCATCACAACATATTTTATTATTTAAGAACATTAGAAATATATATTAGACATATATCCTATAAATGGGGATGATCCGATCCCTACAAAATATTAAATTATTAAACAAATAACTAATAACAATACAAGATATATTGTTTACTATTAATAATATATCTAACTAATAAACTATTTTTCCCAATAATAACTTTATCATATTGACCATACAGTAACTAACAACTAATAATAAATAGTTATTTACCATATAGTAACAACTAATTACCATGGGAACTCTAAATTCCTAACATTCCCTCCCTTAGAGGTCACATAGAAAGAGAAATCACAAACACTAAATACTATATTACCCTCCCACAAGATTGACATGCAGATGTCGAGTTCACTCAAAAATAAATTTGAGTACATAATTTACAAAAATTACTTAGGAGAGGAAAATATTACAAAATGCCTTTTGAACATAGGCTTTATTTGAAAAAATGCCCCTCAAGGCTTATTTGAAGATTGTAATTAGAATGGACTTGATTCTCAACTTTGACACTTGTCTATTATGGACCCTAATATAAACAAATGACTTTTTTGATGACCAAAAGAGGTCAAAGACTTTGACACTTCTGACATAAAAATGATTCTTTACATAAGATTCTTATCTAGACAAAATAAATAAATAAATAATACTTATGACAAATCTTTTAGAATAGACTGACCAATAATCATGACCCTAAACAATATAACATAACATGACACATATATATTGTGACTAACTTAGAAATTATAATAATAAATACAATTGATTACTAAGAAAAAACTATAAAGTAAACTTAAAAATAATAATAAAAAGAACAAAAGAACGTATACCCCAATACTTAATATACCTAAACTAAAAAAACCTAAAATAGACACAACAAAACTTAGACCAAAAAAATAAAAGACTCAAAGTTTAGCTTAAAAATACAATCCTAATTTTTCAATTCACACCTAAACCTAAAATACTAAGACTATAATATGTAACAAAATAAATAAACATAGAACATAACAAAAAAAACTTAAAATGCTATCATTATCTTCCAATGCATAGATTGGCCGTGTGAGGCAAGGAGCATGCATGAGTTGGAGGACAATAAATGATGGTAGGTGCTCAATACTAAAGAGTTGGATGATGAATGGTGAGGAAAGGAGGATGGAGGTTGATCTGATGTAAACATTGTGGACTATGTTGGAGGTGTCATATTTGTGTTGAGTTGGATCTGTAGCGAGGAGTATTGAAGGATTGGATACTTATATAGACAATGAGCATATTAGAGCTAAGGTAGGTGAATATTCAATCTAATATAGTTGTGAAGGTCAAGAAATAGGATTGATTGTAAGTCACAACTCAAAAAAATAATAGTCTAGTCAATGCAAGGATCCTTTGTTCAAAAAATGCCTAGTGGCAATCGTACAATTTCTAGAACAAAACCATATTACCAAGAAAAGTGGATGATGGCCTAAAGAGTACCCACTATTAAATATGGGTTGATGATGGAGCTCGATGAGATGTTGTAGATGTGTTTTCTAAGTTGGGCAATGTAGAAGCTAGGCATTAAAGCTTGAGACTTTGATCTAAGTTGGAAGGCAAGTTTGTGATGTGTATAACATAGAAACACTTATTATCTCACAAGAATCCAACAATGCTTCCAATGAAGCATGTGTCCAAACACTTCACCATTTTAAGTCACCTTTTGTAAATCTCTTCTTAGAATTTCTTTGAAACTTTTATTTTTTGCAAACCTCTAACACATCATAAAACTAATTTTTTTTTTTAATTTTATAATGCACAAAAAGAACATAATGGGTGGGAAATCTATGAAAAGAGATGAATATGATATAAATGAGAATGTTTAAAATGTAGATGGGTGTATGGTGAAGCCATTGGGTGAATGCATGGTATTCATTGTTCAACTAATAACAAAAGAAAGTAGGGGTGGACAATAGAATAATGACTTCTGTAAATGGGCTGCATTGCTTGGTCATTGAGTTGCTTTGGTGCAAACACAAATGAATGAAAATAATAGAGAGGTCCTATTAGGGTGCTTGCTCTGATACCACTATTAGGATTTAATCCATTATGCATAAAAGAGTCTAAGGATTAAATGTGCAGAGCACACAATTTAGTCAATCATCACAACATATTTTATTATTTGAGAACATTAAAAATATATAGGAGACATATATCCTATAATTGAGGATGCTCCGATCCCTACAAAATCTCAACCTATTAACCAAATAACTAATAACAATACGAGATATATTGTTTACTATTAATAATATATCTAACTAACAAACTATTTTTCCCAATAATAATTTTTTTGTATTGATCATATGATAAGTAATAACTAATAGTAAATAGTTATTTACCACATAGTAAAAACTAATTACCATGGTAAATCTAAAGTCCCAACATTTCACCTATCAATTCCCTTTTGTACCTTCAAATTACCTTAAAGCTTATAGAAAACATAAAATTTGACTTATCTGTATGAGTGACAGTACATAAAAAATTGAGTAGTAGGGAGCTTGAGAGAGTGATAAGTAAGTAAAAATCATCTTCTAGGCTAACTGACCCCTTATGGATGCATTTCCACTCATCTTTTCTTCATTAGGTTCTTATGAGGGTTTTAAGAGGGTTTTAGGTCATTTAGGTTGTTAATGATGATTCATAAAGGTTAAGCCATTAACCTTCAAACCAATTTTGTTGAGTTTGATTTCAAGACATACCTCAATTATCCTTAAGAGCTTAAGACACCATACACATTTTCCGTACATATATGAGTGAAATAAAATGGCTTCTCGATTAGCTGCTTGCATTTTGGACACCCTTGAGATAGATTTAGGCCAAAAATGGCTAATTTGAGTTATTATCTATAAAAAATTAAGTTTTATCAACCCTCCACTCTCCCATTAAGGCTCTCAAGTTGACTTGAAGGATCATATGGTCATATGAATGAAGTTATAAGCCATGAGGGTTCATGTCTAGTTTTAGGCCTAATAGGCATAGACTGTGTTTTGAGCATATGAACACCTCTGAGTGATAATAATGGTTATAGGTAATTTTTAACCTTTATTAACCTCTAATTAAACTCTATACATCATACACCAATCATTCAAGGCTCCATCATTCATCTTTTTACCATCCTTGTGTTAGGTCTCCAGACTGTTTTGTTCATGGAGTGCTTCTGGTCTGATATAAAACAAAGGACACTTCCTCTATTATTTTGACCCAAATGAAACCATGGAGGTCTTTCTCAGGTTATGATGACACTCTGTACCAAGTTTCAATCTATGACTATGCTTCAAGAGCCATCAAACCTTCAAACTCTCAAGACTAACTTATATGCCTATGACTGTGTGTAGGGTTTTGATAAGGCTTAAGTATCTTGAACTATGATTGTATTTATTCACCTTTACCTTGGGGAAACACATGGAAGTGATGTTATCACTCTAAGAGTGATTTTAGCATGGTCATCTTAAACTTATACTTTTATCTACCTTCCAAACTTGTATCCTTCATTGGCTTAGGCTAGTTTATAGTTTCTTGAGTTAGATTGTAGGTGGAAATTAGGAAAGCCAAAGGACTCCTGTAGGTGATGATAAGTGCTTGAATATTGTAATTTACTCTTTTTGTCCCTCTTGATGTCATTGAGGTTATCTCACACCTGGATAGACACATTTCTATTTTGAAAACCTTCATCCCTTAATGCCAAAATAATATAGTGTGCAAGTTGTATTGTTATAGGTTCATTGGCTCATTTTGACCTACATGCACTGTAGTTTTTTGAGTGTTTCAATCAATATTTGAATGAGTTAAAATCCCAACCTACCATCATACTTTCTCAACCAAATAAATTCCTCTTATGTCAAGATGTGACCTCTTCATCTAAGCTACAAGAACAAAGCCATCAAGCTTATCCAGACCTCATACACACTCTTCAATAGATGAAATTGTATGGAGTAAAATCTCCTCTCAAAGAAGTTAAGGTAAAACTTACCTGTAAGTAATTTTCTCCTAAACTATGAACATTAAACTCAAGTGTTTGATCCTAGGTTTAGGTCTAAAGATGTTTCACCATTTCAAAAAGTAGATATGAAATCTATCTTGTTATTAGACACAAAAATCCTCATTCTTTAATCTCTTTCAACTTCCTGAATGTCTCAGGCCTGTGTGATATTTTCATTCTTGTAGGTCTCCATTTAGGTTTGATTATAAGAAGTGGTATTACTATTTGGAAAACTTATCCCTTTTCCTGAATGGGTAGAATATGTCATGGGATTTGGAGGTAATGAAGACTTATTTTAGAGTTTAGAGCATGTACTTGACTCTCTGACAAACCATTGGCACCTCCAACCTTTGAGATATATGTATTCAATGTGCATTCTGCCTGGATGACAGTAAAGATATAGATCTACTATGACCTCAAAGGCTCAAACTAGGTTTTTTTGCAAGATAAAATAGGACTTAGGAAGTAAATTTCACTATGATGGTATTCATCTCAAGTTATTTTACAAGCCTCAAATTTACACCTTCACCTATAACTTATCAAAACACTATTCATAGCCTTCACTATTATTCACTATTAGCATAAGAGAGTGATTTTACTTGTCTCTTCATGACCACACATGCCAAACCAGTTGAAATCAACATGAGAAGGATGAACATACTTTACAAGTCCACATACAATACTTGGTTCACATAGACCAATGCAATTAGATGAGAAAAACTGAGATGTTAGGGTTACATAGGTAGTTTGGAGGTGTTAGCAATCTTAGTGATTGTTATTATAGTATAGACCATCAATCTAGAAATCATGACCATAAAATGGGAGATAATGAGGCTAAATAACATCCCTCAAGTGCATTCACTCCAAATCCTCTTCTCTAGTACATACTAAATGAAAATTATTGACCTATTTTAACCTATCCAAGGGAGTGATAGGAGAAAGAAACAATTTTTTGCCACTTTTGAGTCTATTAAAGATTCAAGATCCTATAAAATACCTATGGTGATGCCATGACATATTTATAAATCCTCCATACATGCTAGATGAGTCATATAGTTCATACAACTACCTAAAACTAACCTTTTTTAGATGATCTTCTTGTTTGTACATTGAACTTGCAATGTTTTAGTTTCAAAATTGTCCTCTAACATTATTTGATAGGAAGTGTGTTAGATAGAATATCGAAACATTTATCTTTTGATGGGATTTACATACAACTTATTAGTTTTCAAAATTATGTTGGAGTTATTTGGGTCTTTGTATGATGAATTCCCTATGCCCGAGCTAAGTGAGTTTCAATATTTTTAGTTTACTACCTTACCTCATCAGGAGAAGAGGTTGGGACATGTAGTTTTATCAACCATGTCTATCATTTTGATTAGAATAATCCATAGGGATGTACACCCTTAACCTTTGGTATGTCTAGGGATATGTGTGGTTGACTTGTGGCTTACATACCTTTTTTATATTCTCATTACATTTCTCTATGTTCTTAGTTAGGTCAGCCTATGGAATAACCATGGATAAGTAGACTATATATAGGAGGTAGTGGTTAGTCTTTGATCATCATGTTAAGTATTTTACTCTTAGTGCATTATTGTGGAGGTTGTCCCCTTGAATTGGATTTGCTATATTATCTAGTATTTTACACTACTATTAATTATTGTTGTTTGATTTTTCATATTTGATTATTCTATGTGATATATAATTATTATGTGTAAACATCTAAGTAATTTCATTATAAGTGGTATCAGATCTTTGATTTGGACAAGTTTTTTGTGGCATTATTTTTTTAGATTTGATGAGGCACGAGTTTTGAGAGAGGAAGGAGCAAAAAAATTTAACTTACAATTTGGGAAGAATTAATTTTATTTTTTAGTACAGTATTGTTTGAAATGATTTTTTGAAAAAAATAATTAAAAAAAGAGTTTGTAAAAAAAATTTGCTTTGCATAATTACAGTTGTTGGATTTTATCAGTACACTTTTTTGGTACCAAATTTTTTACCATAGTGCACAAAGGCAGTCATTAGATTCATCTTGTTGAGGCAATCATAATGGTACCATCTCCTAGTACACTTTTGTTTTGGGTGAAAAACCTCCTAATACCATTTACTGGTCAAACAACCCTCCACTTCATCATTCAAGTCCTCCTCCTCTCAACACTAACAACCCTAATTCTTGTGTGATACTGATGTTGCCAAAAGTGGATATGTGTAAGTTTTATGTTAAGGATCCTCTCACTTAGATTGCACAAATTGGGAATTTATTTTATTAAGATCAAACTCCTAATTCTCAAAAGGTGATAATGACATCTCTATATCTAGAACATGTGCAGTTCATTTGGTATAATTGGTTGTGTGATCAAAATAAAAATAATGGTGCTCCTGTTATATGGTCTATTTTCACTGATGAGTTGTTGGATCATTATCAAAATAATGTCTATAAGAACTACTTCAGCCAATTATCCAAACTATGGCAAATAAGAAATGTAAAGGATTCTATTTATCAATTTTAAAATCTATCCTTATGGGTGGAAGACATCACTAAGAAAAAATTGACTGATCTATTTTTGGGTGGTCTCAAATATTGCATCTAATTGGAGGTTTGGATGTTTGACCCAAGATCTATATCAGAAGCTATCCCATGGGCATGCTTGGTAGAGGTAAAAGAGATGGTCAAATAGAAAACCTTCACTACTAGTCATGATCACACCTTTCCAACACCATCATATCCTCAACCCACCATATTGACACCTCGATAAATTGATAAGAAGTGAGCCAAAGGGTTGTCTTATAGTTGCAACACCAAATAGAGTAAAGACCATCATTATGCTGAAAAGAAGTTGTTTTACATCAAAGGTTCCAATGAGGATGATGATGACGACAAGGAAATTAATGAGGATGAAGAAGGTCCTAAGGAGGAATCTGAAGACTCTCAGCCTACTATTTACTATCATGCCCTTTTAGGTATTAATACTCCCCAAACTCTTAAAGTGGTGGGTTTCCTAAAGAAATAAAAGGTCACTGTATTGATTAATTCTAGGAGCACACACAACTTCATCAACAATAAGTTGGTTGCTTGCTTAAACTATTTCATTTATCTCACTCCAAAATTTTAGGTCATGATTGCAGATGGTAGTACTATCAATTCTCAAGAAAATGCCATAGTATTAAGTTGGCCATGGGAGACTACTTATTGGATTCTCTTATGTTTGTTATTCCCATGGGGGGAGATGACATTGTTTTGGGAGTATAGTACCTCACCAGTTTAGGTACTATTGAGATGAATTTAGAAGAATTATTCATGCATTTTCATTTTGAGGGAAGGACATTTGAGCTAAGGGGATTAAGGGATAAATATCCACAACTTATTATCTCTCATCAAATGACAAAGGTTCTTTAAAAGGGTGTTGAAGGATTTATAGCTCACTTGTTTTCCATGGAAGTTCAACCAACTCAACCATCTATACCTCCTAATATGTAACAAGTGATTAATGCCCATTCAGTTATTTTTGGTCACATGTCGAAAGGATTTCCACCTAGTCGCACACATGATCATGCTATCAAACTTATTCTTGGTATTATACCACTTAACATCAAGCCATATAAGTATCCCTATGCCCAAAAAAGTGAAATTAAAAATATGGTATAGGAGATGTTGGATGTAAGAATCATTCATCAAAGCCAAAGTGAATATTTTTCACTAGTTGTCATGGTGAGAAAGAAAGATGACACTTGGAGGATGTGCCCTGACTACAAAAAACTCAACAAGTACACTATCAAAGATAAGTTTCCTATTCCTATTCCTATCATTGATGACTTACTAGATGAATTAAATGGTGCTCTTTATTTTAACAAATTAGATATGCATTCTAGGTATCATCAAATCTAGATCTGTGATGAAAACATACCCAAAACTGCTTTCAGGGCTCATGAGTGCCATTATGAGTTTTTGGTTATGACTTTTGGGCTAACAAATGCACCATCCACATTTCAAATTTTGATGAATATTATTTTTAGGCCATTTTTGAGAAAATTTATTTTGGTATTTTTTGATTATATCCTCATTTACAGTAAAAATTAGGAAGACCATTTGCACCATGTGAAACATGTACTCTCAATTCTAAAACAACATCAATTATATGCCAAACCTTCTAAATGTACTTTTGGAGATTTTGAGGTTGAGTATTTGAGTCATCTGGTTTCACATGTAGGAGTGAAAGTATATCCTAAAAAAATCTAGGCAATGGTGGACTGGTCGATTCCTAACACACTCAAGTAACTAAGGGAATTTCTGAGGTTAACTAGCTACTATCACAGGTTTGTCAAAAATTATGGTAGTATTGCAACCCCACTCACCTAATATTGAAGAAATACTCATTTTAGTGGACTAATAGAGCTACCAGGGCATTTGAATGATTGAAATTGGCTGTGTACCACTCCAATATTGGCCACTCCTAATTTTTACAAGACTTTTGTGGTTGAATGTGATGCATATGGGTATGGTATGGGTGTTATACTCATGCAAAAAGGCAAACCACATGGATTTAAAAGTCATCAATTGAAGGGTAAAAATCATTACAAGCCCATTTATGAGAAGGAAATGATGGCCATTTTGCATGCAGTCAAATAATGGAGGCCTTATTTAATGGGTCATCACTTTCAAGTAAAGACTGATCATGATAGTCTCAAATGTTTTTTGAAACAATGGTTGTCATTTGAAGAACAAAAAAAATAGGTAATTAAGATGTTAGGCTATGATTTTGAAATAGTTTACAAGAAAGGCAAGGACAATGTAGTGCTAGATGCACTATCCAAGAAGGATGAATTAGTTGAGGCATTTCTATGTGCTATGACCATTTTGTAGGTAGATTGGCTAGAGGATGCACAATCATAATGGGGCAATGATAGTGATACCCATGATTTGATTCAAAATATTCAGAAAGGTTTGGGTGGATTTGAAAAATTCAAACGGAAGGGTAATGCATTATGGTATAAAGACAAATTATACCTATGTAAGAATTATCTTCTTAAACAAAATATCCTTCAAGAACTTCATGCAACTCCAATTGGGGGTCATTCAAGATTTTTGAAAACCTATCATAGAATCAAGATATATTTTTTTTGGGAAGGACTCAAGGGGGATACCCAAAAATATGTGGCTGAATGTATGATCTATCAACAAAATAAAGGAGAAACCACCAAAACCCTAGGCCTTTTGAAACCTTTATCCATCCCTAGCCAACATTGGGAAGAGGTGTCTATGGATTTCATTATAAGGTTACCCAGATCTGATGGTCAAAATTTTATCATGGCTATGCTAGATCATCTCAGTAAGTATACTCATTTTTGTTCTTTATCATATCCATTTGTTATTAGTATAGTAACTTCTACTTTTCTTAATACAGTTCAAAAATTTCATGGTACCTCAAAGATCATTATCAATGATAGAGATCCCATTTTCACTAGCAAATTTTTAACTAAGTTATTTGCATGTTTGGGCACCCAATTGGCTCATAGTTCATCCTATAATCCTCAATCAAATAGATAAACTGAGGTAGTCAATAAATGTCTAAAAGGATGATGGGTGTCATCATCCCCTTCATTTGATCAACTTTCTGTTGACGTCATATTTAACTAGGGTTGTGTCTAAAGCTATATGCAACAAGAGGAATCGTAGTGATTTAGTAATTAAAAGGAGGTATTTGTATATTTTTTGTTTTGGGGGGTTTTTAATGTCTTAAGGATTTCTTGGTTAAAACCTTATTGGAATAAAACTATGCAAATTTGCTGGAAATAAACACACTTTGCAAAAATGAAATTGATTACTAGAAACAAACATACATTGCAAAAATGAAATAGATTGTTGGAAACAAACACACATTGCAGAAATGAAATAGATTGCTGGAAATAAACACACATTGTAGAAATGAAATAGATTACTGAAAATAAACACACGTTGTAGAAATAAAAATTTAATCTAAAACGCCTGCAGGAATAAATTTACAATAAATATTAACTTTAAGAAATTGGAAACATTTATGAATTTAACAGAGTTACCTATTTACTTTTGTGAATAGAAATATAAATACCGATAAAAATGAAGATCCTAGTTCTTTGAAGTGGTCCCTTGCTCCACCTAGAACATGATTTAAATAATTTAATTTGCTTTCAAAATAGAAATGGCTATTTCATTGATAAAATGTTCTGTATTACAAATGTATTGATCTATCCTTTTCTCTCTATATTCTATATTTTATCTCCTATATCTTTTTTACTAAATTCCCAGGTCTGTATATATAGATGCTTTGTGTTGGGATATGAATACCGGAAGCACACAATTGATTACCAAATACAAGCAACTTAATATGCAGAAATAACTAGAATCAACAAGTAACTAGAATCCAGAAATAACACAAGATATGAGAGACAATACACAACTTATATTAAAACTCTTGCAGAAAAGAATACAATAAAGAAGATGCCACTTCTTCTCCACCACCTCTTCAGAGGCTTTCCACACCTCAAGTGAACAGTAATTCTCTCCTCAAAGCTCTCTCTCTTAGGTCCCAACACCCAACTCAAACACTAAGTTGGTGTTCACCTTATACCTGTGCTCCATGCACTCCACAAGTGCTCCACGCACTCCACAAGTACTCAACGTACTCCAAGTAGATCTCCCCTGAACCTAAAACAACCTGCACCTCAATAGACCTTACTTATGGAAGGATCTTCCTTACCTTCCTCTTTGCTCTATTTGAGTACACACTGTACTCCAAGTAGATCCTGCCTGATTCTGCTCCCTGTTGTGTTGCTGTCCTATCTGATCTTGCACACCTACAAATCAACCTGGTTCTGCACACCTGTGAACCTTGACCTTGCACACATATACACCTACATATCAATGATCTTACTTACCATGTAGATCTCCTATAGAAGCCATGCTCACCTGATGACCAAGATCATACACTCCTGAAGAACCCTGCTGATTCTCCAAACTAGTACCCACCTTGGTACTGTGGCACTAGGAGGAACACACCATTGCTCACCTCACACACAGAAGGAGCTTATAATATTGCTCTCTTACTCTCTAGCACAAGTTTACAATACAACCATGAGTCTATTATATAGATCTCATCCAAACAATAATTAGACACCTAATATAATAATTAGATCCACAACTCTCAGTCTAAAATTAGCTCTAATCATGCAAACACTTGGTTCGTCAACCAACTACTCGTAATATACTCGTAGCTTGAACCACAGACAACCGACATCGGTCCCTATCTGCTTGGGGGTCACCGATGCCGACTAACTTCTGACCGACGTCAGTTGCTTCCTGTCTCCTACCTGTTGACGTCGGTTGGCCTGATCGACGCCGGTGCTTGACACACTCAGCAACCCTTCTGCAACCTCCTCCTTTGTTTGCATCAGTGAAGCTTTTAGCTCCACAACCTAACAATCTCCCACTTGGAGATAAATAACTGCACTGTACCTGTACCTATACCCCATCTAATCTATTTCTTGGCTTGTATCCCTCTTCAAGCTCAATCCTGAAGACAACCCACCACACAACCTGTGGTGTACCTCTTGTCATCCGAGTACCCTACCACATCCGAACCTACAATCCCATGTAGTGAAGTCTTGACCCTGAATAGCATGAATCCCTGCTGCTGGTCCCTCTCAAATCTCTGAGAACTCACTTCTCCGAATTGGCTCCTAACTCTCTGACAGCTCCCACTGCTTGGGGAAACTCAGGCCTATACCAGACCTCATGTGATTTTGAACACTAAATTGTCTAGCCTTTGGTGTGCATCGATTTTTCATCCTGCATCTTGCCAACACTTGATTCACATCAGCTCCCACTGGAAAAAAAATCACCCTGTGATCTCCCATGTCTCCCGTGCTGAAGAATTTTGCTGCTCCAAATTCTTCATAGCACACCACTGAACTAATCTTACCCTTACCCTGTATGTACAATCCTACTAGCAAACATACCATCCACATACAACAACAGAATGATGTCATGACTCATCATCCCCCTAGTAAGACAAACCACAGTAGTTACCTGACATTGACTGAAGCCATGCTTCATCTTCCACCTGTCAAACCCTGTACCACTATCCTGCAGCTCCTCAAGACTGTATGACCTGGTCTTCCGTCTCACGTATTTGTTCTCTCTATTCTTCAACTAAGGAATCCATTCATCTTGCAGTGCTAACATACCAGCTGGCAACCCTACCAAATCTCCCGTCTGGTTCTGCAATCTCTCCATGCCATGCTCCCACTGTTTCCTGGATCCTTCCTACTCTATAGTCAGCAACTAGTATAAAGAAGAGGAACAATGAATTTGAGGCCTACTTACATTTTCAGTCCTTTATATGGGTGTTTGAGACTCCTTGATAGCTTGTTGTCCACCCAAAATTTGTTACAGTGACTGACCTCGATCACCACATAGTCTGCATCCAATCGACATTAGTTCTTGCACCTGTCTTGACTACCAACCATGCTGACGTTGGTGTTCTGCCGACGTCAGTCATCGTGACCGACGTCGGTCTTACATACTGCCGATGTCAATTTTCCTGCCGACGTCGATACCTGTGTTTCCTGTGAGTGATGACTTTTTTACCCGCGAGCTCCTTTGAATCAATCCCCATGTCCAAACTGTCCTGCTTAGAAGTATCCAACCCCATCCACTGGTCTCTATCTGCCATCTCCTCCAAGAACACCAAGGCTTTCCAATTCTTAAGCCTGTCAAATATATCTATCTTTCACTTCAGAACATGCATCTCCTTCCTGCTCATGTGACCAAGCCTATGAAGCCACGTCTCCACAACAAAAGAAGAATCAGTAATATAAACAAGTAGATAAAGAGTACCTATTTTCTTACCAACAACTAATTCAAGTGCATCCGCTGTGAGATTTCTTGTGCATCTCTCATCACCCAACCTTTCTAAATAAATTAGCCATATATCCAAACCTGGGACCTGCATGACCTCCTTCAACACCCATGTGTTGGTCGCCTACAATTTCAGCTTCACTTCCCCTTTGCCTATTCTTTGGCAAGGCTCACCAGCTCCTCTACTTGGGGATGCATGGAAAGAGGCAACTGAATATGTTATCCAAGATTCAACTTTATCCAAGAAACCTCCCAGAGCATCCTGTGCCACATCCCCTGCAACATCTACTTCTTCAGTTCCTTCCACCAACCAATAATCTTCTTTTACCTGCTCTTTCTTTCCATCGGACTGTAAGTGACCATCTGTGCTTTTCAACTCCTCCATTCTTAGCTTACTTTGATCTACCATTGCTCTACTCCCACTCAATCAGAAACCCCTGAGAGTGACCTATAACCAAACACAAAACCGCTTCCTACAACCTTAGCTCTGATACCATGTGTTTCTATTCAAAATTTTGCTTTTTCAGATTTAAGAGAAAGAAGAAACTAAAGAAGTAATGGACAAGGCTTGTGAAGTACCTGGATAAAGACTGCGCACCGTAAATCCAGACGCTGTGAATACTCCTCTTTGGCTGTGAAGGAATAACACCTGAAAGAGATAAACACTAAAAACACAAAGAATGTTAGTCGATAAGAGAGTGGATTGCCAAGCAAAAGCTTGGTCCTTGAAGCTCTAAGGCTTCTTCAAGGATGACAATCCACTGTTTAAGACAGAATATGATAAAGACAGAAAAGAGAAATATTGAAAGATGTGAAAAGAAAAGACTAAAAACAAATGCGTACCTGATAAGCTGCAATCTGGTAAACACAGTCGCCGACGTCGGTAGTATTGCCGTCGTCGGTCAGAAGGTTGCCGACGTCGGTTGGGGAAGTGACTGGCATCGGTCGGGGCAATAATCAAGAGCTTGGTTACAGGTTTGGTTTCAGGGCTATAGGATAGTCTATGGTCTTGTCTGGGGATCTGGGGTCTGTGAGGGTCTATTTGAGGTCTAAGGGATAGAGAATATTGTCTGGGAATAAACTGGGTAAGTGACAAAGGCGAAAGATGGAGAAAGGCAGATGGACAGGAGAGAGAGCTTTTCAGCGTCTCCGGGAGGAACAGAGAAGATTTTGGTAAAGGATATTAGAATAGACAGAAGACAGAGTATTTGATATAAACAAAATGATATAGAAATAAAGACAGCACAAATACTTATCTGTGTTGAATAGTTGATGAAGATAGCATGCAGTCCTAGTACAAAACGTTGGATACAAGATCTCAGTGCCTGAGAGAAGTTGTCAAGTATGCTGATTCCTGCAAGAAAACAAAATGCCAGAACACCAGAAAGCAAGAGCACCAGAGCTTTGTTTCGCCGGAAGAGAGAGATTCGTCTGTTAGATGACCCGAGATTCGAAAACTCTTGATTTTAATTGTGATTACCCGGAAAGAGGAAGAGAAGTCAGTTAAGTATAACCGATGTCGGCGATTCCACCGGCGTCGGCCGATTTATTGCCGATGTCGGCGGGGTTAGAACGGGCAGAACAAGCCACCAAGCCCGTTTCTTATCTGCCAAGTGTTCTTATGCGTTGGAGAATGCCGAGGGTTGTGCTAAATACGCACGGGAGTTTGTTGGGAGGTTAGAAGAATTAGGGAGAGATCTTGAGTGAGTCATAGGGAAAGACTTAGTCTAAGGTGAGGTGTCTAGGTGAGGTGTCCAAGGTGAGGTGTCAAAGGAGGGAGGGGTTAAAGGGGCCTTATTTAATTAAAAATAGATGTTTATTTCCAATTAATAAGACTTAGGTGGGTTAGGGACCAAGGAGGACTAGGAGGGAGAAAGGACCAAGGGTTAGACACTTTTTCGGTGTCTACATTTACCCCTTTTTGTCTTGTTGGTTGTTCTTGGACAAACTGCAAGACAAAAACAGGGAGTAGTTGCCCCAGGTGAAGGATGATGTGGATTGCCCCGAAGTATGGATGAGGTATTCCCCCTCAAAGCAGGAGTCGAGGGAAGGAACCTGATGTCGGGTGCTGATTTGACAAAGAGTGGATGAGAAGGGTGAAGAGTGAGTGAAAACGCAGCAAAAGTCATGATTGCGCGCATGCCACTACACGAGATGGTCGGGTCAATTGTCGCAGGTCAAGGGTCGAGGAGTGCCAAAAGTGAAATAATCAGGCCCCAGCATGAGTCGTAGCTGATCGGGTTATTCAATCGAGGCTAAAGCTCCAAATGGTCGTCGTGTTCCAGGTATCTCAGGCTTAGGAAGTGCTCCTGAAAACACGAAAAAGTCACAAGTAGTGCGGATCAACTGGCGTGTGAACCTATACTTGTGAGGGTCCAAAAATATAGTCTGCGGACAAAATTGCTAACCAGTCGTGGAATAGCATACATGCAAAAACAACCAAGGCAAACGCGTTGGAAGTGGTCGTGGTTTAGGAGATGGGCATGATCTCCAATGTCTGGTGGTCGATTGATAGATGCAAAAAGTAATCTAAAAGTGTTCCAAGGGGCCAAAATGACATGGTCTGAAGGTCTTAACTTGATTAGGGCCATGGTATGTGGTTGATAAACGGGTAAACTCTACCGACGTCGGCTATATAACCGACGTCGGTGACTAAAGGGACTGACGTCGGCAAAAATAGGCCGACGTCGGCATTTTAGGGCACGCCGATGCCGACGTCGGCGGCCTGCCAAATCCGACAAAACCGGATTGGCGGCCCACCAAAAGTCATTTGCTATATGATTGAAAGATAAAAAAGAGCTCTGGAATTGATTGAGTGATAGTGACCCAGAGTTGACTGAGGCGCTGTGCGAGGTGGCAAAGAGATATTGGGGGAGAGAAGAAGTTGATTGGACGCTGCAGGGACGCGTTTGAGTCAGCAAGAGCGTGTAGAGCTATTGGGGCAAAAGAGATGGTAGAGGGGAGTAGAGGGCCCGCTGGAGGTCCACCATTAGCGGCACCCATCGTGCCACCACGTCGGCGTAGACGGGATGAGGTAAGAGGACTCTGAACCCTTATTGTGATTGATTTTTATTTGAATTGAGTTTTTGAAATTGTGGCTATTTGAAGTAGAAATCGAGGGGGAGGGTAGCTAGGAAGGTGGGTAGGTGGTCTAGGAGAGCTTAGGAGTGATTTGGGAGGGTTTAGATGTGTCGGGGAAGGCAAAATGGGGAAGCCCTAATTTTTAGGGCTCGCCCCGTTCGGCCCTAGGGTCGAACCAGTCACCGACGTCGGCGATCCTGCCGACGTCGGCCGACCAGAGACCAGCGTCGGTTAGTAATCTACCGACGTCAGCTACTAGGTGACCGATGTCGGTTAGGTGAGTGCCGTCACTGGCACACTAACCGATGTCGGTGGCTGCCTGGTCAGGAATGGTTCTGAAAAATGGTCAAGTCGAAAGGTCGAGGCTACGCCAAGGTCTTCCCAGGTATCGGGGTAGATATAGATGATCAGAACGGTTGGTAAAATAAGGAGAGTAGGAACAATGTTAACATGAGATTGCTTTGGGTGGGTACAGGCTAGACAGACTTTGATGCTGCGAGATCGCCTCTCGACTTTGCTGACGCAGATGCGTGGAGGGGTGTCTGTCGAGGAGTGGGCGCAGATGAGCGCAGTCGGGTTAGGTGGATTGAGACGTTACTGCAGAGTGGCGAGGGACGTGAGCCTCATGGTGGCTTTGATCAAGCGGTGGGACCATGCCACCAACACCTTCCACCTACCTACGGGCGAGATGACGGTCACGGTTGAGGACGTCTACCGGATTTTGTGGTTACCGGTGCACGGAGCAGATTTGTATGCGTGCTCGAGAGAGACGCATGACATTCACATGGTGACACTGTTTGGAGAGCATGCCGCGGAGATGAGCTACCACTCGGTGAGCTTTGCTTATGAGCCACTGTACGCGGCGGATGAGGAGGCCCATAGGCTAGCGATCCTTATGATGATTGGCATTACAGTATATGCATTGCCGGACGCAGAGGGCGGTAGGTTTTCGGTTGCTATGACCGGAGTTTTGTTAGAGATGATAGAGCAGAGGATAGTGTTCGCCTGGGCACCAGTATTTTTGGCCCAGGTGTACAGAGAGCTGTGGGGCATCAGCCGGTGACAGCGGTACAGCCTATGTGTGGGCCACCTGCTACATTGCTGGGCTTACGAGCACATAGTGGTTATGCGACCTCTTGGCCTCCCAGTGGCGATTCAGGCCAGCTTTAGAGTTGGATTCAGGCGATGGAGGGAGATGATGGCGCAGACACGGGTGGATGGAGTGGTCAGGGACATCGACCACTACAGGGGAGTGCTGGAGGGTTTGATCCCGGCAGACATCATTTGGAGACCATATTTGGTCTATCCAGCATTCAGAGACCAGGGAGAGCAGCTGGTTGGAGCTCAGAGCCGGAGATGGGTTAGAGGCAGACGAGCCGGTGAGCTTGAGAGGATCCCTGTAGAGAGAGTGCGGTGCCAGTACGGGTTGCTACAGGATGTACCTCCTGCCTTCCCACAGTACAGACGGGATGACATAGAGGCACCGCTCCCTCTTCCAGAGGAGACAGAGGAGCCCGATTTTGAGGAGTTGCCGGCAGGACCTGGGATAGTCGACCTAGGGTGTACAGAGGCCTTCACGGCATGGTGGGCAGGTCAGTACAGAGGTATACAGGTGGGTCCCCAGCCAGATTTTACAGGCCATCACCAGGGAGTGGGATACAGCCTGCGAGGAGAGAGATAAGGCACAGGAGGAGAGAGACACGGCTCAGGCCCAGGTCTCAGTTTTGCAGAGACAGCTAGCAAGAGTTATCGGGCAGCTGGGAGAGATGACAGGGCAGGTGGCAGCGTTGACAGCGTAGGTCACTCTGTTACAGGGACAGTTGGCTGCAGCTCAGGGACAGGCAGGTGCAGGGCAGAGTTTTGGAGGGCAGGGCCCATGGCAGCAGCCATCTCAGCAGCCAGCATTTTCACAGGGGGCAAGACCATCAGTGTCAGTGTACCTAGGTGAGCCACAGCCTCAGAGATTAGGACAGGCCACAGGGGCAGGGCAGATGGGTCCACCGCAGACTGTATCTATGGTTAGATACAATGATGCACTGGACGAGATCGCGTATTATGAGAGGGCCATCAGGGGGATCCCTCATATACAGCGATACTCAGAGATGAGGGCGGAGCAGAGTAGACAGAGATCTATGTCATGAGCGATGGCTTCAGGGTCACGCAGACGGCAGAGATCAGAGGGAGGAGGAGATACAGCCTCTTCTCGACCACCGCCACCGCCACCACAGCCACAGCCTTGAGGGCAGCCCCAGTGTTGCATTATTTTTATTTTTTTGATGTATATACCGGCCTGCGAGCCGAAGACGAGAGATGTATGATGAGAGAGAGACAGACACTGGTTGTGTCTTTTTGTATAAAATTTATTTTTGATATATATGATGAGATTTTGACTTATGGATGTGTTATGAAAATGCAGTATTTGTCATATGTTTCAAGTGTTTTATGTTTTGATGTGATATTTATGGTGATAATGATTATGTTATGATGATGCTTAATGATTAATGTAATGATGATGTTAATGATGAGTATGTGATGATGACAATGTTTATGAAATGGTTATATGATGACTTTAGACTAGATGATGAAAGATGTGATAGATATGATATTGAATGTTGTGGATTATGCAAATGTTTTTAATGAGTTATGATGGATGAAATTTATGACTAATGACTTATGAAAATGAGAGTATATAAATGATTATGTGAATATATTTATTGACTGTGATGTGATTGACAGGTGACGAGAGAAGAAGATAGAAGAAAGTGAGGAAGAAAGTGGCCGAGCTAACCCCAGAAGACCCCATGTCAACTGAGTGCTGCCTACATAGCCCCTATTGTTAGGGGCCTCAGGCCTATGTAGTTCTCCCAAAAGGGAGGAAGAGTCAAAGTGGGTGATGGTTTAGTCAAGGTCAAGGTTATGGTCATAGTCATGGTCATGTTTGAAAAGGGTTTGGTCGAATGTGACTAAAGTGTAAAAAGAGAAGTGAAAGGCATATTTTCTCTTTCATTGACAAGGACCAAAAAGTCAATATAGATAGGGGTTATTAGAACCCAGAACCCCATTATGCGTTGCGTCGTTGACCATAAGTTATGCTAGAGTGGTGATCGAATCACTTTGACACTAAAGTGAGCTCGAAGTCCCTTGAGCAGGTTAGAGGTGCAAAGGATAGGACAACCCATTTTAAGAGCAGAGATAACTTCGCCCCTTTTATAGGAGACCCTGAGATAACATAAGCCAAGTCCATGACCCTTTTTTTTTTTTTTTTGAGGCTGATCAATACGGGAAGCCTGTATAGTGATGTCATTGTGCTTGATGGTCAGTGATGAAGCTGATCGATGCGAGAAGCTTCTAAGATAGTGCTGTTTATTGCCAGATTTAGTCATAGCCATCCTTCAAGGGAGTGGTCTAGATCTTTGCTTAATAAGAGGGCTTTTGAATAGCTGTCCTTCAAGGGAGTAGTCTATTAATTACAGCAATGATAGTACAGCTATCCTTCAAGGGAGCAGTCTGCTTTTTAATTTGATTTTGTGACCTTGGTTATTTTGACATCTTGATTGATTGTTGATAGAAATTTGAGTCATGGACAAGACTTATAAAAGTTCAAGGGGCTTCCTTTTATTAGGACAAAGTATCCATACTATATAAAAGGGTTTTAGAGGATTTATTAAAAGAAGTAGGGTTGAAAAATAATAGGATTAGCTGGATGAGGGATTGCTCAAGGGACGAGCTCAATTAAATGTTAAGTAAACGAGTACTCAACTAGCAATAAAATGGTCGTAGATGCAACGTATTAAGGGGTTCAGGTTCTGGTCGGCCTTCAAGAGAAGACAGACGATAAGTCCCTAATCCGTACTTGTGTGTGATAATGTAAGGTCTGAGCCAATTAGGAGCGAATTTGCCTCGCTTACTTCGTTCCATATTAGTCACATGTTGATTCTCTTTGAGGACGAGGTCTCCGATATTAAAATCTCATTCTCTCAGATTTTTGTTATAGGCTCGTCTGATTCGACTTTGATAGACATGGAGATGATTAAGGGCAGCAAGACGACGTTCATCAAGTAACTCTAATTGAGTTAAACGATCTTGACGAAAGTCATCATTAGAAAGAATGTCACGTAGAGAAATGTGAAGAGACGGGATCTGTACTTCGAGAGGTAGGACAGCCTCTGATCCATACACTAGAGAAAAAGGGGTAGCGCCCGTAGAGGTTCGGATGCTAGTGCGGTAAGCCCACAAAGCAAAGGGAATTTGAATATGCTAGTCCCTTCCAGTGTCGTTGACCACCTTCATGAGAATTTTAGTTAAAATTTTGTTGGAAGCCTCTGCCTGCCCATTTGCTTGTGGGTAGTAAGGCGAAGAGAAACTAAGCTTGATGCCAAATGAATCGCATAGCTTTTGGACAGTTTTGTTTTTGAAGGACTTGCCGTTGTCAGTGATGATTTTATGAGGGACACCAAAGCGACAGATGATGTGGTTATTGATGAAGTCGACAATCTTGTCGGCTTTTGTAGAGACAAGAGGAATAGCTTCCACCCACTTAGTGAAATACTCAGTGGCGGTGATGATGGACTGATGACGAAGAGACAAATGAGGATTAATCTCACCGATGAGATCTAAACCCCATTGTGAAAAAGGCCAGAAATCTTGAGCAACTTGTAAGGCGTGGCTGGGGAGATGAAACAAGTTAGCATGCTGCTGGCACTTGACGCATCGCCGAACATAATCGCTACAGTCTTGATGAAGAGTGGGCCAATAATAGCCCAGGCGAAGGATGCGTTTGGCCACCGAATTTCCACTGAAGTGTCCACCACAAATCTCGTCATGGGCTTGTTTAATGGCATGAGATGCTTCAGTGGAGGTGAGACAACGAAGAAGGAGGCCGTCGAAACCTCGCTTATAAAGAAGACCGCCTAGCATGGTATAGCGAACGGTGCGTTTGATGAAAGCTCACCGCGCATTGCTAGAGAGGTTGGAAGGAATGAGAGAATGAGTCAAGTAGTCCTCAAGTTGTTTATACCAAACATCTTGTGAACTATAGTCTACGGTGTGGACGAGATTGATGTCAGTGGAAATGTATGAAGGCGATGGCACACAATGTACCATGACATAAATTCTTGATGAGGATGATGATGATGAAGGAATATGAGAGGCAAGTGAAGCCATGGTGTCAGCAAACTTATTCGTCGATCGAGGAACAGTCTGCAATAAGTGATGGTCAAAAGATGCAAGGAGAATGTCAACACGGTTTTTGTACCTTTGTAAAATTTCATTTTTGCAGAGGTATGAACCGTTAACCTGATTGACGACGAGCTGCGAGTCGCCGAAGATGTTGATGGTCTTGATGTCTAAAGAAAGGGCGGTTTGAAGTCCCAAAATTAAGGCTTCGTATTCAGCCATATTATTGGTACATTCAAAGTCGAGTTTAAAAGACAGAGGCATGGGCTCCCCTTCGAGAGGGATGAGAATGACCCCGGCACCTCCACCAAGTTGACATTTAGAGCCGTCGAAGAACATGGTCATTTGATAGGTGGCGTCATCGGTGGAAAGAGTGGCAATGGACTCGTCAGGAAACTCACAGTGAGAAGGTTGATTGTCGGGAAGTGGGGCATCGGCTAGTTGATCAGCGATTGCTTGCCCCTTTATAGATTTTTGTTGGACAAATTCGAGGTCGAGCTCAGCAAGCAACATGAGCCACTGAGCCATACGTTGATTCTAATAAGGCTTGGAGTGCATATACTTGAGAGGGTCGGTGTGAGTGATGACAAAGGTTTTGTGGTTAAGAAGATAATGGCGGAGCTTAGTAGCAGCAAAGACTAATGCCAAACAAAGTTTCTCGGTATGGGTGTACCGAGTTTCATAGTTGACTAATGTTCGACTGATGTAGTAAACTGCTTGCTCGCGGTGTTGCTCGTCTCGATGCGCGATCATGGCACCTAACGAATGATTGGTTGCAGAGATATAAAGGTAAAAGGGTTTATCATCTTGAGGTGGAATGAGGACAGGTGGAGAGATCAAATAGCGTTTAAGGGCTTCAAAAGCCTCTTGACAATCTTTATCCCATGTAAAAGAGATGTCCTTTTTAAGAAGATGATGAAAAGGTTGGCAGCGATCAGAAAGTTGCGAGATAAAACGTCGAATGGACTGGAGTTTCCCTTGCAAACTGCGAAGCTACTTGAGATTAGATGGGGGTGGCATTTCGAGGATAGCACGGATCTTGGCGGGATCTATCTCGATGCCACGGAAGGAAACAATGAAGCCTAGAAGCTTACCAGAGAGGACCGCAAAAACACATTTCTTGGGGTTAAGGCGAACATTGTATTGAAGAAGTCGAGAGAAGATGATTTTGAGAATAGTCAGATGGTCACGACGAAGTTTGGACTTGCCTAATAGGTCATCCACATAGTCTTCCATGATTTTATGGAGGAGATCGTGAAAGATATAGGTCATAGCACGCTGATAAGTGGCGCCTGCGTTCTTTAAGCCGAAAGGCATGACCCGTAGCAGAAAGTCCCCCATGGGGTAATGAAAGTGGTATTGTGCTGATCTTTCGGTGCAACCAGGATTTGATTATATCCTGAAAACCCATCCATAAGAGATAACATCTCATGACCGGCCGTGAGATCAACAAGTTGGTCAATATTTGGAAGAGGAAAGTCGTCCTTGGGACAAGCCAAGTTGAGGTCACGATAGTCCGTACAGATTCGGATCCCCCCAGTTGCCTTGGTCACAGGAACGATGTTAGAAACCCACTGCGGATAATCGATGGGTTGGATGAAAGAGACTGAAAGAAGACGCTGAAGCTCTTCTTTAACAAGAAGTGCAACACGAGGATGCATTTTGCGAAGCTTTTGCCTAACAGGCTTAGCCTCTGAATTTGTGACGATGTTATGGGTAGCGATGGTGGGGTCAATGCCAGGCATATCGTTATAAGTCCAGGCAAAGGCCTTGCTATGGTCAGAAAGGAACTGAGTATAGTCAAGCTGCTCCTGAGTGTCTAAAGATTGACCAATCTTTAAGACATGAGGAACATCGGAGGATGGAAGGTTAATGTTAATGGTCGATTCATTTAACATAACTTGTGTTTCAGAAGGAAGAGAGCGCTGAATGAAAGAATCGTCAGCACCCATATATGTAAGAATGGCGTCGTCGTCTACGCAGTGGATTGTGTTGATGGTTGATGAATCATCGTCTATCATGCTAGGATAAACAAGAGGAAGAGATTTGGGAACCCCGTTGAGTTGATAGGTTAGAGGTTCCAAGCGGATGGTGTTTATGCAAAAAAAAAACTAGGAGGGATGGAAACCACCGACTCCGTAGGTGAGGAAGGAAGAATAGGCGAGTCTAGAAGAAATTGGTCAATGTCTAGTTCAGGGGAGAGGTTTGCGGAGGGCTCAGTGGGTTCCTGGAAACCCAGTCCATACCGTTTCTTTGCATTATCGTCATTGGGTGTTTTGACAGGCTGATGAGAACCTTGTTCATAACGTCCAAAGCCGAAACCCTTCCATGCACACCTATAAAGATAGCTATGTGCAAAGGTCGGGTTGCTAAGAAAAGAGAAATCAGATGTGAAGGTTTGGGGCGAGGAAGAAGGATTTGATTCAGTAGGGGCTTGATCAAGCCCCCCATAGACAAGATTAGTGCGAAGGCTAGGAGGACCATAAGGAATGACCATCCCGATCCGACAGTCATAGTTTGGGTGTTGATGAAGTTGTCCATACTCTTGAGGAGTTTGGAACATATCTAGAGTAAGGAGACGATATTCTCCTAGTGAAAGTCTTTGGAAGACGTCGTCCATAGGGTCCTTGATTGGTAATTGAGAAGAGGATGTGGTGGCGATCACTGTTTGCGTACTAGTTGATGCTTCTGCGGATGGAGATGAAGTTCGGATTGATGATTTGAGTGGTATAAGAACGTCGTTGGGGCTATAGGTTGTGTTACAGGTTTTAAATGGAGATGGATCGGCGGGAATGATATGGATTTGTTTGTCATGTTCAAATTTGACACAACGGTGGAGGGTTGAAGGGACACAAGCCATGGCACGGATCCAAGGTCGCCCTAAGAGGATGTTGTATTGGAACTCTCCTTCGATGATGTAGAAGAGCTCTGGGATTGTGCGTGGCCCAACGCGGATGTGAAGGACAACAGTGCCGATAGTGTTAGCAGTTGTGTCATTAAATGATCTAAGGATTGCGTCAGTTTTTGATACGCAATTCTTTGGAAGGGCCAGTTGGTCAAAGGCGTGGGAGGAAATGATATTGATGCTAGCACCCCCATCGATCATAACTCGTTTAATACGAGTTTGATCAACATAGGCTGTGATGAAAAGGGCGGCGTCCTGATCTTCCTCGGTAGAGGTAGGAATCTCAGAGTTATTGAAAGTGATGGATGCGATGGGGGATAAAGAATGGACTAAGGCAGCAAGTGGTTGAGGGTCTTCAGGTTGAACCTCAGCTGCCTGTAGGGCTTTGATTAAAGCTTGGCGATGTTGGGGGGAGCTTTGAATAAGGTCATAGAGGGTCATCTTCACAGGCGTTTGGTGAAGTTGTTTTATCATGGATTCTGTGATTGCCTGTGAAGAAGTGGGTTGGGACGCACCTAAGATAGAAATCTTGGGTTTTGGTGGTTGAGGTGCTTGAATGAAAGGATAGGTCCAAGGGATAGCGGCTTTTTCTTTCGCTTTGTCCTTCTGTGACCTAGTGGTTACATGAATGGCATTGATTTCGAAGATAGTTGGTGAAGAAGGGGTTATGGTCTGTTGGATAGATGATGATGCGGTTGATGAGGCTGGATGAGAAGGTGACGAGGGTTGGTCGAGAGTGTCCTCAAGTAGAAGGGTGTCTTTCTCCATAAAGCGGCGAACGACTGCCTTGAGGGCACAGCAGGTCTCAGTATCATGTCCTGGTGTGCGATGATATAAACAGATCTTTGTATCATCGAACCAAGATGGTTTTGAACCGAGAGGTTGGAATGGCTTGATGGGAGGAAGGGTAATGCTAGAGGTTTGCAAAAGTCAACATAATATTAAAGAATATGAACCTTCTAAGGGGTCCACGCTTGTTGATACATGACGTGCTGGTGACTTCTGCTTAGGGGATGCTGAAGAAGGTTTTCGTACCACCTTTTGGATTGGTGGTGCAGTGATAGGGGAAGACGGCACTTTCTTTATGAGAGGTGCCGAATTTTTGAGAGGTTGACTTGTGATTGGTGAAGGAAGTAAGGGAGGTGATTTGTATTGGTTAAGAGATGGAGTAGGAAGTATGCCAAGTAAAGTAGAAGGATGAGGACCTAAGATGGAAGGCAAAGTTGACGGTGGAGGAGGGGTTCGCCTTTGTGGTTTGGCAGTTTTCTTGGATTTGGTTGGAAGATTATTTTTGGGGGAGGTTTGGTTCAAGTCCACCTTCACTTGCGGGTGAGTGAGGGCAGAGAGAGGGCGAATGCCAAATGGCCTGATTGGTTTGGGTTGAGTAGATGTAGATTTGGAAGCAGTGGTTTGGTCTTTGTTTGGAGTCTTGGGCGATTCTGCCTTAGGAGGATTGGCAGTATGAGATGAAGGGGCACGAGAATGTTGAAGAACTTTAAGATGTTCCCACAATCCCCGATGCTCCACTTTCCTTGAAGGGAGAAGTTCTAATTTCTCCGCTAGTCGGGAAAATGGTTGGAAGGATGTTGGATGAAGTTGGGATTCTGGAGAAGATGTGCTAGGTGTGGCAGTAATGTTAGACCCAAAGTGTATGGTAGTTAACACTGGATTGTTGTTGGTCGAAGAAGATGGCGAATCAGGTTCTTCTCTTGGTGGAGAAGGAACTGGAGAGTGTGACTCCTCAAGTGGGTAAAGGACAGGAATTATGGTGCCTTCCACTTGTGGGCGAGGAGTAGGTAAGGTCAGGTCCTCCATAGGAAGAAGAAAAGAGGATGGTGAGATTGGTTGCGCTGGTAAAGTTAAGGCATCCTCCAGGATGAGAGGGGTTGATGGAGAATTGACTGGGGAAAGAGGTTCGTCCATACGTGATGAACTGGTAGATGAGTTAACCTCTTGAGGTTGGTTGGAGATAATAGGTGAGACCATATTGACAGTTCGAATATCATGTTCATGCGTGTTGTCAATTAAGGTCTGGACATTATTGTTTTGGGTTGGTGGATGATTGGGGAATGGCTGCTTGAATATGTCGATGCCCTGGTTTGGAGGTGCATTAGGATTATCGAGAATGAGCTCCCCCTTTTCAAGCATATCCTGGACTATGTTTTTGAAAGTTTTACAGTTTCTTGTGTCATGTCCCTTGACACGATGGAAATTGCAGAAGTCAGTTTCCCTGTACCACACAGGGATGGCGCGTGAGGGATCGAATTGAGGCGGTGGTCAAATTTGGGGGAGGTTGATAATCCCCTGTTTGACAAGTTTTTCCAGTATAGATGCGTAAGATTCTCCAAGAGGAGTATATTGTCTTTGCACGTATCTTTTCTGGAATTGACGGGTGGCGCTTTGAGATGTGGAGGGTTCGGTTTGATTGGATGAGGAAGATGAGGGTCTAACGGCCACAGCGTTAGCTGCAGCTTTAGACTTAGAATTTGAAGATGAAGGTTTAGATGAAGAAGAGTCATTAGTCTTGGAATTGGGGTTCTTGCTCCGCAATTTGATTTTTTTCTCCTCGATGGCACGTAATTCTAGTTTACGGGCCATCGTGAAGGCTTCGTCAAAAGTACGGAAGGTTTGAACCCTCAAGGTAGAAGAAATGTGTTTGGCACAGGCTCGGGCGAAGAGTTCAATGAGCTCAGTTTGTGGTAAGGAAAAGGAGAGTTGGTTGATAAGGCCTCTCCAATGAGCAACGAAATTAGCTACTGATTCGTCCTCAAATTGACGGATGGTGTAAAGGTCTGTGATTGAAACCTTTTTAGTGATATTAATGGAGAAATGGTCAAGAAAAAGCTGGGCCAATTGTGTAAATGAAAAGAGGGAATGGGTGGCAATGGAGCTGTACCAGTCGAGTGCAGCACCAGAAAGGGACATGGGAAATGTACGCAAGAGTAATGCGTCATCATGGGCGATAAGGTAGCAGGCATGTCTAAATGCCTGTAAATGTTGCTGTGGGTCTTCCTTGCTTTGAAAGCGTGAAAATTTGGGAAGCTCCCACTGGCTGGGGTATGGTCGAATCGGAACGGACAGATGAATAAGCTCATTGCAAATTTGCTCGTATGATAGAGCATTGCGTGAGCCAGAAACAGATGTCTCTAAACTAGACATTTTATCCATCAGCATTTTGATAATGTCTGCTGACGGATTCGTGGGTGGAGCGCCCCCTAGATTATAAGGCATTTGAAAGATGTTGGGAGGGGCGTATGATGTGGATGGTTGCATAGACGCGACATATGGATAAGTGGTTATGGGAGCAAAAGTTGGGGCCAATGGTACTTGTGTCATGGGGTTGGTTGGCACAAGTTGGATAGGAGCCGTCAAGGATGGTTGAGGCGTGGCTACGCTTGTTGATGGGTAAACGGTTACTCTTGTATTTATTGGTGCAAGAGTAGGGGGAATAGAGACTAGAAGGTTTTGGAAAGGTGTGGGGTTCGGTTGGGTGACTTGAGGTTGAGGGAGTATCGGAACCCCCATGGAGGTAGGTTTAGAAGGAGAAGTTATGTTCTGAAGGTAAGATACGGTTGGGTTATTAGTGGAGGTGTTGTCTAATGGTTGAATGGTAGGGGCGGTCGATGTGATTAAAGAAGTCGGCATCCCATAAATTGGGTTGCCTAGGGAGTCTCGCGTTTGGCTATTGGCGAGATAATGTTGCAAAGCTTTAACGTTAAGGTCTAAAAACCGTGCAAAGTCTTGGTCCCCTTCTGGGACGATAGGAGTTTGAGGCGGGGTTGGGCGAATGGGAGTTCTTTCAGTTTCCAAGTTGAACTCCATTATTGGACTAGTTGTAGGTGGTGAAGGAGGAAGGGGTTGTTGACTAGTGTGGTCAAGAAGGGCCTTGGTTTGACTGCGTGTCAAAACCATTCAAGGCTGGGAAAGAGGCAGGTTTCAGAAAACTGTATCTTGTCAGTCTCAGAAAACCAGAATGTATGATTAGACAGGTAGAAAGTTGGTTTTTATGCTTGCTATTTTTTGGAAAAAAGAAAAGTGACAGAGACCGACGTCGGTGGAAAAACCGATGTCGGTTAAGAGGACTGCCGATGCCGGTCAGATGACCGATGTCGGTTAAGAGAAGTTGCCGACGTCGGTTACAGGACCGATGTCGGTTACTGTGTTTTCCAGAAACTCAGAAAAAAAGTTTTTGGAAATGAGGAAAACGTCCTTACCAGCTCAAAAAGACAGATAAAAAAAATAGAATAGATGATGGTGACAGACAGAGCCTAGCGTTAAATCCCTATAAATTTTTTTTATTAGGATCGTATGGCTTATGCCTTAACAAGATGTTTGAGGAGGTTGGCTATAAGAAGGGTCCTAGAATAGGCAATCTAAAGAAGGTTTCAGGTAGTTAAGGTGCTCAAAAATCTGTGTTAGCTTTCGTACAGGCCTGGTGCTAAGGAGCAAGCTCCCCTCACTTCACGATTCCAGTGGTTAGCTGGTTTCGCTTAGCCAATAGATACTTCCACTATAGTTTATACTCTGCCAGAGAACAGAGTTGGCTTTCCTCTTGGTGGTGAAATCCAAGTAGGATTGCCGGGTAGGGGTAAGGTTGTCCGCTGGGTGATGAAATCCCAGACGGGCCTTGTCTCAATTGTGTTTGATGTTTTATTGAGTGCTTGTGGTCTGGTAGTGTAACATCATGTGATCTACGGTTTATTCAATATGCGTTTAAGTTACTAGATGTGGACTAAGAAGATGCAAGAAGGCAAGAAATGAGATGCAACAAGTTTTAAAGTCCCAAATCGAAATATGATATTGGAATGAAAACAATTGGAGAAAGGGTTTGAAGAGAATGACTTTTCTTTCTAGTCTAGAAAATGCAAGAGAACGTAAGAAAGAATTCTTTTTAATTTCCTGCTTATGATTTTTTTTAGAAAAGAAGGAGATGTGAAGTTTAAGAAGCCTAATGCAACTAAATGAATACAGAAGAAAGGGAACCCACGGAAGGCCCTAAAGGGGTCCCACCGAGCGTGCCAGAATGTTTCTATTCAAAATTTTGCTTTTTCAGATTTAAGAGAAAGAAGAAACTAAAGAAGTAATGGACAAGGCTTGTGAAGTACCTGGATAAAGACTGCGCACCGTAAATCTAGACGCTGTGAATACTCCTCTTTGGCTGTGAAGGAATAACACCTGAAAGAGATAAACACTAAAAACACAAAGAATGTTAGTCGATAAGAGAGTGGATTGCCAAGCAAAAGCTTGGTCCTTGAAGCTCTAAGGCTTCTTCAAGGATGACAATCCACTGTTTAAGACAGAATATGATAAAGACAGAAAAGAGAAATATTGAAAGATGTGAAAAGAAAAGACTAAAAACAAATGCGTACCTGATAAGCTGCAATCTGGTAAACACAGTCGCTGACGTCGGTAGTATTGCCGTCGTCGGTCAGAAGGTTGCCGACGTCGGTTGGGGAAGTGACCAGCGTCGGTCGGGGCAATAATCAAGAGCTTGGTTACAGGTTTGGTTTCAGGGCTATAGGATAGTTTATGGTCTTGTCTGGGGATCTGGGGTCTATGAGGGTCTATTTGAGGTCTAAGGGACAGAGAATATTGTCTGGGAATAAACTGGGTAAGTGACAGAGGCGAAAGACGAAGAAAGGCAGATGGACAGGAGAGAGAGCTTTTCAGCGTCTCTGGGAGGAACAAAGAAGATTTTGGTAAAGGATATTGGAATAGACAGAAGACAGAGTATTTGATATAAACAAAATGATATAGAAATAAAGACAGCACAAATACTTATCTGTGTTGAATAGTTGATGAAGATAGCATGCAGTCCTGGTACAAAATGTTGGATACAAGATCTCAGTGCCTGAGAGAAGTTGTCAAGTATGCTAATTCCTGCAAGAAAACAAAATACCAGAACACCAGAAAGCAAGAGCACCAGAGCTTTATTTTGCCGGAAGAGAGAGATTCGTCTGTTAGATGACCCGAGATTCGAAAACTCTTGATTTTGATTGTGATTACTCGGAAAGAGGAAGAGAAGTCAGTTAAGTATAACCGACGTCGGCGATTCCGCCGGCGTCGGCTGATTTATTGCCGATGTCGGTGGGGTTAGAATGGGCAGAACAAGCCACCAAGCCCGTTTCTTATCCGCCAAGTGTTCTTATGCGTTGGAGAATGCCGAGGGTTGTGCTAAATACGCACGGGAGTTTGTTGGGAGGTTAGAAGAATTAGGGAGAGATCTTGAGTGAGTCATAGGGAAAGACTTAGTCTAAGGTGAGGTGTCTAGGCGAGGTGTCCTAGGTGAGGTGTCAAAGGAGGGAGGGGTTAAAGGGGCCTTATTTAATTAAAAATAGATGTTTATTTCCAATTAATAAGACTTAGGTGGGTTAGGGACCAAGGAGGACTAGGAGGGAGAAAGGACCAAGGGTTAGACACTTTTTCGGTGTCTACACCATGTGTTGGGATATGAATACCGGAAGCACACAATTGATTACCAAATACAAGCAACTTAATATGCGGAAATAACCAGAATCAACAAGTAACTAGAATCTAGAAATAACACAAGATATGAGAGACAATACACAACTTGTATTAAAACTCTTGCAGAAAAGAATACAATAAAGAAGATGCCACTTCTTCTCCACCACCTCTTCAGAGGCTTTCCACACCTCAAGTGAACAGTAATTCTCTCCTCAAAGCTCTCTCTCTTAGGTCCCAACACCCAACTCAAACACTAAGTTGGTGTTCACCTTATACTTGTGCTCCACGCACTCCACAAGTGCTCCACGCACTCCACAAGTACTCAACGTACTCCAAGTAGATCTCCCCTGAACCTGCAACAACCTGCACCTCAATAGACCTTACTTATGGAAGGATCTTCCTTGCCTTCCTCTTTGCTCTATCTGAGTACACACTGTACTCCAAGTAGATCCTACCTGATTTTGCTCCCTGTTGTGTTGCTATCTTATCTGATCTTGCACACCTACAAATCAACCTGGTTCTGCACACCTGTGAACCTTGACCTTGCACACACATACACCTGCATATCAATGATCTTACTTACCATGTAGATCTCCTATAGAAGCTATGCTCACCTAATGACCAAGATCATACACTCTTGAAGAACCCTGCTGATTCTCCAAACTAGTACCCACCTTGGTACTGTGGCACTAGGAGGAACACACCATTGCTCACCTCACACACAGAAGGAGCTTATAATATTGCTCTCTTACTCTCTAGCACAAGTTTACAATACAACCATGAGTCTATTATATAGATCTCATCCAAAAAATAATTAGACACCTAATACAATAATTAGATCCATAGCTCTCAGTCTAAAATTAGCTCTAATCATGCAAACACTTGGTTCGTCAACCAACTGCCCGTAATATACTCGCAGCTTGAACCACAGGCGATCGACGTCGGTCCCTATCTGCCTGGGGGTCACCGATGCCGGCCGACTTCTGATCGACGTCAGTTGCTTCCTGTCTCCTACCTGCTGACGTCAGTTGGCTTGATCGACGTTGGTGCCTTACACACTCAGCAACCCTTCTTTAACCTCCTCCTCTGTTTGCATCAGTGAAGCTTTTAGCCCCACAACCTAACACTTTGATGGCTATAACTATTTCATAGATACTATGGAACTAAATCATACCCATAATAGATGCTGAATCAAGATGTGGCTGGATGTCCAACTGTGTGATAAATGTCTTGATTCTACAAGTTGAAAAAATCAAGAATCTATTCCTGATTTAATGGGATCATTGACTCAATAGATCACCGACCATTTGGAATATATCCTCATTGGTTCCATATCTAGCTGAAAAAGTTCTAGAGCTTATCTGTAGGAGTACCAGAGCTAAATATAGAGTGTCAGAGTTAAGTCTAAAAATGTGACAACTTGAAATAGTATGGTGGAGTTCCAAAACTAATTGTGAGGGTTTCAGTACTAACTGTGATGATTTTGAAACTAGCTGTGATGATTCTAGAATAGATTCTACAAGTTCTGGAACTAATCTGAATTGAGTCCAATGCTTCCAAAAACATGCAATCTACTTCATATTTGTTCTTTAGCCTGATGATGACCTATTTTATTATAAAACTAGAATTTTCCAACACACTTGTTAGGAATTACAGGTCTTTTAAAATGTTAAAATCATAATCAACAAAAGATGGATAATCACATCTTAACTCATCTCAAATGAAAATAGAAGTTAAAAAATGCAATCAAACTTAATAGAAAGGGAGAGTAAGATGAGGTCATTTATTATACATTTATTGGGCATATCTTGGCCTCATCACTTCCCCCATACTTACTTGTTTGTAAGTCCCTTTACAAACTTCACTCTTCAAATTTGGGATTGTATATCCTGCATTCCATTTGATTGCTCAAATCAAATAGCTGGAACTAAATATCCCAATTCTTTGAATCAGAAGTACTATACCCTGCTCCTACTTCTACTTTTTTTTTCCATTCCTCAAATTGAGTGGGATGTTGAGGTTCTCTATTTTACCAAGAAGATATGAGGGTGAGAAGTAGAGGTGGCCTTGCCCACATTCCTAGCCATATGTTCAGGGGAATTTCATTAATCTGAGGAATTATTGTGCATAAATCTTTTGCTCTTTCTAAACTCCAAATCAAATTTGAAAGGGATATTACTTCCCTTCTTTTCAATGCCACTGAGAGAATTTTCCATCTTTTTAAACATGCATCATATATATTATCAAAATTTGCCCTTTCATAAGAGGTGAAGACATCCATGCTTTGCTGTAAACTGAAAATATAAGGTCCTTTGAATTTATCATTGAATGCATGGGATTGAAAATATGTTTCAAAGGCAAGTGGATTACCATAATGAATTCTCATATAGAGATTGGATGAACTAGCCTTTGACCAATGCTCTGACTCCCTTTCTTTCCATGCAATCTGATTTTTAAGGATAGAGACAAATGTGTTAAGCTAGCTTTATCCTACATACAAATTGATCATAAAACCTATATTTATTTCTAACATAAAATTTTACAGGTAAAATTCACAAAGAAGGTTTTTCTGTTCTATATTAGCTAAGGAGTAGGTGGCTGAGAAATCAACTTCATCTTTTATTTCATGTGGAAGGCCACATGCTATCCTTGCCAACTGCCAGCAAATGAATTGTTCCTCTAAAAACATCCTATAAATAGGAGAAGGTCTTCTGCATGCAAGTAGCTTCTCACTCATCATACAAACTATTTGTATTTTCATAAGACATTTATACTTATCATTTTCCTCCTTATAAAATTTTTCTTCCCATTCCTTCCTTGATTTCTCTTCTTCTACCAGTTTGCCTTTCAAGTCTGTATTGGATGCTTTGATTTCACTGAGTTCTCTACATGTGTCATCCCATAACTATTTGAGTGGCAGATAAGTTAATTCGGTCTATGCAGAGATTGTTGACATAGAGGTTTGTATTGTACATTTTCCCTCATTTTCCATTAGTTTCCTTTTAATTTTTGCTAATTCATCATTCTTGGCTATGAACTGGTTTGTTAATTCTGTAAGGAGCATTTCCTTCTATTCTAACTTGAGTTTGAGGAAGTTCAATTCCTCATCCTTTTTCTTGATAATGAGTTCTACTCTAGACAAAAATAGATCTTGTTTAATCTGCTGGGTTTGTTCTTTTTCTAAAAGTTCTTGGGGAGTTAAGCATTCCTCTTCCACCATAGGAGATTTCCCTTTCCTTCTCTAAGATACCTATTCATCTTCTGCATGTGATGGTGCTACAGTCTCACTCATATCTTAGAAAACTAGCTCCTCAAATCTTTCATCTTCTTTTTCCTTTTCTGCTTGGCTTGGTTTAGGAGGATTCATGGCCATGCTACCCAAAATATTAGCAGCTTTATTTTCTAGCCTTTCTTGTTCTTCCAGCTCCTCTGAACTTTCTTTAGATTTTTTATGAGATCTTTCTTTCTTGAGGAGCCTCAAAATGTGCAGACATAGGTCTCCTCTTAGAACTTCTTCTAGTTTTCACTTTTTGCTCAGGCCGAGGTGAACTATCATTGTTAGAGATAGGTACCAATTTTCTATAGCCTTAATAGAAGAAGAAATGGCTTGAGAAGGTACAGTAGGGTCTGCAATTTTAACTTTTCTTCCAAATTTTCTTCTTTTTGGTATTTCCTCTTCCCCTAATCTTTTCTTTTCCTCAGTAATGGTAGCAATTTTGAAATGAACTGAAGGAGCAGGAGGAGTTGCTATTGTTCTTCTGGGCATACCAGGGTTTTGTCTAAATTTGCCAAGAAATTTGTCCCATTTTTCTTCCCCATTTTTCTTAGAAAGGAAATGGTGTTGGCATACTAAATGCACTAACTCGTGATATCTAATTGTTCCTACACCCCAAGAATACCTCTGGGCCATGGTATGGATGGAGTCGAAAAGAAACCCTAGAAGATTTACTATATATTCTAGTTTTTTGGCTCCATATCTAAGGTGTATAAGGATTTTAGGACTTCTTTTCCTACTATCCCAAACTATCCATCACAGGTTAAATATTTAACTATCTGGAATACTACTCTATCAAAGGGTTTGGGCAAGCTAGCCCTCTGAACTCATTTGATTATTTTCTTTGTATTATAAATATATTGGGGTTTAGCTTCCCCTTCTTTCAATAGGGTCTCAGCTAGGTCTTTCAATGTCCCTTTGACAGGGTTTGGGACATGCATTATCGGTATTCTAGACATCTCACTTATGATATTCATAGAAAAATGAATGAAAACCTTCTTAATATTTATCCTTGTTTGCTCTAAATTAATAATAAATTCTCTTACCAGTTCATCATTGTATTTGGGAAATTTCCTCAAAAACTCCAGCCATCCTGCCTGTTGAAAGATATTTGCTACTTCTTCAACTGCAAGGAGTTGGGTATCATTGTCTAGTTTGGACTTCTTTTTGATTCCCATGATTCATTCTTCTTTGAATCTTTCATAGGTTATCTAAAAATTGCTTCTCATATTGGTGGAACTGATGATTTTGGCTGTGGAACTAATAGATTCGATTGCTGATTTGGCAAATTCAGTTGCGGAACTTATCAATTTCAATTGCGAAACTACTATACTCAGCTATAGAACTAGAAAATTTAGTTGCTTCAATCATAAGAATGATTCTTTATGGTTATCTACCAACTCATTCCATCATCAATATCCTTTTCATGATTTTGCACATTTAACCATGATGTATAATAGATGACTCATCATACTAATATTTATAAATCAAGTCTAATCACACGTGCAAACTTTCCATTAACCTTTAACAAGTTAAAAACATAATTACCATCCTTGATGATGTAATCCCTCCATCATGATGACACATTATCCCTCAAAAATTGTTAGAAAATAGTTAGAATTCAAAAAAAAGTTTTATTTGAATTAGCCATTTATTTGAGAAGATCAACCGCCATCACTGATTTTCAATTGATCTTTGATTTTTTATATTTTGATTTTTTATATTTTTATTTTTTTTGGGAAGAGAATGCCATTTACTATTTTTCATTCTCTTCCCTTTATTCTAGATCTTTTCATCTGATTATTTGATCATTTTGGAAGAACTGGGTTCTTCCATATGATCAAATTCTTTGTTTGCTTCAATCTGCTTCAAGAATTCATCTTTAGTAGGAGGATTCCTATAAAGTTTTAGCCTATGTCCATTGCCCAAGAGTATTATTCTACTACCATCAATGGGAAGTAACTGGATAGAACCATTGTCAAATATTTTCTTGATCTGATAAGGTCCCAACCATCTAGTTCTTAATTTACCTTTGAATTGTTGGTACTTAGAATCAAATAGCAATGCCCAGTCTCCTACTTTGAATTGTCTTTCCTTGATATGTGAATCATGCCATTTATTCCTTTGACCTTGGATTATCTCTATTTGGTGAAGTTCTTCCATTTTGAATTCATCTAATTCATTGAGTTGAAGGATTCACTCTTTTTGAGCTACATCCAATTCAATTCCCACCTTAGCTGTTGTACTCAATGTCTGTAGTTCAAACGCAATAGGTAACAAGGGCTTTTTCCTATATACTAAATCATATGGTGAAAACCCTATTGTGGTTTTAAAATTTGTATTGTAAGCTCAGATAGCTTTAGGTAGTCTTTTAACCCAATCACTTCTTTCAACTTCAACTATTTTAGTGAGGATGTTTTCTAATTCTCTATTTGTTACTTCAACTTGTCCATTTGCTTACGGGTGATAGGGAGATAACTTCCTATGATTGATCTAATAATAAATTATGAAGCCCTGGATCATATTAGACATAAATTGTGGTCCTTGGTCTAAAACTAAGTTTTTTGGTGCTCCAAACTTTACCATAATTTTGTGCTAAAGGAAATCAGTAACTGCTTCTTCAGTGGCATTTATTAAAGCCTGCACTTCTACCCATTTTGTTACATAATCAGTACACACAAGAATATTCTCTTTTCCTTATGAAGGAGGATTAAAAACTCCAACAAAATCCAATCCCCATCTCTTAAATGGTTTAATCACTACTTGTGGTTGCAGAGGCGTTTCATTGGTAATGATTCACTGTCTCATCCTTTGACAAAGATCACATTGCCTGCTATATCTCTTCACATTTTTGTATAGAAATGGCCAATAGTAATCAGTGCCAAGTATCTTGTGAGCTATTCTTTTCACTAGATAGTGTCCTCCACTTGGTTCATCATGACATGCTTGAAGGATGTCAAAAATTTCATCTTCTCTTACACACCTGCATAAAACCAAATCAGGACCACATTTAAATAGCATTCCATTTAACCATTTGAATTGTGCACTGGGTTTGATTAATTTTTTATTTGTTTTTAGTGAAAGGAGGAAACTTCCCTGTTGCAAGATAATTTTCCTTGTCAGCAAACCATGGTGTGTTAGCTGAAATAACAAACAATTATTCATCTAAAAAGTTATCCTTGACTGGATCTTGCTCCCCTGTACTGGTCAATCTTGACAAGAAATCAACCACCACATTAGATTTGCCTAGATTGTCCATAAAGGTAATATCAAATTCTTGTAGAAGTAATGACCATCTAATTATTCTACCTCTAACCACTAGTTTATTCATTAAATATTTAATTGCTGAGTGATTTGTATGTACAAATATTTTGTACCCTATAATGTCTTATTTAAATTTATTGATTGCATAGATCACAGCCAAAAATTCTTTTTCAGTGGTAGTGTAATTTCTTTCAGTGGGAGTAAGATTTTTACTAAGATAGTAAATAACATACATTCCTCCTTCTTCATCTCTCTGTCCCAAAACTGCACCAACTGAGGTATTTGAGGCATCAATTTGGATGTGAAAAGGTTTCTCCCAATTAGGTCCTTGAAATATTGGGGCAGTTACTAATTTTTCTTTAATTTATTCAAAAGCATGTTGACACTATTTATCCCAAAGAAATTTACAGTCCTTGGTAAGCAATTTAAACATGGGGGCAACAATTTTACTAAAATCCTTGATAAAATGCCTATAGTATCTAGCATGTCCTAAGAATGATTTGATATTTGTGGGAGTTTGAGGAATAGGCAAGTATAAAATAATCTTGATTTTGTTTTAGTCAACCTGAATTCCTCTTTTTGAAATATGGTGCCCTAATATAATCCCTTCATCAACCATCATCAAACATTTCTCATGACTAAGAGATAAGTGATGTTCACATTTTGTTAATACTCTTGTTGTCCCCCAAAAATATCACTCATTTTTGGGACAACATTTGAACTATTTTGGTCCTATAGACCAAAATTGTCTCTTCCCTTTTCAAAATTTGTCCTGGGCATTCAAATTCCTCATTTTTCAAGCTTCTCAAAAATCTATAGATTCTGCAGGCTTAAATCTACGGACTCTATAGGCTTGAATCTACGGACTCAGCAGGAAGAGAAATCTATGGACTCAACAGGAAAATAAAATCTATGGACTCTGCAGGCCAAGTTTAACGGGCTTCACAAGTTGTTTTCTACAGACTCTTTCAAGGTTAGAGAAAACTACAGACTTGTTTTCTATAGACTCTACAGGCAGGTTCATTTCTACAGGTTTAAAGGCTTCTACAGGTGGGTTCAATCATAAGAATTAGTTTCCAACACTTAGTCATTTTTGAGATTGGTTCAATGCCTTGGTTCAATCAATAATCTCCATTGGCAAGCATCTAAGCAAGGATCCAACCATTGAACCATTAAACCGTTGAACCTTGAACCATTTTGGTTCAACTGGTTCAACAAGTTCAAAGGTCCAACATCATCGGCAAGAGTTAAGTACTTCATCAAGGTTTAAAGTTCAACCGCTTCAAGGTTCAACGGCTTCAAAACACTTATCAAAAAGAAGAAGGCTTGAACCATTGAACCATTGAACCACTTTGGTTCAAAGGTTCAACAGATTCAAGCTTTAATAGGTTCAACGTGTTTGGTTCAATGAGGATCAAAAGGACTTAGCGAAATCAAAGGGAATGAACCATTGAACCATTGAACCAAAGCTTGGTTCAATACTTTGGTTCAATCAAACGGTTCACTCAGTCAGTTAGTTCAAATCTTGGTTCATTGGCTTAGTTCAAAGCTTGGACAAAAAGTTTGAAGGAATTTAGGAAAGAAGCCGTGGGAGGAAAGCCTGAAGGAATTTCCAAAGGAAAAGACAAATCAATCAAAATAATTCTATGGACTTTTTGTTTATCAGTACACTGATCGACAAAATATTCAACCAACAGTTTTTGGTGACTCCTCTAGGGATATAACCCATTATCCATTTATAGCCTTACCATTCACCTTCACACTAACTGGGAAAAGAATGCACATTTTAAAACCTCAAGCTTCAAGCTTCAACAGGTTCAATCAGAATTTGGGAAAGAAGCCATGGGAGGAAACCCTGAAGGAATTTCCAAAGGCAAAGACAAATCAATCAAAATAATTTTGTGGACTTTTTTTTATCAGTACACTGATCGACAAAATATTTAACCAACAATTTTTGGCGACTCTGCTAGGGATATAACCCATTATCCATTTATAGCCTTACCATTCACCTTCACAATAACTGAGAAAATAACGCATAGTTTAAAGCCTCAAGCCTCAAGCTTCAACAGGTTCAATGTGTTTGGTTCAATGAGGATCAAAAGGACTTAGCCAAATCAAAGGGAATGAACCATTGAACCATTGAACCAAATCTTGGTTTAATACTTTGGTTCAATCAAACGGTTCACTCAGTCGGTTAGTTCAAAGCTTGGTTCATTGGCTTAGTTCAAATCTTGGTTCAATCAAAGAGTTCATTGGCTTGAACCATCTTGGTTTAAAGCTTGGTTCAAAGGAGCGGTTCAATGTAAAAGTTCAAGAGAGCCTCTTGAAGGACAAGTGCCCTTGTGGAGGGCACTTGGTCGACAAAAGCACCCTTCGAAAGGGTTATTTTTAAGGAAGCCTCAAAGGTAAATTCTTTTGGATTTTTGTTTAAGGTAGCAAAAAAAGACTAAGGCATAATTCCTTCAGACTTTTTGACTGAAGGAATTTGGAAAAGAAGCTGCAGGAGGAAAGCCCAAAGGAATTTCCAAAGGTAAAGACAAATCAATCAGAATAATTTTGTAGACTTTTTGTTTATCAGTACATTAATCGACAAAATATTCAACCAATAATTTTTGGTGACTTCTCTGGGGATATAACCCATTATCCATTTATAGCCTTACCATTCACCTTCACACTAACTGGGAAAAGAATGCACAGTTTAAAGCCTCAAGATTCAAACTAAAGCAAGGTTAATTCTTTTCCATTTTTGTTTCACAATTTGGCATATTCAAGGTATACACCAAGCTAAAGGGCTAAAGGTATTGTTGACCCTGTATTCAAGTTAGTACAACAAAGTGATTTTGATTTTTTTCCTTCACCATCTCGCCTCTAATGAACCAAGAGCTTTCCTCCTACTAAAGTCAGATCTCCATTGCCAGACGAAGTATCTACTTTTGATGTTGATAAAGCTTTGCCAATAATTTCCCCTCTGAGATTTGTTATTCCTCCTTTTCATAGTCATATAATGACAGTTCAAGGCCCTTGGGGTAATGCTTTTGGTCCTCTCAATCTTACTCCACCTCTACATGAGCTTTCATGTAGTTCAAGGAAGACTTTCCCCAAATTCTATGGCAATGGGAAAGTTCATCTTGATGAACACATTACATCCTTCAACATAGCTTGTGGCATAATTGGAGTAGAATTTGAAGATGTAGCAGTCAAGCTATTTATAGAAACATTACAAGGTGCTGCTGTAGATTGGTTTTATCATCTACAGGTTTGGTCAGTAATTGATTGGAATACCCTCAAAGATAAGTTTGAAGCCAGATTCAGACCTATAGAAGATGCACATGCACTACTGGCTCAACTTACATAGATGAAGAAAGAGCCTCATGAACCAATGAGAGACTACATAGCCAAATTTGACAAATTAAGGAATAGAATTCCTGTAATTGCTCGACCTATAGCTAAGAATCTCAAATGCTTCTTCATTAATTCTTAGTTACCTGAAGTAAGTTTTCTTTTGAGACGTGTTAGTCAAATAGATCTTGCTGCATCTCAACATTTGGCCACTGAGGTAGAAGATGATCTCATCTTAGCAGGGAAGATAAGAAGAGATCCAAATAGAAATAGACCATCATTTTCTAAATATTCATCTACAAGCACCACAAATCCAATGGTGCAGAAGTTGGCAAATGAGTTACTTTCTCTCAAAAAGCAAATGGCACAAGGAATGTCTTCTGCTCCTTATACAAAGATATGCCAAGAAGGACATTCCCAAATCAGTCATATCAGGGTAATGCTACCAGGAATCAAGGGCAACAAAATCATTTTCCTCCCCCATAAGGGAAACTTGCCCTAGAAGCTCCTCTAACCAATTTAGCAATGGGATATCTTGAAGCAGAATTAGAGTTCTCTTTTTATCCTGAATTGAATCAAGAAAATGATGCTAATCTCCTTGAAGAGAATCAAGAAGAATCAGCTGGTGACTCCCACATTGGTTTCCTGAACTACCAGGATGAACCCAAAATCAAGGGAGAAGATTTTAATGGATCATACGTAGTGTTTACCAGGTCCAAGAACCAATCAGCCTAGCAAGCTGATAAAGAGAAGATAGAGGAACAATCTCAACCAATAGTTATGATTGCTAAGCATGGAACCACTCTACCTTTTCAGTTAAAGGATTTAGTGATCACCCAAAAGACAAGTACATCAATTTCACCTTCACCTTCTACTTCAATTTTGCAAACCAACCCTCTTCCCATCCCTCCTAAAACTCAAAAGGTTGAAATACCTTCCTCTATACCTAACGCAATTCAGCTATTTGACATAATCGATCATGTCAAAAAGACAAAAATACAAATGTTTGAATTCAAATATTTGCAGTCCAATCCTGATCAATTGGATAAGTTGGTCCAATGTGTCAAGAACCAAACTATCTATACAAGACAAAAAGCTAAAAAGGTAACTCCTAATTCACCAAAGAAATGCCCATTCTAAATAATCTTGTCATTACTCCTTCAGTTGCTCTTGGAAAAATAGAACCTTTTTATGTTTCCCTGTTAATAAATAGTCACAAGATGAGTAACTATATTATAGACTCAAGCGCATCTGATAATGTCATTCCTGCTAAATTAGTTGAATCTCTTGGCCTCACACTGACCAAGACATTTGGGAGATGTTTCTCTATGGAGAACAAGCAAGTACCATTGTTGGGGCAAATCAAAGATGCCCAATTTGCATTTACAACCTTTCCAAACAAGAGAATCAAGATGACTATCTTGGTGGCTGATGTCCCAGCATCCTATGGCATTTTTCTTAGATGAAATTTCTACAAGGATGTGGGGGGAGAACTAATCATGGACCTATCTAAGGCAAGGATCCCTATACAAGGTGTAATGAAGAGATTGCTCCCTGAAAAGGAGGCAAATTATGTGGTCACCCAAATGTCGACCCCTGCAACACAAATTTTGTTTGAGTCTTCAGGTAGGGGTAATTATTTCTTGACCATAGAGAATGTTCATGTTTTTACAGATGAAAGTCATGTAGCTGACAATCTAGGAATTGATCCAAACAAGACTTTAGGAGAATTGGTAGGATGCAGTATAAATAAGGAAAGATCTGCCATCTCTAATGAAGATAAATCTGATAAGAGATCAACTTCTAATGATGCTCAAATCCTAGAATCTAATGGCATCAATTCTTCCACCAATGATGGAGTTGGGACTGTGTTGATATCTCCTCAGGGAGATATTCTTCTTTCATGAAATTTAGAATTCAACAACACCAACAACATAGCTGGATGTGGATCTCTATTGCTTGGATTGAAGATTGCTCAAGATGAAGAGATCAAATTCCTTCATATCAAAGGAGATGCTAAGCTGATAGTTTGTCAGGTGTTTGATGTGACAATCCAATCATGTGCTGGATTGAAACAAAAGAACAACTAATTATGGTAATGGACCATGCTAATACAAATCAAAATCAGGCAAAGGAACCCTTCGTCAAGAAAGCAAGGAGTTATGGCTTTCAAATTGAAGACCACATCTTGTCACAGGGAAAAAGAAGAAAAAGCCAAGAGGAAGATGCAACAAATTGGTTTTCTAGTGGAGAGTTCCATTCACCCATCACCATTTCTGGGGATAAAATGCCTTCTTGCTGGTTTATCAAGATAGAGTGCTATTTTCACTACCTCTCAAGAAGTAGCATCTGAAACACTTTAACTCTTAAAGTATCAAATCATTGTATCTATACATATGTATATTTGTATAGTTTTTAATTCTATTTTATTTTTTTTGTTTCCTTTTTTGATGCCTTTCATTTATGGGTAGCATGACTCCATAGCCCAATGGTACACTTGAAGACACTAGAGATTTTGGATTCTACTCCTTTCAATTCTTGGGATAACATTTGAACTATTTTGGTCCTATAAACCAAAATTGTCTCTTCCCTTTTCAAAATTTGTCATGGGCATTCAAATTCCTCATTTTTCAAGCTTCTCAAAAATCTACGGACTCTGCAGGCTTAAATCTACATACTCTACAGGCTTGAATCTACGGACTCAGCAGGAAGAGAAATCTACGGACTCAGCAGGAAAAGAAAATCTACGGACTCTGCAGGCCATGTTCAATGGGCTTCATAGGTTTTTTTCTATGGACTCTTTTAAGGTTAGAGAAAACTACAGACTTATTTTCTACCGACTCTGTAGGTAGTTTCATTTCTATAGGTTTAAAGGCTTCTACAGGCGGGTTCAATCAAAAGAATCAGTTTCCAACACTTAGTCATTTTTGGGATTGGTTCAACACCTTGGTTCAATCAAAAATCTCCATCGGCAAGCATCTAAGCAAGGATCCAACCATTGAAGCATTGAACCTTAAACCATTTTGGTTCAATTGGTTCAACAAGTTCAAAAGTTCAATGTCATCAACAAGAGTTAAGTGCTTCATCAAGGTTCAAAGTTTAACCACTTCAAGGTTCAACAGCTTTAAAACACTTATCAAAGAGAAGAAGGCTTGAACCATTGAACTGTTGAACCATTGAACCACTTTGGTTCAAAGGTTCAACGGGTTTAAGGTTCAATAGGTTCAACATGTTTGGTTCAATGAGGATCAAAAGGACTTAGCCAAATCAAAGGGAATGAACCATTGAACCGTTAAACCAAAGCTTGGTTCAACGGTTGGTTCATTACTTTGGTTCAATCAAAAAATTCACTTAGTCAGTTAGTTCAAAGCTTGGTTCATTGAGTTAGTTCAAAGCTTGGTTCATTGACTTGGTTAAAATCTTGGTTCAAAGGAGTGGTTCAACGCAAAAGTTCAAGAGAGCCTCTCGAAGGACAAGTGCCCTTGTAGAGGGCACTTGGTCGACAAAAGCACCCTTCAAAAGGGTCATTTTTAAGGAAGCCTCAAAGGTAAATTCTTTTAGATTTTTTTTAAGGCAGTCAAAAAAGACTAAGGCATAATTCCTTCAGACTTTTTGTCTGAAAGAATTCCTTTAGACAAAAAGTCTGAAGAAATTTGGGAAAGAAGCCATGGGAGGAAAGCCCAAAGGAATTTCCAAAGGCAAAGACAAATCAATCGGAATAATTTTGTGGACTTTTTATCCATGAGAAAATATCTGTGGACTTTTTGTTTATGGGAAAATGTCCATGGACTTTTTGTCTGTGCAAAAAGTTCTAAAGGACTCCAAAGAAAAGGCTGCCTAAGGACCTCAAAGGGCAGGTGCCCTTGCAGAGGACTCTCGGCTACCGAATTAAAGGACACTTCCCCAAAGATGAAGGGTCACCTTCCCTTCAGGAGGATGCAAAACAAGAAATCTGAAGAAGGACCAAGGGGTGACACGCTCAAAGATGTCAAATTCAAGAATAATGAACTAGCCATTGAAAACGTAGTGATGGGTGTGCAAACGTCAATTTCAAGGTTCATAAAATAGTCGTTAGTTTTGAAAAGCCTTAAAGAAGAGCCAAAGAATATATCAACCTACCAAAAGAAGCCCGAGAGCCATCCGAAGATTGCCTGAAAGGTAGATACCCTTGCAGAGGGCTCTTCCCAATCTAAAACAGACCTGAATGCATTCAAAGGCTTTAAGGCCAAGACCAGCAGGGAGCGATTAAGGAGTAGAGCATCAAATTGAATCAAGGAACCGATTCAATTAACTAGAAAAAGAGGAATAATGAAGAAGGATCAGATTGCCAGGTGGACATTGAAAGATGCAAACTTTCAATAGCATGACTTGTTTCTTTGCATTGAGAAGAACAAATGGGTAGATGCCCCTAAATTCCAGCCTGTTTTCTTAACAAATTTAAATGCAACATGATGTGTTACTATTCTCGAGTCCTTCCTAAAGAGGCTATATAAGGGACTCTCTTTTATTGTAAAAAGGATCTCTATTTGATAATCAGAAATGAAACTCTGCCCAAATTGAAAGGCATTACTGAGACTTTGAGCTCAGATTGTTGATCATATTTTGTTATTGGAATAAGAAAGCAAGTGAATTTTTAGACTTTGTGCTATGATATTTTTGTTGTTGGGGAAACTTTTCTTATGTCTTTTTCCTTAATATATTTTTTGTTCCTTTAATTCAACAAGCAGAATTAGTGAAAGTAGTCAGGAAGGTGTCCTGAAGTCAACTGTGGAGAGACTTTGTGCCCCCATAATTGCCTTTAGTGTGTTTTTTTTTGTTTCTGTGTAAAGGACCTTGGGATGAATTTGTGCCCTCATTGTCCTTCGTATCTCACTCTTGAGCAATTTAGGTGGAGACTTTGTGCTACATCTCAATTTGTTGTTTACTAAGTCCTTGGTTACATTTTGTAATTACTATCAGGAGTATTCTTGTGGTTTAATAATACTTCTGAAAGAAGAGGAGTGGTTCCTATCATTTCCCTTGAGATTTTTCCTTTGATTTACATGCATCATCTCTGAAGAAAGAGAGATGGATGGTTTATCCTACCCTTGAGTATTATTTTCTGTTTATATATATATATATATATATATATATATATATATATATAGCATATCTATAGGGAACCTCCCCTTGATGAGAGGAGAGATTAGTCCCTTTTTGATGTGGTAAACCTACACATTTGGATGACCAATCTTCCTACTTTAGCTGATTAGACCTATTTTGTTTATCAGTACGCTGATCAACAAAATATTCAACCAACAACTCTATCCAAATTTTTTAAGGCATCATCAAATGTATCTCCATACACAGTAAAGTCATCCATGTATACCTCCACACAGTCATTTTTTAGGTCTACAAAAATTAATAATACAACTCTTTGAAAGGTTGCTGGAGCATTACATAGTCCAAATGGCAATACCTTGTAAGCAAAGGCACCCCATGGACAACTAAATGTAGTTTTGTCTTGATCCTCAACAGTAATTCTGATTTGATTGTATCCACTAAATCCATCCAAAAGGAAAAGTACTGTTTACCTGAAAAGTTGTCTAAGACTTGATCTATGAATGGTAAGGGAAAATAATCTCTTAGGGTGGCTTTGTTTAGTTCCCTATAGTCAACACAAATTCTCCATTTTCCATTTTTTTAGGGACAATTACAAGAGGAGACACCCACTGGCTATCTGAGATAGGGTAGATAAAACCTACTTGTAATAGTTTTTCAATTTCTTGTTTGAATATATCCCTTAAGGTTGGATTAATCCTTCTCTGAGGTTTCCTAACTGGTCTAATATTTTTAGTATAAATGTGATGGGTGCAGATACTTGGATGAATTCCCTTCACATCTCTATAGTCCCAAGCAAACACTTTAGTATGATCCTTTAGAACGTCAAACAGTTTGACTTCTTCATCTTTCTTTAACCAACTATTGATATTCAAAATTTTTCTTGGTTGAATCTCAACATGTTTGGTTCTAGGATATGATGAACTGATTTGTTGAAAGGGTTACATTAAGGTGTTTAGTGGATAGGCATGTGGTAAAAATATATGATATGTAGCAACATCTCTGAAAGTTCCTAGAGGCAGAATACTAGACAAAGGACAACAAGAAGAGTTATGATACTTATCTTGTTATAGGTCAAACTCCTCGTTACTGCTATTTTCCAAAAATTCTTCACCAACTCTTGATATTTGTAAAGCTGATGCTGCAGATCCTTCCTCTCCCCAAGAGAAATCACGTTCCTTTGGAGCGAAGTTATCTTCACTTACAGAGAATTGGTGTGGTTCTAAAATTAATTGTGATGGTTCTAGAACTAAATGTGATGGTTTTGAAACTAAATGTAATGGTTTCAGAACTAACTGTGATGGTTCTAGAACTAATCTTGACTGCTCCAATGATGATTGATGTTCATTTAATGAAGGATTAACCATATCATCTATTTCCTATACATGATCTTGCAATGTTATCATAGCCAAATAAGACAGATTTTGGTCATTAATATCAAGATTATCAACCCACAATTTTGCTTGATTATCAATAAAAGGTCGTGTGGATGGATATAATAAAATTTGCTTAGAATTCTTACCATTTTAAATAGTCATATCACCTAACCTACAATCAATTAAGGTAGAAATTGTAGCTAACCATGGTCTCCCTAAAATAATGGGATAACCAAGTGTTTTACCTTTTAGCTATAATATAAGGAAGTCAACTAGATATTCCCATGATTCCACCATTACTACCACATCTTCAGTAACTCATTCTGGTTTTGCTACAGACTAATTTGCCATCTGCAATATGGTATTATTAGGTTGTATGACTATTAATGGTAATGTTTTCAAAGTGTCCACTACCATTACATTGATAGCCACACCCAAATCAATCAAAACATTATGTATATACTTATTCCCTATAGAAATAGAAATAACAGGGCTTTCAGGATCTCCATATTTAGGTAGTAAGAGTTTTCTTGCTAAGAAATTAGCAAGTTTCTCGTCTACCTGAATAGTCCTAGGGTACTGCTTCTTTCTTCTAGTTTTTTTAAAACATAATAATTTGATTAACTTGTTCAACTTTGGAATATCCTTAATTTATTATAACAATGGTATTTTAATAAATAATCTTCTTAGTTCCTACACCAATTCATATTCTTTAAGTTCTATGGTTTCTTTAAGTCTTTATGGAAATAGAATCTCCGAAGAATTTCTTTATGGTTCCTTATCTTTTTATTTGTCATCTTTCTTAGGTATAACTGTGCTAGGGGTTTTAGCTTCTTCTATCATCTCAGTGATTATAATAGGTGGACTGCTAACTATTTTTCCAGATCTGGTTTGAATGTTTTTACAATCTTTTGTATTTAAATCAACTAATTTTTTTGGTTCTATTTCATATACAAGAGTTATTTATTTGTTTCTTGGGTTTGCTACTGGTTGTGTTGGCATTTGGGTTTGGAATATGTTTTCAATCTATGGATTTTGTGCTGGAGGTCCCATTATGGCTTGTTGGTTTTGATTTAGATATGTTTTTCCTTACACATAATTGCTAGGGCTCTATCTAGGTTATGGCCAAGCATAAGGATTTCCTTGACCAGCCCAAGGTTGCTAATGTCCTTGAGTATACCAAGATTGACTTACCCAATCTTGAGGATGCCATGTGGGTTAAGGGGCCCAAGGTGGCTGTCCCCAACTTTTTGGTACTATTTGAGCTGCCCATGGCATCATCCAGGGATTATGAGCTGGTCTTGGCATAAACTATCCTCAGTTAGGTTGTCTTTGAACAAAATTTCATTTTTCTATGGTGGATGATGTATTGGTTTGTTTGAGATGATTTTTTATGAGTGGAAGAAGAGAACAAATGTGAGTATCATGTTCTTTAGATTCATAGACAAGACATACTTACATTTTATCCAAAAAACATTCCCTTATTACATGCTTCTTCCTGCATCTAGGACAATACATGGCTAATAGTTCAAGTTGGGCATTTGCTTTAGCCTGAAATCCATCCATGGTGGAGGTTAATTGAACTCATATGTCTATTTTAAAGTTTGCCAATTCATCCATCAATTTTTTCATATCTGGATTCAAATTTTTAACTGTTTTCCCTTTTCTAGGTCCACCCCTTGTTCTTGAATAGTTTCTACAAATTTCTATGATTTCATCTATTCTTAATTGAGCAATGTTTCCTCTACCAATTAAATCAAGGGTTTCCCTAGATTCATCATCCATAACTTTAAGAAAAATGGTTTTATTTCAATCTTTTTGAAGTGCAAATCCACATCTTTTAGTCACAAAGAGGAATCTGTCCCAATAATCTTCCATATTTTCATCTTCTTCTTGTTTGATTTTGAAAAATTCTTCCTTTCAATTTCTTTCTCTACAATAATCTTGATATTTGTCTAGGAAGACAATTTCCATTTATTCCCAATTGGTAATAGAATTAGATGTTAAACCCATAAACCACCTCATTACTGCATCCTTCAGGGTAGATGGAAATAACTTCAATTTTTGATTATCTATCTTGTAATCATAAGTCTGACATAATACTTTAAACTCAAATAGAAATTGGTCAAGATCCTCAAATGACATTCCTCTAAATGTAGGCAAGTGTGTAGGTGAAATGTTTTTCATAGTGGTTTCATCATGGTCAATATGAATGGGATAGGTAAAGGTTCTCTCAACTTCTCTTCCAGCTTCTCATTCCATCTCTCTGGGATTTTCTAATCCCTTTTCCCAATCAATGTGGTATATGGTATTTTTTGGGGATGGTGAAAAGTTAGGAGTAGGGACTACTCAATTGAGAATCAAAACTTTCCCTCAATGGATCTTGAGAAATAATCCTCCTCCCTAAAGTTTTACTTGGTTTTGGTGACTGATCTAAAAATTCCAAAGATGGCAATTTTGCTTCTTGTCTTATAGGAGATAATGGTGCCTCCAATTCTTGCTCAACATCCTTTCTTAAACTAGAGTGTTAAGGTGTGGAGCCTAAAAGCTTTACACATGAGAACATTTAACAGTTTCGGGTCTACACAGTCACCGGCGTCGGTCAGGAGCGACCGACGTTGGTCTGGTGCAGTTGAAGAGACGTCGGCATCGACAGAGGATCGGCCGACGTCGGTCACAGGCAAGCAGGCAAGAACTGGCGTCAGTTACCTGTGCGTCCAGAATGCTATTTCCGAAGACAGAAGTGAGTGTTTGCATGATGAGTTTAAGTCTTAGTCTTAAGTTCACGTTTCTATTATTAGCAAGATTGTTTTTAGAGCCCTTGTTCAAGAGGCTTAACTGTTGGTTGTAAGTGCATGCTCAAGTTTCCTAATTCTATATGTAAAATTAGATCTTCTTAACTTAGTGTGATTATTGTAGTAGTTCATTGTATGTGAATGTTGAAGAACAGTACAGAGTTGTATCAATCCAGGTTGTTGGAATTGATTGTACTTGAGAGAGAGAGCTCTTAAGGGATAGAGATCTAGAGAGAGATCTTGTGCATCTGAGAGAGGTGTGGCAGAAAGAAGTTTCTTCAATTGTATTGCTTTTGTAAAGAGTTTTAATACAAGTTTTTAGGGTGGTTTCTTGTATCTCTTATTCTTTGCTATTATCTGATTCTAGTTACTTATCTATCTGATTTTATTCTGTAGTTTATTGCTTGCATAAGTGTAATCATATTGTTGGTTGATCTCCAACAAGTGGTATCAGAGCCTTGGTTGTAGGTTTAGAGTTTGATATCCAATAATCGGTATCAAAGCTCAGGTTCACTAACAGGTGGTTCAGATCTGTGTAGTGTGTATTGATTACAGGTTGCTCACAGGAGTTTCTGTAGGGATTTTTGTTTGAGTGGGAGAAGCAATGGTAGATGAAAGTAAATTGAGAATGGAGAAGTTCAATGGAAAAAACTATCAACATTGGAGAATGCAGATAGAGGACTATCTGTATCAGAAGGATCTATACTTACCATTAGGTGGGATTGTAAAGAAGCCCACAGACATGGAGGATGAAGAATGGGAAGTTCTTGACAGAAAGGCTCTGGGGTCTATAAGACTGAGTCTAGCATCTACTGTGATATCTAATTTATCACAGGCAAAAACAACGGTAGAGTTAATGACTACTCTAGTAAATTTATACAAAAAACCCTTATTTTCTAATAAGGTATATCTTATGAAGCAGCTATTCAATTTGCATATGCAGGAAGGTGGATCTGTATCTAATCACCTGAATGATTTCCATGGTATTGTAAATCAATTAAGCTCCGTCAAAATTGTATTTGATGATGAAATAAAAGATCTTTTAATATTATGTTCTTTGCCTGAAAGCTGGCATAGCTTAGTAATGGCAGTTAGCAATACTGCATCTGCATCAAATATTTTAAAAGTAGAGGATGTTGTCAGTGTTATCTTGAATGAGGAAATTCACAGGAAAAACACAGAAGAGACATCTGGGAACGCTTTAAGTTTTGAGAGTAGGGGAAGGCAAAAAGAGAAGAGCAAGAAAGGGAGATCAAGATCCAAGTCTAAGGGGAAAGGCAGATCTAAATCCAGAAATGGCAGAAAGCCACAATGCTGGAATTGTGGAAAGATGGGGCACATAAGCAGAGATTGCTAGTCAAAGCCTAAGGAGGACAATCAGCATGAAGGAAAATAAGAAGCAAAGGTTGCAGGTATTACACAAGATGCTTTAATATTCTCTTTGCATAATAACATAGAATCTTGGGTGTTAGATTTTGGTGCATCTTTTCATGCTACCCCTAACAGGGAATATTTTTGTGACTATATCCATGGAGATTTTGGAATAGTATATCTAGGGGATGATGAACCATGTAAAATTATTGGCAAAGGTAAAGTGCAGCTGAAAATGCAGAATGGCAACACATGGGTGTTGAGAGAAGTTATGCATGTTCCTAGCTTGAAGAGAAATTTGATTTCTGCAGGAAAGTTAGGGGATGAGGGTTGTACAGTAACTCTCACAGCAGAATCTTGGAAGGTGACCAAGGGTGCACTCGTTATGGCCAGAGGTAGGTACTCTCTATTTGTGTAATTATATTACTAAAAATTCTCCTTCTGTATTATCTACTTCAGATGTGGATGCAAAATTGTGGCACTCAAGGCTTGGCCACATGAGTGAGAAGGGAATGTCAATTTTTAAGTCTAAGGTAAGCTTTCAGATTTAAAAAGCATGGATCTAGAATTTTGTGAGCACTGTGTATTTGGAAAACAGAAAAGGGTTAGTTTTCTCAAGACTGGGTCTACAAAGAAGAAGCATAAATTGCAACTTGTTCACACAGACGTGTGGGGACCGGCTCAGGTAGCTTCTATTGGAGGATCACAGTACTATGTTTCGTTCATAGATGATGCTACAAGAAAGGTATGGATCTACTGTATTAAGAAGAAATCTAATGTATTTGAGACTTTTAAGATTTGGAAAGCTATGGTTGAGAATGAAATAGGGAAAAGATTAAAGTGCCTGAGATCAGACAATGGTGGAGAGTTCTACAGTTATAAGTTCAACTGGTATTGTTACATGCATGGAATCTGTAGGCAAAGGACAGTTCCAAGAACACCTCAACAGAATGGTATTGTTGAAAGGATGAATAGAACAATCATGGAGCATGCAAGATGTATGAGATTGCATGCTAGTTTGCCTTTAGAGTTTTGGGTAGAAGCTGTTGACACTGTAGTGTACCTGATTAATAGAGGACCCTCTACAAATCTGGATGGTGGAATTCCAGAAGAAGCTTGGACAGGTAAAAAGGTAAATCTCTCTTTTCTCAAAGTTTTCAGTTGTGAAGCCTTTGTGCACATAGATAAGGAAAATAGAAAGAAGCTCGATGCTAAGTCTATGAGGTGCACGTTTATTGGCTATGGCTCAGATGATTTTGGTTTTAGATTTTGGAATCTAGGAACTAACAAGGTAATTAGGAGCCGTGACATTGTTTTCAACAAAAAAGTGATGTATAGTGATCAGCTGAAGAAGCTGAATCAATCTGGGCAGAGCAATAGTGAATTGGACGAGGTGACAGTCCAAAATGAACTCGCGGGAAAAAGAAATAATCACTTGTAAGAAAACACAGAGACCGACGTCGGCAGGTTAGGAATCGGCGTCGGCAGTACAGAAACTGAGGTCGGTCATACAGAGACCGAGGCAGAACCGGCGTCGGCCAGTAACAGGTCTGGAGGTGACCGAGGTCGGTCACTGTCAGAGAATTTGGGTGGACAGTGTGTTGTGAATGAGTCTCAGACACCCATCAAGAGGTCTGAAAGGGTAAGTAAGCCTCCAATTAGATATTCTCCTTCATTATTCTATTTATTGCTAACTGATGGTGGAGAACCAAAAAGTTTTGAAGAAGCAATATAGGTGGAGTCCAAAGGATAGTGGGAGCGTGGCATGGTTGAGGAGATGGAGTCCTTAAGAGAGAACCAAACATGGGATTTGGTTGAATTGCCAGCTGGTAAGAGGACACTGAAGAACAGATGGACCTACAGGTTGAAAGAAGGTGAGAATGGACAAATGAGATATAAGGCCAGATTGGTAGTGAAAGGATTTACACAAAAACTAGGTATTGATTTTGGTGAGATTTTTTCTCCTATTGTTAAAATGACTTCTATACAGATTGTATTGTCTTTAGTTGCTGTTGAGGACTTGCATCTTGAGCAGCTAGATGTTAAGACAGTGTTTCTTCATGGAGATTTGGATGAGGAAATTTATATGGAACAGCCAGAAGGATTTGAGGTCAAAGGTAAGGAGAAGTTAGTGTGCAGATTGAAGAAAAGCTTGTATGGCCTCAAGCAAGCTCCTAGATAGTGGTATTAAAAATTTGATAGGTTTATGACTGAGCATGGCTACAGTAGGTGTCAATCCGACCATTGTGTATATTTTAAGAGATTGGATAACGGTAGATATATTATTCTATTGTTGTATGTAGATGATATGCTGGTTACAGGATCACACATGCAGGATATCTCTAAGCTTAAGGTGAAATTAGCTCAAACATTTTCTATGAAGGATTTGGGAGCAACAAAGAAAATCCTTAGCATGAGCATTAAGAGAGACAGGAAAAATCACAGGTTGATATTGTCTCAAGAGGATTATGTGGACAAGGTGTTGAAATGGTTCAATATGCAGGATGCTAAACCGGTAAGCACACCTTTGGTTGGACATTTTAAGTTGAGTAAAGAACAATGTCCTGATTCACATGATGAGGTAGAGTACATGAGTAAGGTTCCATATTGTTCCGCAGTAGGGAGTTTGATGTATGCAATGGTGTGTTCTAGACTGGATATTGCCCAAGCAGTGGGAGTTGTAAGTAAGTATATGGCCATCTAGGATAGGAACATTGGAAAGCAGTTCAGTGGATCCTTAGATATCTGAGAGGAATCAATAGTAGGCACTTGTGCTATGGAGGTTTAGATACTTCTCTACATGGTTATGTAGATTCAGATATGGCAGGTGATTTGGATGGTAGGAGGAGCACTACAGGTTATGTTTTCACTGTAGGTGGAACGTCGGTTAGCTGGATATCTAAGTTGTAGAAGGTTGTTGCCTTGTCAACTATAGAAGCAGAGTATATTGCAGCCACAAAAGCTAGCAAAGAGATGATATGGATGACACGGTTCATGGAAGAGCTTGGAAGGGAGCATGGAAGTTGCAGATTGTATAATGACAGTCAGAGTGCAATCCATTTGGCTAAGAACTCAGCTTTTCACTCAAGAACCAAGCACATATAGCTAAGGTACCACTTCATACGGCAGGTATTGGAAGATGGTGATTTGAAGCTGGAGAAGATTCATACAGATAAGAATCTTGCTGATATGTTAACCAAGCCAATTACAAAGGAGAAGTTGAATCTTCATTCAACTTCTGTTGGTCTTCATGATTGAGTTGAAGATGGAGGAGCTAGAAGATGTTGTTGTACAGGTACTGGTGCAGCTGTTTATCTCCAAGTGGGAGATTATTAAGGTGTGGAGCCTAAAAGCTTCACACATGAGAGCATTTAATAGTTTTGGGTCTACACAGTCACCGATGTCGGTCAGGAGCGATTGACATCGGTTCGGTGCAGTTGAAGAGATGTCGGCGTCGACAGAGGATCGACTGACGTACAGGCAAGCAGGCAGGAACCGGCGTCGGTTACCTGTGCGTCCAGAATGCTATTTCTGAGGATAGAAGCGAGTGTTTGCATGATGAGTTTAAGTCTTAGTGTTAAGTTCACGTTTCTATTATTAGCAAGATTATTTTAGAGCCCTTGTTTAAGAGGCTTAACTGTTGGTTGTAAGTGCATGCTCAAGTTTCCTAATTCTGTATGTAGAATTAGATATTCTTAGCTTAGTGTGATTATTGTAGTAGTTCATTGTATGTGAATGTTGAAGAACAGTACAGAGTTGTATCAATCCAGGTTGTTGGAATTGATTGTACTTGAGAGAGAGAGCTCTTAAGGGATAGAGATCTAGAGAGATCTTGTGCATCTGAGAGAGGTGTGGAAGAAAGAAGTTTCTTCAATTGTATTCCTTTTGTAAAGAGTTTTAATACAAGTTTTTAGGGTGGTTTCTTGTATCTCTTGTTCTTTGATATTATCTGATTCTAGTTACTTATCTATCTGATTTTATTCCACAGTTTATTGCTTGCATAAGTGTAATCATATTGTTGGTTGATCCCCAACATAGAGGATGATGGAATTTCTTGTTTAGATATTTTGGGGAGAAATATACCCTTGGAATCTTGTGGTCTACTCATAAATTAGGGAAAATTTCTTTAATTACTAAATGAATGATTGTTGCTATTGTTGACAACTAATTAGAAAATTATAACTAGTGCTCCCCAGTAATGGCACCAAAAATGATGGGTGTCATCATCCCCTTCATTTGATCAACTTTCTGTTGATGTCATATTTAACTAGGGCTGTGTCTAAAGCTATATGTAACAAGAGGAATTGTAGCGATTTAGTAATTGAATGGACGTATTTGTATATTTTTTTATTTTGGGGGGTTTTTAATGTCTTAAGAATTTCTTGGTTAAAACCTTATTGGAATAAAACTATGCAAATCTGCTGGAAATAAACACACTTTGCAGAAATGAAATTGATTGCTAGAAAAAAACACACATTGTAGAAATGAAATAAATTGCTAGAAATAAACACACGTTGCAGAAATAAAATAGATTGCTGAAAACAAACACACATTGTAGAAATAAAAATTTAATCTAAAATGCTTGCAGGAACAAATTTACAACAAATCTTAAATTTAAGAAATTGGAAACATTTATGAATTTAACAGAGTTGCCTATTTACTTTTACGAATAGAAATATAAATATCGACAAAAATGAAGATCCTAGTTCTTTGGAGGTGTGGGCCCTTGCTCCACCTAGAACATGATTTGAATAATTTAATTTGCTTTGAAAATAGAAATGGCTATTTCATTGATAAAATGTTTTGTATTAAAAATGTACTAATCTATCCTTTTCTCTCTATATTCTATATTCTATCTCCTATATCCTTTTTACTAAATTCCTAGGTCTGTATATATAGATGCTTTGATGGTTGTAATTGTTTCATAGATATGATGGAACTGAATCGTACCTAGAATAGATGCTGAATCAAGATGTGGCTGGATGTCCAACTGTGTGATAAATGTATTAATTTTGTAAGTTTGGAAAAGTTGAGAATTTGTTCCTGATTTAATAAGATCATTGACCCAACAGATCACCGGCCATTTGGAATAGATCCTCATCGGTTCCATATCTAGCTGCAAAATTTTTAGAGCTTATCTACAGGAGTACCAGAGTTAAATAAAGAGTTCTAGATTTAAGTCCAAAAATGTGACAACTTGAAATAGTATGGTGGAGTTTTGGAACTAACTGTGATGGTTTTGGAACTAACTGTGATGATTTCGAAACTAGCTATGATGATTCCAGAATAGATTTTGTAGGTTTCAAAACTAATCTGAATTGAGTCCAATGCTTCCAAAAACATGCAATCCACTTCATATTTGTTCTTTAGCCTGATGATGACCTATTCTATTGCAAAACTAGAATTTTCCAACAATTTTTTAGGAATTATAGGTCTTTTAAAATGTTAGAATCACAATCAACAAAAGATGGATAATCACATCCTAACTCATCTCAGATCAAAATAAAAGTTACAAAATGCAATCAAACTTAATAGAAAGGGAGAGTAAGATGAGGTCATTTATTATAAATTTATTGGGCATATCCTGGCCTCATCAAAGGATATCTCCATTGTTTTGTTTTTGATAAATAAGATAAATGGGTTCATTGGTTACCACATGCTGAATGGTGGTATAATACTCTTGTTCATAGTTCTTCCAAAATGTCTCCTTTTTTGGCACTATATATTACCACCCTCCATCCATATCTTAAACCTTGAAGGTCCATCCTAAGTTTCATGCAGTTGAATAACATATTCACCATCAATAGGAGGTCCTTGCAAGTTTGCATAAAAATTTAGCCATGTCTCAAAATCACATAAAGTAGCATGCATATCAACATAAGAGTGAGAGGCATTTTAACATTGGTGATTGGGTCTTTTTTGAGTTTAGACATATAAGTAGATGTCCTTAAATCAATAGAAAAAGGATAACAACCTTTCCCCTAAGTATAATGGGCCTTATCAGATCTTGCAAAAAATAGGTAGTGTGGCCTACAAGTTAGAGTTTCCTTCCTCCACTTGCATACATCTAGTATTTCATGTATCATGCCTAAATAAAGTCATTAGACATAGATTTTATACTCAAATTGAGTTACCATAATTAGATGAGGAAGGAAGAGTTATTCTTGATCTTGAGGAGATCCTTCAAATGCACACTAAGTACGTATGGTTTAGAGTGATTAAGGAGTACCTGATCAAATGGAAGAATCTACCTTGTGAAGATGTCACTTAGGAGGATGAATCCTTTATGCAATAACATCCAGAGCTGACTCAACATTGAGGATAATGTTTTTTTGAAGGGTAGGGGCATGTCATGCCCTTAACCTTTAGTGTATCTAGGGATATGTGTGGCTGACTTGTGGCTTACATACCTCTTTTATATTCTTGTTAAATTTCTCTATGTTCTTAGTTAGGTCGGCCTATGGAACATCTTTGAGGCCTAAAACTTCTATCCTCTACTCACCTTATAACCTACATAGTTTTTACAAATACTCTCCATACTAGAAGATATTAAATTTACCCATTTGTTTTAATATCCTTTGCAAACATGTTATAATAGATCCACAAAAACCCCTTGGATCTCTGTTTTCACTTTTTGGGGAAACCTTCCTAGAATTTAGTTTCTCCCTGTTAGAAGGTGATTTTCAACTTTTCCAAGGCATGTAAAACTTTCAAATTTTCATATTAATATCCTTTCAACATTTTAGGTGTTTAGGATGAGTTTCACCACTTTTCTATCATTTCAAAATGGCTCCTTAACCCCTGATAAACCACTTGTAGGTGTCAATTTTTAGTGTATACAAGTAGTGGAAATAACATGGGCAATATGCATAGCTTTAGACCTCTTATGAGTTGCATATCTATCTAAAAACCTTAAATTCATTCTTCATTATTCAAAAGTCTTGAAACCATCACTAAGCTTTTCACCCCAATATGGTATGGAGGTAGTATGTGAAATGTATGAACAATAGTATCATGACCTTGACTTTCTAGCCAACTCCATGATCTTATAAAGAGATAAAATTATGAATAATGATATCAAAGGCTTGAGGCAAGCTTTACACCTTGTTTCAACATTGGAAAGATTTTGTGAGAGCACATGTAAGTACACACTCCAATGGCAAATTTTGTGTAAGTTGTATTTGACTATCACAGTTCCGTTTTACACTCTTTGGAGGATCCAACCTATTTAATCATACTTATAAACACATATCAACTTCCTAATACTTTCAATACATTTCCATGAACACACTAAACATGTTATAAACACGTGATCAACATGGATGAAAGTGAGATTGGGTAAAGCGCTGGCTGTGAGGTATTCATGACTACATATTTGATCAAAACATGGTGTTATGAGAATAAACATGGAGAGAGAGATAGTATGGACTTGATACATGTGGGACCCCATATTACAACTACATGAGACCTCTACATGAAACCAAAATTTTACAAACAAGAAGAACTTTGACTGAGACTGCACATGGTGGCACCTTCCTACAACATGAGATAATTTGCTCATCAAAAAACCATGAAACATGAAATTAAACACAGATATAGTATTATAATATATCCCACATCCTTTTTATTCAACATCACCAACTATTTTATATGGACTTTCCTAAAATAGAGAAAAACCTATAGGGTGCATGAAATAATAAACAAAAAAGAATAGTCAATTTCATGAGGATGGTTCATAAATAAAAATATACCATTATTAAAAATATTGTTATTAAAATTAATTTATTTGAGTATACTACCACTTACCAAAAGCATTTGACTTGAAACCTTTTCAGCTGTCTATACCAATCACAAACTTGATGGTCACTTTTGTATGTCTAGAAATGCAAAGAAGGATAAAAATGGCACTTCCAAAGTATTAAAATAGTTTATATAATATTTAAGAATATTAATAGATATTCCATCACCTTATCCCATGTGTCACCTCTCCCCATGGGCTATACAAGTGCCAAATGCTCCCTTTTTTAGTTGGTTTCTTGAGTTTCAGTTAAACAACCTATAAGATTCTAGTGTAACTAACATAATTGATAATTAATCTGACGTAATTGATGTTTTAAATGAAAAAAGACACCTTGACACCTTGGTAATCATGCCACTTGCATTTATGACCCCTAAAAGCCCACTAAATAACCCAAAATGACAAATAAATTTATGAAACCATGAATAAGGCTAAAAATACATTATATAACATTAATTAAACCATAATATATTTTATGAAAAAATATTATACCCATAAACATATAAAAAAACCAAGTTTTTTACCTATAGGGGTCCAAATTTGACCTAAATGTCAAATTTGGTCAACAAAATGGTGACTCATAGGGGTAGTATGCCTACTATACTAAATACCAATAGCCTTATCAATCCATGGGATAGGGAGTCAATGAAATATTTAAGATAACTGAAAATTAATTGCCTAAAACACAGATAAAATAACCATAACATACCAAGCAAACACAAGACAAAGCAAGACACAAACAAGACTCACATATGTACATAAGCAGTTAGGAAAAATAAGGAAAAAAATAACTATGTACAAGGGGAGAGGAGAACCTTAGTATCAATGTTTAAGATATATCCCATTGACTGGGATATGAAGCTGCTCTCCATCCAACTTTAAGAGTTACAAAGCATTGTGTTTTTTGCATTGGGTGATAACATAAGGGCCACTCCACAAAGCATCAAACTTTTTGTGTTTTCCAGGCTTAGCCCTATCTTCATCCCATTTTAGAACAATGTCCCCCTCTTGGAAAATTATTGTCATGGATTTATTATCAAAGTATCTCTTTTATTGGTCTTGATGAGCTCTCATAGTTTACATAGCTTGACTTCTTATTTCCTCAAGATCCATCAAATCATAGAAATTGACTTCCATGCTTTCATTTTCCATCAACTCCAATTGGTAAGTGAGTTCCAAAGTTGGTAATTCAAGTGAAATAGTCATTCTAGATTATCTCCCATAAACAAGTGTATATGGTGAGTTTCCAATTGCTCTTTTGGGGGTGATTCTATCAACCCAAAGAGCTATGTTCAACTTGGAATGTTAAGTTCTTTGATTCTCCTCCATTGTCCTCTTCATAATCTTGATTAGATTCTTATTGGTAGAATTAGCTATTCCATTCCCTTATGGATAATAGTTTGAGAAAGTAATAATAGAAATGCCATATTTCAAATCCCACTCACTTGTCTTCATTCTAGGGAAAGCTAATGCATTATCTAAAATTATTACTGAAGGAGCCCCAAACCTTATCACTATGCCTTCATATAAATATAAAACTAAGCTTTCATTTTCTTCCTTGAGAGATAAATCCTACACCCATCTTGTAAAGTAATCTTCAATAGTCAACACCCACTTGTGGCTAACACTAGAAGGTGGGTTGATTAGGCTTATTAAATCTAGGCCCCATTGCATAAAAGGTTGGTCTACTTGTATTGAATGAAGAGGAAAGGCTGTAAGCTTTTTATTACCATCAAAGAGAGCATATTTTTGACATTTTATTATTTAAGCATGGGTGTCTTTGAATAAACTAGGCCAAAAATATCCAGCTCTCATAATCTCAACAGTAATGGTTCTTGGAGCAAAGTCACCACTAGCTAGTCCATCATGAAACTCAAGCAATATTTTCTCAACCTAATCTGATTCAACACATCTCAATAACACACTTGATAAGTCCTTCCTAAATAAAACTCCATCAATAAGTACATAAGGAATAGATTTTAATTTGAAGTACCTTCTTTCAGCTCTATCTAGGCCTTATGGACACTCACCAATTTTAAGAAATGGATCATTTCTTGTGTCTAACTCTGCATTGATGAAGATGAAGCTATCATAGGGTCATCATGAAGGGCTAAAACAACTTATTTTTTTAACTTCAAATCTGAAACAAGGTGCTCACATAATCCCTTCCCTTTCACTTGCTTGGTTATCTTGATTTCTACATCATACTCCATCACTTTTGTGATCCAACCAACACTTTTTTCATTCAAATCTCTACTCAAAAGGAATTCTTGGACATTAGGATAAGGTACCAATATATGAATCTTGTTGTTAGATAACATGTGCTTAAACTTAATTAGACTTATAATAAATTAAAGTACTTGCTTCTCTACATAAGTGTATCTTATCTCATAGCCTTCCAATCCTTGACTAAAGAAGGAAATAGGCTACTCAAAATTTTCTTCATTTGATTGAGTGAGCATGGAAGAAATTACCTCTTCATTTTCAAAGGTATACAAGTTGAAATATTTTATGAAGTTAGGACTTTCAAGAGTTAGGGCTTGAGCAATAGCTTGCTTGATCTCTTCAAAACTCTCCTTCCTTCTCCTTGTCCAAGTAAACACTTCATATTTCATTAGCATGGAGATTAGAGGCTTGACTAAATTATAAAAATTAGGAATAAACATCCTTATGAAATTGATTTTTTCAAAGAAACTTTTAAAACCTTTCTTATGTTTGGGCAAAGTCAATTCCAAGATTGCACTCACCTTTTTAGGATCTATGGATAGGCCTTTCTTTAAGACAATGTATCTTACAATTTTTCATTCATGGAAAACAAACACACACTTATTTAGATTGAGAGAGATTCCAAACTCTCTACATCTCTCAAAAATATGCTTAAGATGATTTAAATGATCCTTTGCATCTTTGGAGAAGATCATGATATCATCAAGATACACCAACACAATATCATTTCTTAGACCTTGAAAATCTATATCCATTGCATGTTGAAATGTTGAACCAACATTAGATAACAAAAAAAAAAAAAACTCCTATAAGCATATGTACCCCATTTAGAAGTAAAGGTTGTCTTATATTGGTCACTTTCCTTTACCAAAATCTAATTATACCCTGAGTATTCATCAAGGAGTGAGAACCTTTCACTACCTACCATAACTTGCAAAATCTACTCCATGGAAGGAAGAGGATAATGGTCCTTCAAATAAACTCTATTCAATTCTCTAAATTTAACACATAACCTAATTTACCCATTATTTTTCCTTATCGAGACTAAGTTTTCCAACCAATATGAATGCTTAATAAGAAAAATAATATTAGACTCAAATCAACTTTATAAGCTCCTTTCTCATGAGAGGCTCAATCTTAGGATTGATTGGCCTTTGTCTTTTCTTGATAGGCTTAACATTATCATCTAGATCTATGGTATGTTTAACTAATTTTGGATAAAAAACATTTAAATCGCTATATTCCCATGCAAAGACATTATAAAATTTCTTGCATAACTCAATGGAAGCACGTTTCTCTTCTCAGTACATACCTTCTCAAGAGAAAACAACTTATCTTTGAATATTTATAGTCTCTCATAATTTTATTTCTTAATATACATGCTTAACTTTTCCTTCTTCAACTAATCATCATCATTGAAGATAGTCTCAAGTGTGACTAAGCCTTTAGGGAGATTTTTTGTCTTCAATTATACAATTTGCCCTCCATATTGTTGTTATAGTTTGAACTGATTCCTTGAGGAAAACTCAGCCTCCTCTTGTAGAAAAAGATCTATTTATTGGTCACTATTAAACACTTTCCAATTAGAGACATTATCAATTATAGAGGGCCTTAAAATCACCTTGAGATGTATTTGGTTCTTATATTCTCTTATCCCCTTTGGAACATCAAATCGAGCTCCAATTGTTGCCAACCTTGATGAGCCCAAAACATGGCTCATTATTGACATGGAATTTCCTTCATTTCATCTCTCTAAGGATATAATATTATGTAAATCATAGACTTTTAGCTAACTATAGCATGTAAAATCGATACTTTATCTTATTTATGTCAAGTCAAAGGTTGAGTTACTATTTTGTCATTTATACAAAACAAGTAGCATGTTTTAGTGTTTGTGTTTTGAATAATACACAGGAAAGATGGTAGAAGTAGCATTTTGGAAAAGCTCTAGTTTTGACCCCAGTCTTCCATTTCTATAGACTTTGCATCCAAGAAATAAAGAATTGCTCCAGCTAGAACTACACCAAATAAATATTTGCTTCTTATTTTAAAGGATTCAATTTTGATATACTTTGTACATATTTGGACTGTAAAACTATTATAGGGATAGTATAACTATTCCATGATGATAGTTGGATTTTATAGGATTATACTCAATCTAAATATCCTATCTTTGAGACAAACAGATTGACTAGTAGTTCAATTTTTTTACATACTATCTTTAGTCTAATGTATTATCATAAATATGTAAGTCTTTCATCTTAATATGAAAAATAATAAATACAGACATCCTTTGAGTATTAGACATATTATGAACATTCTAGCTTTCATAATTTAATGTAATATTATTCCATCTTTTAGTATTGAGTATACTTCATTCTTGAATCTAAGAAGAAAAAGAGCCCACTCTCTTTAGAACCAAGAATTTATGTATGGTATTTATATTTATTTTGAATTAATTCTAAATTATAGATAACCATAGTATCTTAAATACTTGCATGCATAAGTAATTTTTAAGAAGTAAATTCAAGATTCACATTCCAATAGTTATTTCATTTTCCAAATCAAGTGTGACCTAGTCTTAGTGTTCCTTATGATTTACTACAAATGAGTGAGTTAGCTTAGAATTATCTTTCTGGCTAAGTGTTTACATTTCATGCAAGTGTGAAGCAGATTAAGTGTGATTTGAGTCCAAGCAAATGATTGAATTAGTTAGTGTAATGATTAATATTTTCTTTCAAATGTGTTAAAAAAAAGTTTAAAAGCATTTATTTCATTAGAAATCATTAGAATAGAGTCACCAAACACCCCCAAAATACCAATCTATAGATCTACCATCATAAGACTTACTACAAATAGCTTTAGACACCAACCCTGGTTTGATAGACATCAATCTAAAGGATTGATTAAAAGAAGAGTTAAATGAGACTCATAATTTTTGGCACCATTTTTGGGTACCCTTAGGGGTTAGTAAGGTAAATCTTATTGATCTATAGTAAAAAAATAGAATAAAATCATAAAACAAAAAAATTCCAAAAAGAGCAATCAATTTATGTTATAACCTAGAGATTCAAAAGGATGATTTGTTCATAGATTCCCTCTAAAAACAAAAGTAGAAAGTCCTTCAACATATTTTGTTGAAAGTCCTTCTTCTGAACATAGAGAAAGAAGTCCTTCACCATCTCTAGTTGAGATTCTTAAACAAGATATTGAATAACATATTAAGGATTCTCCTAAAATCTTATTTAAAACTAGAACATTACCACAACCATGTACTATAAGAAGAATTCACCTAGACTCACTCACAAGAAGATACAATCTAGAGGCTATAAAAGATCTAGAAGAAACAATTAAATGCACTATAACCAAATAAAGTTTCAAAGAATTTGATCAACCCACAACCAGACATACAAGCATCCTTTGGGAAGCCAATCTTAGCTTTGAAGAACCATCAGAAGAAGAAGACATGGATGGTCAACAAGATCGACAAGCTGCATAACCAGGAAGGAATTTTTCCTTTCCTATTATTATAGATTCCAATGATCAAACTACCATGAAAAACATTTTCCCTACCAATTTTCCAAATTTATGGGGAAGATCCTTGAAAGATCCTAACCAGTTTTAATTTGAATTCAAGGTGTTGTGTCAAACTTTTGAATACACAACAGACAATCAAAAATTGAAATTGTTTCCATCAACTCTTAAATATGTAGCCATGAGATGGTTCATGGGTTTACTAGGTAATTCCATTCGTACATGGTAGGACATAGAAATTAAATTCTTGAATAAGTATCAAGATTATTGTAAAGTGACAGAAAAAGGAGGAATTCTTTAAAATCACATAAAATGAAGATGAATCCTTGGAAGATTATTCAGATATAATTTTGTTTACTTACAAACAAAGTAGTTACCTACTTATTGAGGATGTCCTAAAACTTGTTTTCCTCAAAGGACTAGATGAGGACATCAGAGATGCATTAAACTTAATGGGTAGAGAAGACATAAATAAATAATTATTTCATTACATCTCAGAGCTTTGTACCAACTACTCCCAAACCAAACCAGGCATGAGAAAAGTAAAAATAGGGAAATCAAATGAGTTGGTAAAATTAATGGAAATTTTTAAAAATCTAAAATAGACATTCTGGTTACACTAAACACCATATTGGATGGTTTATAGGCTAATTCTAATGCCACAAAACCATTGGAAATATACTGTCCCAAGTGTAGGCTGAAACATGATCTTAGATACTATCTTTTAGACAAAACAAACATTTCTTCCTGTGGAATCTATGAAGGAACAAACCATGATATAAATAATTATACCCTCTTACCTATATCAAAAAATTAGATAAAAGCAAATGTTCAATCCATTGAAGAGTTAAACTATGTCCAAAGGTATAATTTATTTACATAACATTAGGTCCAAGGATAATTTAGTGTAAGAAATCTATCCAATCCATAGATATCACCATGGAATGTTCTAACACTTCCACCTATGTGGGGTCAAACTCAAATGCCCCCAGCTCAAATGCCATGGCCTAGATAAGATTAGGTGTCACCTCAACCATAGATGTTGCCACAATAGCCATGTATACCTCCACAATATGCACATCCACAATGGAATCCTCAATGGAATCCATACTGGAATCCACATCAATAATACAACCAATTATGAAGACCACCCCAATAATAGACCATAATTCCACCCCCTATTGTCCAACATCTAAAAAAATTCAATCAACCTCTAGTGCCTACTCAACCAATGACCAATCCAAAGAATAAGCCACCAACACCTATTTATGTTAATAAACAAGGGGAAATAATAACTGTGGGAGCTATTGATTATTTTGATATATACCTAAGGTAAGGGTAAATAGTAAATGAACCTCCAATTCTCATTTCTAAGGTACCAGATGAAAAAAAAGTAATGAAATTGTCTCAATCAAACAACAAGGAAATGAAAACCAATGAAAGCACTAAAAACCCAAGGAAAACACCACTATGTCAGTAGTTCCTTTTCTTGAAATATTGGAAGAGGTTAAAATCAAACAAGAATCAAACTTGATCCATGAACTGCAAAAGATCAACATTGAGGTACCCCTACTACAAGATATTAGGTACATTCTTAAATTTAACAAAATCATCAAGAAATTGTGTGTCAAAACACCTAGAAGAAAGAAATAGTACCCAAAAACCATACACATTGATGGTAAGGTAGCTGACTTTTTAGCATGAAATTTGTTAATACCCAAGTATGCAGACCCAGACAGTCCAGTCATAATAGTCATAATAAGAGGAAAAGAAATTCCTAATGTTTTAGTGGATTTATGGGCAATAATTAATTTCATGACAACTAATACTCTCCAAATACTATCCCTCACAAAAATACAACCTATATCTACCATTATCCAAATGGTAGATCAGTCTATAACCAAACTAGAAGGAACTATAGAAAATGTATCAATAATTATTGAGTCTTGGGAATATCCAGTTGATTTTATGGTGCTATAATCCAAAACAAAGAATTTGGGATACCCTCTAATCTTAGGAAGACCATGGTTAGCTATTGTAGTGGCACTGATTGATTGAAGGTCAAGAGATATGACCATTTCTAATGGTCTAAAATCCAAATGCATTTCCTTGTATCCTCCTATAAAACCATAAGTGAACCACATAGAAAACCTTTGGGTAGACAAGTCAAATTTAAAAAATGAACTTTCAACCTTGGTCATGATTACAATAAAAAAGCATTTAGAAGAATTGAGTGAAGAAATAAATATAGAATCTATAGACTGTGCCAGTCTAAAATCTATGGATTATGCATATTCTATCAATTCTTTTGATTCTTCTTCATCATATGACCATAGGATGATCCAAGTAAGTGTATGATATTTCATAGAAACATAAAAAACATAGTTCTTGGGTGTATTTCATTGCGCATTATCATGATTTATTCCTCCTAGAGAAGGATTTATTAAGAACATAGCCACATTCCATGTGCTCTTTTCTCATACATGCCCTCTGAATTCCTTAATGAGTTAATATAAGCAAGTGGAATCTAATCATCTAGGAATTAAACCTCTCATGATATTACCTAGAAAAGTTTTAAACATCAATAGTTGGTTGACAAATGATGAAGAGGTTCAACTCTTTGATGTCCAAGAATGACACACCAAAGATTTTACTTGGGATCATATTGACATGAAAGAGATTCACCTAACACATTAAATCCACATAGATTTAACAAAACTAGTAAGATAGCCACAAAGAAAAATAAATCTAGCATTGAAAGATAGTGAAAACAAAAATTCAAAAGTTTTTGGATGTGGGTATTATCTACCCCATCTCAGATAGCTAGTGGGTTTCACCATTGGTGATTATAACAAAAAATAATGGGAAGTGGAGTGTGTGTGTAGACCATAGAGAATTGAACAAGGTCACTTTAAGTGATTATTTTCCTTTGCCCTTCATTGATCAAGTTCTTGATAATTTGGTAGGGAAGAAATATTTATCTTTTCTAGATGGATATTGTGGATATAACCAAATCACAATTGTAGCTAAAAATTAGGACAAAACCACATTCACCTACCCCTAGGGAACCTTTACCTATTGAGTGCTCCCATTTGGACTTTTTAATGCTCCTACAACCTTTCAAAGAGTAGTTTTAGCAATATTTTTTGACCTCACAAATGATTGTGTAGAGGTCTACATGGATGATTTCACTGTCCATGGAGAAACTTATGAGGAAACTCTTATAAATTTGGAAATATTTTTGACAAGATGTGAGGAAAATAAATTATCACTAAGCCATGAAAAATGCCTGGTAATGATGGATTAGAGAATAGTGTTAGGACACCATGTTTCTAAAAAAGTTATTCAGGTAGACTCAAAAAATATTGAGATAATCTCCAGCCTCCCCATTCCACACAAATAAATAGAATTCAAGAGTTTCTTGGGCCCTTTTATCTATTATAGATGCTTCATAGATAAATTTAGCAAAATAACTGCTCCAATGTTTGCCCTACTTATAAAAGATAGTGATTTTATATGGAGTGATGATTGGCAACAAGATTTTGAGAAAATCAAATCCAAGCTTAGTACTACTCCAATGTTGAGAGGACTAGATTGGACACAACCCTTCTAGATATACACAAATGCCTCCAACACAATAATGGGTACAGTCCTGGGACAAAGATAAGAATGATCATATGTATGCTATCTACTACATCAACAAAAACATGACTCCTACTGAATGAAATTAGACCACAACTAAAAAAGAATTCCTTGATTTAGTCTATATAATAAAAAAATTCAAACATTAAATAATAGGTTACAAGGTGTTTACCTATATAGACCACTCAACCATTAGGTACTTTGATGACAAACTAATAGTGGGAGGAAGGATTATCATATGGTTATTACTTTTACAAGAATTTGATATCACTATCATAGATAAACCTAGGAAATTTAATGTCATTACTAATTTCTTGTCCAAAATCAACACTTTAGGTAAAGAAGAACTAGTGGAAGATGATTTTATAGATGAACAACTATTTTCCATTTTATCATAATCTCCATGGTTTGATGATATAGCTAACTACCTTGCTATAGGGAGGTTTCCTCCACATTTTTCATAAAAAGAAAGAAAATGTTTAAATAAAGAAAGTTTTTCTTTTAAATGGATTAATGGAGTGTTGTTTAAACTTTAACCTGATCATGTGTTTCATAGTTATGTGACAAAAAATGAAGCATATTATATCATTAGGGTTTATAATGATGAAACAAGAGGAGGAAGTTATTCAACCAAAAGGACTATATAAAAAATCATTGGAGTAGGATACTACTGGCATCATCTTCACAGACAAGTCAAGAAGTATGTTAGACAATGTGATGTATGCTAAAGAATGGGGAAACCCACTCTTTTTATTGAGATGCCTCTCAATCCCATACTAGTTTTGGAACCATTTAAGAAATGGGGAATTAACTTTGTACGACCTATGGACCCCTCTTCTAGAGGAAAGGAGTATCTCCTCATTTGCATAGACTATGTCACCAAATGGGTAGAAGTAGAAGTTTTATCTCATGCTCGAGAAGAAGTTATGGTGGATTTCCTATACTTCAAGATTATGGAAAGATTTAGTGCTCCAAGGGGGATATTCTTAAATTAAAGACCCCAATTCATGTCAAATGTGATAGACTACTTCTTGAAGGCATATCAAGCTCAACATAGGAAGTCTTCTCCATACCACCCACAATCCAATGGATAAGTTGAAGTTACAAATAGATAATTAGAAATTATTTTAACAAATATTTTTAATATAAAATGGAAAGATTAGTCAAAAAAAGTACAAGAAGCAATTTGGGCTTATAATAATACTTAGAAAACAACTACAAGTTTCACACCTTATGAGCTGGTTTATGGTAAGAAATCTCTACTCTCCATTGAATTTGAATTACAAATAATGAAAACAACATTAGAAGTGGGAATTGAATTAGAAGAAGCACATAATGAGGTACTCATGTAGCTCAATCAACTTGATGAAATGAGAATTGAAGCATTATAGAGGACTGAATTGGTGCAAAATTAGATGAAAATTTGGCATGACTCACACATCAAACAATGAAAGTTTCAGAAAGGATACTGGGCATTATTGTTTGACTCAAAATTTCAATAATTCAAAGAAAAAATATAGACAAGGTGGTTGGGAATATATCAAATAGAGGAGGTCTTTGAAAATGGTTCTATCAAATTAATACCCATTGATGATACTAATACTCTGCTAGTCAATGGATATAGACTAAAACTTTACCAGAATCCCCTCAGTAAAGAGGAATTTATTCATAAAATGAAATGCCAAGTAACTTTGATGGAAGAAATTGTTTCTTCTAGGGAACTTATTCCTTAGTGATTTCTCTCTTTTGGCAATAATAATAAAAAAACAAAAAAAATTCAATAGTGAAAATACTTTCAAGGATGATATTGATAATGCATGACTAGAAAACTAGCTTGCTAGATGGTCATGCATTACATAAAATGTCTTCACTAGAAAACCAACAATGTATAGCCAAGGGAAAATTTTTTTTTAACAAAATGAGGGAATTTGATCATGCAATCCTGATTGATTTCCCCATGCAATGAAACTTTAGATCGTTCCTTTGAAATATGTTAACTAATTCATGCATATTTACTTTTATAAGATAAATGAGAAGAGAAGAACAAGATCCGAGGTAAGAATAAGTGAGTGATAAGTTTTATTTATTCATGTTTTAGTAAACTATAGGTTTTTTATTTAATTAATGATAATCCTATGGAGATGAAAAAGTACAACTAGATAATCATCTATCCTGTAAAGAAAGGAATAATCATAGCATGCAAAATAAAGAGATGAGGGAACACATGTCATAATGGATAAATATATCCAAGGTAATAAATTATGTCATTAATCATCATGATGGGACATTATGGAAACATCCCACATAGGCTTCAAAATATCACATATTGAATGCAATAAGTAAGAGCTTATGGCAGTAGAATTTATAACTGGCCCTCTCACATGAGCAATAAATTGCCACCATGTCATGTCATCATCCAAGTCACTGTGGTAATTGGCTATCATATTTCATAGAAATTAAATAAGACTATAATACATGTGAAATAATGATGGTAATAATATAGAGTTTCTAGTTTCTACGAAGTCTATCGGTAGCTCTTTCCTTTGAATCCCAAGAACAATAAGTGTTAAAAGATGGAATCTATTACCAGTCTCTCTCAAGAGATGTGAGGTTATATATCCTAACAATTTAATATGGAACAAGAGAAGATATGAATCAATCCTTTATGAGATTTTGGTATTATTAAATTCTAATGGAGAAAAGATGTGGATTGAAATGAGGTACAGACCCCCTTTGTTAGTTATACCAATTCTAGAATGGCAGAATTGGGCAACTCAATCTAATGAACAATTTAACATCTAGAAAAGAATAGTTAAAAGGTATAAAAGATTTAAAATTAGTAAAGATAATAATATCAAAAATGAATTTGATGTATATGATCTAAGTAAGGGCATGGAGAACATACCCATAACCAATAAAGCTAGATGAATTTTTGTAATGGGACTTCCAAAAGGTAAAGCTTGGGAGAAATGATGAGCCCAAAATATGGCTCATTATTGACATGGAATTTTCTTTATTTCACCTCTCTAAGGATATAATATTATGCAAATCATAAACTTTTAGCTAATTGTAGCATGGAAAATAGATACTTTATCTCATTTATGTCAAGACAAAAGTTGAGTTACTATTTTGACATTTATACCTGTCAAGTATCATGTTTTCGTGTTTTGGTTTTGAAAAATACATGAGAAATATGGTATACGTATTACTTTGGAGAAGCTTCAGTTTTGACCCCAGTCTTCCATTTCTATAGACTCTATAGGTCTGAAGTCTGAGAAACAAGAAAGTTTGTAGATAGTCCAAGAAAGGAAGAATTGCTCTAGTTGGAACTACACCAAAGAAATATTCACTTCCTATTTTAAAGGATTCAATTTTGATATAATTTGTACAAATTTAGACCATAAAACTATTATAGGGATATCATAACTATTCCATGATGATAGTTGGATTTTCAAGATTATACTCAATCTAAATCTCCTATGTTTGGGATAAATAGATTGACTAGTAGTTCTATTTTTTTGCATATTGTCTTTAGTCTAATATATTATCATAAATATGTAACTATTTTTTATTAAGATGAAAAATAATAAATACAGACACACTTTGAGTTTTAGGCATATTGTGAATGTTCTAGATTTCATAATTTAATGCAATATTATTCCAACTTTCAGTATTGAGTAGACTTTATTCTTGACTCTAAGAAGAGTAAGGGCCCACTCTCCTTGGAACCAAGAATTTATGTACAAAATTTATATTTATGTTGAATTAATTATTCATTACTAGATAATCAAGATATCTTAAATACTTTCATGCATTAGAAATTCATAAAAAGAAAATTCAAGATTCACATTCTAATAGTTATTTCTTTTTCTAAAGCAAGTGTGACTTAGTCTTAGTGTTTCTTTTGATATACTACAAAGGAGTGAGTTAGCTTATAATTATCTTTCCAAATAAGTGTTTACATTTCATATAAATGTCAAGTAGATTAAGTGAGATTTGATTCCAATAAAGGGATTGAATTAGTTACTATAATGATTAATCTTTTCTTTCAGCAAGTATAAAAAAAATAGTTTAAAAGTATTTCTTTCATTAGAAAGAATTATAATAGATTCACCAAACACCCCCAAAAGACCAATATATAGATCTAGCATCATAAGCCCTACTGTAGATAGATTTAGACACCAGCCTTGGTTTGATAAGCATCAAACTGAAGTATTGATTAAATGAAGAGTTAAATGACACACATCATTTTTGGCACCATTACCAGGGACCATCAAGTGTTAGTAAGGTAAATATTATTGATCTATAGTAAAAAAACAAAAAAAAAGAAAATAATAAAATTCCAAAAAGAGAAATCAATTTATGTTCTGACCTAGAGATTCAAAAGGATGATTTGTTCCTAGATTCCCTTCAAAACCAAAAGTAGAAAGTCCTTCAACATAATTTTTTAAAATTCATTCTTTTGAACATAGAGAAAGAAGTCCTTCACCATCTCTAGTTGAGAGTATTGAACAAGCTATTGAATCACATCTTCAAGATTCTCCTAAAATCCTATTTAGAACTAGAACATTGCCACAACCAAGTCTTATAAGAAGAATTCACCCAGACTCACTCACAATAAGAGACTATCTAGAGGCTACAAAAGATCTAGAAGAAGAATTTGAATGGACTATAGCCAAAGAAAGTTTCAAATAATTTGATCAACCCACCACCAGTCATACAAACATCCTTTGGGAAGCCAATCCTAGCTTTGAAGAACCATTATAAGAAGAAGACATGGCTGATCAATAAGATTAACAAGTTGCACAATTAGGAAGGACTTTTTCCTTTCCTATTGTTGAATATCCCAATGATTAAACTATCATGAAAAATATTTCCCCTACCAATATGTCAAATTTTTGGGGAATATCCTAACTAGTTTATATTTGAATTCAAGGTGTCGTGTCAAACTTATGACTACACAACAAAGAATCAAAAATCAAAATTATTTCCATCAACTCTCAAAGATACAGACATGAGATGGTTCATGGGTTTACTAGGTAATTCCATTTGTACATGGAAGGACATGGAAACTGAATTCTTGACTAAGTATCAAGATTATTGCAAAGTGAGAGAAAAAAAGGAATAATTCTTTAAAATAAAACAAAATGAAGATGAATTATTGGAAGATTATTTGGACAAATTTTTGTTTACTTACAAACAAAGTAGTTACCTACTTATTGAGGATGTCCTAAAACTTATTTTCCTCAAAGGACTAGATGAGGACATCAGAGATGCATTAAACTTAATGGGTAGAGGAAACATAAATAAAATATTATTTCATTAGATCTCAAAGCTCTGTACCAACTACTCTTGAACCAAGCTAGACATGAGGAAAGAAAAATTAGGGAAACTAAATGAGCTAGACAAATTAATGGAAAAATTTGCTAATCTAAAAATAGACATTCTAGTTACACAAAACACCACATTGGATGGTTTTTAGGCTAAAGCCAAAGCCATAAAACCATTGGTAATATATTGTCTCAAGTGTAGGTTGAAACATGCTCTTAGAGACTATCCTTTAAGTAAAACAAACATTTTTTCCTATGGAACCTGTAAAAGAATGGACCATGATACAAATCATTGTGCCCTCTTGCCTACATTAAAAAATTAAATAAAAGCAATTTTTCAATCTATTGAAGAGGTAAACTATGTCCAAAGGTAGAATTTATTTCCACAACATTAGGTCTAAGGATAGTTTGGTGCAATAAATGTAGCCAATCCATGGATAGCACCATGCAATATTCCAACACCTCCACCTATGTGGGGTCAAAATCAAATGCCCCCAGCTTAAATGTCATGGCTTGGACAAGATTGGGTGTCACCTCAACCATGGATATTGCCATAATAACCATGGATGCCTCCACAATAGCCACATCCATAATGGAATCCATAATAGACTCCATATCAACAATATAACCAAATTTGAAAACCACCCCAATAGTAAACCATAATTCCACACCCCATTCTCCAACATTCATAACAAGTTAATCAACCTCCAATGCCTACTCAACCAATAGCCAATCTAAATAATAAACCACCAACACCTATTTATGTTAATGAACAAGGGGAATCAATAAATGTGGGAGCTATTGATTATTTTGATACAAAACTAAGGTCAGGGAAAACAATAAAAGAACCTCCAATTCTCATTTTTGAGGTACTATATGAAAAAGAAGAAACAAAATTGTTTGAGTCAAAAAACAAGGAAATAAAAACCAATGAAAGCTTTGAAAAACCCAAGGAAAACACCACTATGCCAGTAGTTCCTTTTCCTAAAATATTGAAAGAGATTAAAATAAAACAAGAATTAGAATTGATCCATGAACTGTAAAAGATCAACATTGAGGTACCCCTACTAAAAACTATTAGGGACATTCTTAAATTGAACAAAATCATCAATAAATTTTGTGTCAAAACACCTAAAAGAAAGAAACATTACCCAAAATCCATACACATTAATGGTAAGGGAGCTAACTTTTTAACATGAAAGTTGTTAATACCTAAGTATCTAACCTAGGCAGTCCAATCATAGTAGTCCCAATAAGAGGAAAGGAAATTCCTAATGTTCTAGTGGATTTAGGGGCAACAATAAATGTCATGATAAGTGATACTCTCTAAACACTATCCCTCATAGAAATGCAACCTATATCTACAATTCTCCAAATGGTAGATCAATCTAAAACCAAACTAGAAGGAACTATAGAAAATATTTTAGTACTTATTGAGTCTTGGGAATATCTAGTTGATTTTATGGTGCTGCAAACCAAAACAAAGAATTTGGGATACCCTCTAATCCTAGGAAGACCATGGTTAGCTACTGTAGTAACACTGATTGATTGAAGGTCAAGAGATATGACCATTTCCAATGGTCTAAAATCCAAATGCATTTCCTTGTATCCTCTTGCAAAACCATCAGTGAAATACACATAAAACATTTAGGTAGATAAGTTAGATAATAACACAAATAACCTTTAAAACTTTCCCATGATTATAATAAAAAAGAATTTAGAATAATTAAGTGAAGAAATAAATCTAAAATCTAAAAACTGTGCTATTCTATAATCTATGGACTGTGCATATTCTTTCAATATTTTTTATGCTTCTTCATCATATAACCATAGGATGATCCAAGCAAGTGTATGAGATTGTACAGGAACACAACAAAGATATTTCTTGAGTGCATGTCAATTCCCATTATAGCATGAGATGTTCCTCCTGGAGAACGATTTATTAAGAACATAGCCCTCTAAATTCCTTAATTAGTGAATATAGGCAAGTGGAATCTAATCATGTAGACACAAAACCTCTCATGATATTACCTAGAATTTTTTTGAACATCAATAGTTGGTTGACAAATGATGAGGAGGTTCAACTCTTTGAATTCCTATGACACACCAAATATTTTGCTTGGGATTATACTGACATGAAAGGGATTCACTCAAGTGTTTGGACACATTACATCCACATAGAATCAACAAAACTAGTCAGATAGCCATAAAAATAAATAGATTTAACATTGAAAGACATAGTGAAAACAAAAATTCAAAAGTTGTTAGACATGAGATTTATCTACCCCATCTCAGATAGTTAGTGGGTTTCACCATTGATGATTGTTAAAAAAAAATAATGGGAAGTGACGTATGTGTGTGGACTATAGAGAATTGAAAAAAGGTCACTTTAAGAGATTATTTTCCTTTGCCCTTCATTGATCAAGTTCTTGACAATTTGGTAGGAAAGAAATATTTCTCTTTTCTGGATGGATTTAGTGGATATAACCAAGTCATAGTTGTAGTTGAGGATCAATACAAAACCACATTCACCTACCCCTAGGGAACCTTTGCCTACTGAGTGCTCCCATTTGGAATTTTCAATGCTCTTAAAACCTTTCAAAGAGAAGTTTTAGTAATATTTTTTGACCTCACAAATGACTGTGTAGAGGTCTACATGGATGATTTCACTGTCCAAGGAGCAACCTATGAGGAAGTTCTTATTAATTTGGTAAGAGTTTTGACAAGATGTGAGGAACATAAATTATCACTAAGCCATGAAAAATGCCTATTAATGATGGATTAGGGAATAGTGCTAGGACACCATGTTTCTACAAGAAGTATTTAGATATACCCAAAGAAAATTGAGATAATATCTAACCTCCCTATTCCACACACATAAACAAAAGTCAAGAATTTCTTGGGCCATGCTGGTTACTATAGACACTTCATAGACAACTTTAGAAAAATTGTCGCTCCAATGTTTGCCCTGCTTACAAAAGATAGTGATTTTATATAGAGTGATGATTGCCAACAAGCTTTTTAGATAATCAAATATAAGATTTGTACTACTCTAGTTTTGAGAGAACCAAATTGGACACAAGCCTTCCACATATACGTAGATGTCTCCAACACAATAATGGGTGTAGTATTAGGATAGAAAGACGAGAATGATCATATGTATGTTATCTATTACATTAGTAAAAACATGAAGCTTGCTAAAAGAAATTACACCACAACTGAAAATAAATTCCTTTCTTTAGTCTATGCAATAATCAAATTCAAACATTATATAATAGGCTACAAGGTGTTTATCTATATAGACCACTCAGCTATTAGGTACCTTACCAACAAACCACTAGTGGGAGGAAGGATTATAAGATGGTTGTTGTTTTTATAGGAATTTGATATCACTATCATAGATAAACTTAGGAAATTTATTTTGGTTGTTGATTTCTTGTCCAAAATCAACACTTTAGGTAAAGAAGAACCAGTTGAAGATGATTTTCTAGATGAAAAAACTATTTGCCATTTCAGAAAAATCTCCATGGTTTGTTGATATAGCTAACTACCTTACTACAGGGAAGTTTCCTCCACATTTATAACAAAAAGAAAGAAAATGTTTAATCAGAGAAAGTTAATTTAAATTGATTAATGGAATTTTGTTTAGACTTTAGCCTGATCATGTGTTTCATAGGTGTGTGATAAATAATGAAGCATATGACATCATCAGGGCTTATCATGATGAACCAAGAGGAGGACATTACTCAACCAAAAGGACTATACACAAAATCCTTAGAGTAGGATACTATTAGCCTCATCTTCATAGACAAGTTAAGAAGTATGTTAGATAATGTGATGTATGCCAAAGAATGTGGCAACCCACTCTTTTAGCTGAGATGCCTCTCCATCCTTAACTAGTTTTAGAACCATTTGAGAAATGGATAATTGACTTTGTAGGACCTATGGAACCCCGTTTTAGAGGAAAGAAGTATCTCCTCATTTGCATATACTATGTCACCCAATGGGTACAAGTAGAAATTTTAACTCATGCTCAAAAAGAAGACACGCTAGTTTTTTTGTACTTCAAGATTATGCAAATATTAGGTGATATAAGGGAGATAATCTCATAATAAGGACCTCAATTCATGTCAAATATGATATAATACTTCATGAAGGCATATCAAGTTCAGAATAGGAAGTCTTCTCCATACCACTCATAATCCAATGGACAATTTGAAGTTACAAACAAATTATTAGAAATTACTTTAATAAAGATTGTTAGTACCATCTAGAAAGATTGGGTAGATAAAGTACCAAAAGTAATTTGGGATTATAATACTACCTGGAAAAAAACTAATGGTTTATGGTAAGAAACCTCTATTCTCTATTCAATTTTAATTACAAACATTGAAAACAACATTAGAAGTGGGAATTGAACTGGAAGAAGCACATAAGGAGAGACTCATGTAGCTTAATTAACTTGATGAAATGAGAATTGAAGCATTACAGAGGACTAAATTGGTGAAAAATTAGAGGAAATTTTGGCATGACTCATGTAGCAAACAATGAATGTTTTAGAAAGTAGACTGGGCATTATTGTTTGACTCAAAATTTCAAAAATTCAAAGGAAAAGTATAAACAAGGTCGTTGGGACCATATCAAATAGAGGAGGTCTTTGAAAATGGTTATATCAAGTTAATGCCCATTGATGATAGTATAAGGACTTTGCTACTCAATGGACATAGACTAAAACTTTACCAGAATCCCCTCAATAAAAAGGAATTTATTTATAAAATGCAATGCTAGGTAACTTTCCTCGAAGAACTTGTTTCTTCCAAGGAACTTATTCCCTGGTGATTTTTCTCTTTTGGATATAATAATAATAATAATAATAATAATAATAATAATAATAATAATAATTCAATAGTGAAAATCCTTTCAAGGATGCTATTTACAATGCATGACTAGAAAAGCAACTTGTTGGCTGGTCATGTATTGCATAAAGGGCCTTGGCTATAAAACTAGCAATGGCTGGCCAAGGGGAAAAAAAACTAAAAAAAGGGGGGGGAGGAATTTTATCATGCAATCTTGATTAATTTTCCCATGCAATGCAACTTCAGATTGTTCCTTTGAAATATGCTAACTAATTCATGCAAATTTACTTGTACAGGACAAATGGCAAAAGAAGAACAAGATTTGAGGTAAGAATAAGTGAGTGATAAGTTTTATTTATTCATGATTTATTAAAATAGAGGTTTTTTATTTAAATAAGGATAATCCTATGGAGATGAAAAATTACAACTAGATAATCATCTATCCTCTAAAGAGAGGAATAATCATAGCATATAAAAGAAAGAGATGAGGGAACACATGTCGTAATGGATAAATATATCCAATGCAATCAATTATGTCATTAATAATCATGGTGGGACATTATGGAAACATCCCATAAATGCTTTAAAATATCAAATATTGAATGTAATAAGTAAGATCTTATGGTGGTGGAATTTACAATTGTCCCTCCCATGTGAGCAATAAATTGCCACCATGTCATGTCATCATCCAAGTCACCATGGTGATTGGATGGCCTATTTCATATAAATTAGATTAGACTAAAATACATGTGAAATAATTATGGTAATAAAATAAGGTTTCCATTTGATATAAAGTCTATCAGTAGCTCTTTCCTTTGAATCCCAAGAACAATAAGTGTTAAAAGATGGGATCTATTACTAGTCTCTCTCAAGAGATGTGAGGTTATATATCTTAACAATTTAAGATGGATTAGGAGAAGATATGAAGCAATAATTGATGAGATTGTGGAAATATTAAATTCTAATGGAGAAAAGATGTGGATTGGAATGAGGTACATACCCCCTTTGTTAGTTATACCAATTCCAAGATGGTAGAATCAGGCAACTCAATCTAATGAACAATTTAACATCTAGAAAAAAATAGTTCAAAGGTATAAATGATTTAAAAATATTACAGATCATCATATTATAGATGAATTTGATGACTTTAATCTAACTAAGGGGATGGAGAATAGATTCAAAACCAATGAAGTCAGATGAATTTTTGCAATGGGACTTACAAAAGGTAAAGCCTAAGGGAGATGATGAGCCCAAAATAAGGTTCATTATTGAAAAGGAATTTTCTTTATTTCATCTCTCTAAAGATATAATATTATGAAAATCATATAATTTTAGATAACTATATCATGGAAAATAGATACTTTATTTCATTTATGTCAAGCCAAAGGTTGACTTATTATTTTGTCATTTAAACTTAACAAGTAGCATGTTTTAGTGTTTTGGTTTTGAAGAATACATGGTAAAGATGGTATAAGTAGCATTTTGGAGAATCTCTAGTTTTGACCCCAGTCTTCCATTTCTATAGAATCTAAAGGTCCAAAGTCTGAGAAGCAAGAGAGTTTGTAGATAGTCCAAGAAAGGAAGAATTGCTCCAGCTAGAACTACACCAAAGAAATATTCACTTCCTATTTGAAAGGATTCAATTTTAATATAATTTGTACATATTTGGACTATAAAAATATTATAGGGATAGTATAACTATTCCATGATGATATTTGGATTTTCTAGGATTATACTTAATCTAAATCTCCTATCTTTGGGATAAATAGATTGACTAGTTGTTCTATTTTTCTACATACTATCTTTAGTCCACTGTATTAGCATAAATATTAAGTATTTTATCTTAAGATGAAAAATAATAAATACAAAAACACTTTTATTTTTAGACATATTGTGAAATTTTTAGCTTTCATAATTTAATACAATATTATTTCAACTTTTAGTATTGAGTAGACTTCAATCCTGCCTCTAAGAAGAGAAAGGGCCCACTCTCCTTAGAACTAGGAATTTTTGTAGGGTACTTATATTTATGTCTAATTAATTATTCATTACTAGATAATAAGAATATATTAAATATTTTTATGCATTAATAATTTGTAAGAATTAAATTCAAGATTCACATTCCAATAGTTATTTCATTTGCCAAAGCAAGTGTGACTTAGTCTTAGTGTTTCTTTTGATTTACTACAAAAGAGTGAGTTAGCTTAGAATTATATTTCCATCTAAATGTTTACATTTCATGCAAGTGTGAATTAGATTAAGTGTGCTTTGATTCCAAACAAAGGATTGAATTAGTTAGTGTAATGATTAATCTTTTCTTTCAGCAAGTGTAAAACAAATAGTTTAAAATCATTTATTTCATTAGCAAGTGTTAGAATAGAGTCACCAAACACCTCCAAAAGACCAATCTATATATCTACCATCATAAGCCTTGTTTTAGATAGATTTAGACACCAACCCTATTTTTATAGACATTAATCTAAAGGATTGATTAAATGAAGAGCTAAATAACACTCATCATTTTTGGCACCATTACCGGGGACCCTCAGGTGTTAGTAAGGTAAATCTTATTGATCTATAGTAAAAATAAATAAAAATAAGAAAATAATAAAATTCCAAAAAGAGAAATCAATTTATGCTCTGACCTATAGATTCAAAAGGATTATTTATTCCTATATTCCCTCTAAAAATAAAAGTAAAAAGTCCTTCAACATATTTTGTTAAAATTCCTTCTAAACATAGAGAAAGAATTCCTTCACCAACTCTAGTTGAGAGTCTTGAATAAGCTATTGAGTTACATGTTAATGATTCTCTTGAAATCAAACTAGAATATTACCACATCCAAGTCCTATAGGAAGAATTCACCGAGACTCACTCATAAGAAGAGACTATCTAGAGGTTGCAAAAGATATAGAAGAAGCATTTGAATGTACTATAGCCAAAGAAAGTTTTTAAGAATTTAATCAACCCACCACCATTTACATAAACATCATTTGGGAAGCCAATCCAAACTTTAAATAACCATTAAAAGAAGAAGACATGGTTGATCAACAAGATCGACAAGTTACACAATCAAGAAGGACTTTTTCCTTTCCTATTGTTGTAGATCCCAATGTTAAAAATATCATGAAAAAAATTTCCCCTACCAATTTTCTAAATTATTGGGGAAGATCCTTAAAAGATCCTAACTAGTTTTTTTTTGAATTCAAGGTGTTGTGTCAAACTTATGACTACACAATAGAGAATCAAAAACTAAAATTATTTCCATCAACTCTTGAAGATGTAAACATGAGATGGTTAATGGGTTTACTAGGTAATTCCATTCATACATGGGAGGACATGGAAAGTAAATTATTGAATAAGTATCAAGATTATTTCAAAGTGAGAGAAATAAAGGAAAAATTCTTTAAAATCAAGAAAAATGAAGATGAATTATTGGAAGATTATTTGGATAGATTTTTGTTTACTTACAAACAAAGCTATTGCCCACTTACTGAGGATGTCCTAAAACTTATTTTCATCAAAGGAATAGATGAGGACATTAGAGATGCATTAAAATCAATGGGTGGAGGAGACATAAATAAATTATTATTTCATCATATCTCAGAGCTCTGTACAAACTACTCCGAAACCAAATCAAGCATGAGGAAAGGAAAACTAGCAAAATAAAATGAGTTGGGAAAATTAATGGAAAAATTTGCTAATTTAAAAATAGACATTTTGGTTACACTAAACACCAAATTGGATGGTTTTCAAGCTAAAGCCAATGCCACAAAACCATTAGCAATCTACTATCCCAAGTGTAAGCTAAAATATGTTCTTAGAGATTGTCTTTTAGATAAAATAAACATTTCTTCCTGTGGAATATATTAAGGAAAGAACCATGATACAAATCATTGTACCCTCTTGAATACATTAAAAAATTAGATAAAATCAAATTTTCAATCCATTAAAGAGGTAAACTATGTCCAAAAGTATAACTTTTTTCCATCCAAGGATAGTTTGGTGTAATAAATCTAGTCAATTCATGGATAGTACCATGGAATGTTCCAACACCTCCACCTATGTGGGGTCAAACTAAAATGCCTGTAGCTCAAATGTCATGGCCTAGACAATATTGGGTGTCACCTCAACCATGGATGTTGCCACAACAGCTATGGATGCCTCCATAACAACCACATCCATAATGGAATCCTCAATGGTATCTATAATGGACTCCACATCAATAATACAACTAACTGAGAAGACCACCCCAATATCAAACCATAATGCCACACCCTATTGTCCAATATCCAAAACAAGTCAATTAACCTCCAATGCCTACTCAACCAATAGCCAATCCAAATAATAAACCACCAACACCTGTTTATGTTAATGAACAAAGGGAAATAATAAATGTGAGAGCTATTGATTATGTTGATATACAACTAAGGTTAAGGAAAATAGCAAAAGAACCTCCAATTCTCATTTCTGAGGTACCAAATGAAAAAAAGAAATAAAATTATCTCATTTAAATAACAAAGAAATGAAAACCAATGAAAGATCTAAAAAATGTAAGGAAAACAACACTGCACTAGTAGTTCTTTTTTCTTAAAGATTAAAAGAGGTTAAAATCAAATAAGAATCAGATTTGATCCATGAACTACAAAATATCAACATTGAGTTACCCCAAATACAAGCTATTAGGGACATTCTTAAATTGAATAAAATCATCAAAAACTTGTGTGTCAAAACACCTAGAATAAGGAAACACTACCTAAAAACAATACACATTGATGCTAAAGTAGCTAACTTTTTAATAGGAAAGTTGTAAATACCCAAGTATGTAGACCCAGCTAGTCCAGTCATAACAGTCACAATAGGAAGAAAGTAAATTCCTAATATTCTAGTGTATTTAGGGGAAATAATCAACATCATGAGAATTGATACTCTCCAAACACAGTCCCTCATATAAATGTAGCCTATATCTACCATTCTCCAAATGGCAGATCAGTTTATAACCAAACTAGAAGGAAATATAGAAAATGTTTTAGTACTTATTGAGTCTTGGGAATATCTAGTTTATTTTATGGTGCTACAAACCAAAACAAAGATTTGGTATATCTTCTAATCCTAGGAAGACCATGGTTGCCTACTATAGCAACAATGATTGATTTAAGCTCAAGAGATATGCCCATTTTCAATGGTCTAAAATCCAAACGCATTTCCTTGTATCCTCCTACAAAACCATCAGTGAACCACATAGAAAACCTTTGGGTAGACAAGTCAGATAACAACAAAATGACCTTTCAACCTTGGCCATGATTAAATTCAAAAAGCATTTAGAATAATTGAGTGAAGAAATAAATCTAGAATCTACGAACTGTGCCAGTCCTTAATCTATAGACTGTGCATATTATCTCAATATTTTTTATGCTTCTTCATCATATGACCATAAGATGATCCAAGAAAGTGTATGGGATTACATAGAAACACAACAAACATAGTTTTTGAGTGCATTTAATTTTAGATTAGCATGTATTATTCCTCTTGGATAAGGATTTATTAAGAACATAGCCATATTACATATGCTAATTCCTCATACATGCCCTCTAAATTCCTTAATGAGTAAATATAAGCAAGTGGAATCTAATCATCCAAGCACTAAACCTCTCATGAGATTACCTAGAGAAGTTTTAAACATTAATAGTTGGTTAACAAATGATGAGGAGGTTCAACTCTTTAAAGTCCTAAAATGACACACTTAGACTTTTTCTTGGTATTATACTAACATGAAGTGGATTCACCCAAGTGTTTGCACACATTACATCCACAGAGAGTCAATAAAAGTAGTAAGACAACCACAAATAAAAATAAATCCAGCATTGAAAGACATAGTGAAAATAGAAATTCAAAAGTTGTTGGATGTGGGATTTATCTACCCCATCTCATATAGCTAGTGGGTTTCACCATTGGTGATTATACAAAAAAAGAATGGGAAGTGGCATGTGTGTGTGGACTATAGAGAATTGAACAAGGTCACTTTAAGAGATTATTTTTCTTTGTCCTTCATTGATCAAGTTTTTGACAATTTGGTAGGGAAGAAATATTTCTCTTTCCTGGATGGATTTGGTGGATATAACCAAATCACAGTTATAGCTAAGGAGTAGAACAAAATCACATTCACCTGCACCTAAGGAACCTTTAATTATCGAGTGCTCCCATTTAGACTTTTTAATGCTCTTACAACCTTTCAAATAGTAGTTTTAGCAATATTTTATTTGACCTCACAAAAGACTATGTAGAGGTCTACATGGATAGTTTCACTATCCATGGAGAAACCTATCAGGAAGATCTTATTAATTTGGAAATATTTTTGATAAAATGTGAGGAACATGAATTATCACTAAGCCATGAAAAATTCCTCTTAATGATGGATCAGGGAATAGTGCTAGGACATCATGTTTCTAAAAAAAGTATTTAGGTAGACCCAAAGAAAATTGAGATAATCTCCAACCTCCCCATTCCACACACAAATATAAGTCAAGAGTTTCTTAAGCCATGGTGGCTATTATATATTCTTCATAGACAACTTCAGCAAAATAGTTGCTCTAATGTTTGCCCTGCTTACAAAAGATAGTGAGTTTATATGGAGTGATGATTGCCAACAAGCATTTGAGATAATCAAAGCCAAGATTAGTACTACTCCAATGTTGAGAGGACCATATTGGACACAACCCTTCCACATATACACATATGACTCCAACATAATAATGGGTGTAGTCTTGGGACAAAAAGATGATAATGATCATATGTATGCTATCCACTACATCAACAAAAAGATGACTCCTACTAAAAAAATTACACCACATCTAAAAAAGAAGTCCTTTCTTTAGTCTATGCAATAAATAAATTCAGACATTATATAATAGGATACAAGGTGTTTATATATATAGACCACTAAGCCATTAGGTACCTTACTAATAAACCAATAGTGGGAGGAAGGATTATCAGATAGTTGTTGCTTTTATAAGAATTTGATATCACTATCATAGATAAACCTAGGAAATTTAATGTCATTGCTAAATTCTTGTCCAAAATCAACACTTTAGGTAAATAAGAACTAGTGAAGATGATTTTCTAGATGAACAATTGTTTTCCATTTTAGTAGAATCTTCATGGTTTGATGATATAACTAACTACCTTGCTACAGGGAAGTTTCCTCCACATCTTTCATAAAAAGAAAGAAAATATTTAATCAAATAAATTTCCTTTAAATGGATTAATGGAATGTTGTTTAAACTTCAACCTAATCATGTGTTTCATAGGTGTGTGACAAACAATAAAGGAATATGACATCATCAGGGCTTATCTTGATAAACCAAGAGGAGAACATTACTCAAATAAAAGGAATATACACAAAATCCTTGGAGTAGGATACTACTAGCCTCATCTTCACATACAAAGTCAAGAAGTGTGTTAGACAATGTGATGCATGCCAAAGAATGGGGCAACCCACTCTTTATGCTAAGATGCCTCTCCATCCTCAACTATTTTTGGAACCATTTGAGAAATGGGGAATTGAATTTTTAGGACATGTGGACCCCCCTTCTAAAGGAAAGGATTATTTCCTCATTTACATAGACTATGTCACCAAATGGGTAGAAGTAGAAGTTTTAACTCATGCTCAAGAAGAAGCTATGGTATATTTATTGTATTTTAGGATTATGCAAAGATTTGGTGCTCCAAGGGAGATAGTCTCAGATTAAAGACCCTAATTCACGTCAAATATGATATAATACTTCATGAAGGCATATCAATCTCAACATAAGAAGTCTTATCCATACCACCCATAATCTAATGGACAAGTTAAAGTTACAAATAGATAATTAGAAATTATTTTAATAAATATTGTTAGTACCAGCTCAAAATATTAGGTAAACAAAGTAGCAAAATTATTTTGGGCTTATAATACTACTTAGAAAACAACTACAGGCTTCTCGCCTTATGATTTGGTTTATGGTAAGAAACCTCTATTCTTCATTGAATTTGAATTACAAACATTGAAAACAACATTAGAAGTGGGAATTGAATTGGTAGATGCACAAAAGGAAAGACTCATGCAATTAAATCAAATTGATGAAATGAGAATTGAAGCATTATAGAGGATTGAATTGGTGCAAAATCAAAGGAAAATTTGGCATGACTCACAAATCAAATAATGAAAGTTTCAGAAAGGAGACTAGGCATTATTGTTTGACTCAAAATTTCAACACTTCAAAAGAAAACTATAGACAAGGTGGTTGGGACCAAATCAAATAGAGTTATTTTAAAATGGTTCCATCAAGTTTATTCCCATTGATGATAGTAGAAGGAATTTCCTATTCAATGGACATAGACTAAAAATTTACCAGAAGCCTCTCAATAAAGAGGAATTTGTTCATAAAATGCAATGCTAGGTAGCTTTCTTAGAAGAACTTGTTTTTTCCAAGGACATTGCTCCTTAGTGATTACTCTCTTTTGTAAATAATAATAAAAAAATAAAATAAAAATAAAAAATCAATAATGAAAAACCTTTCAAGGATGCTATTGACAATGCATGATTGGAAAACTAGCTTGTTGGCTAGTCATGCATTGCATAAAAGGCCTTGGGTAGAAAACTAGCAATGGCTGGCCAAGGGGAAAAAAACTATAAAATATAAAAAATGGGGGAATTTGATCATGCAAACCTAATTGATTTCCCTATGTAATGAAACTTTAGATTATTCCTTTAAAATATGCTAACTAATTCATGCAAATTTACTTGTATAGGATAAATGACAAGGTAAGAACAAGATATGAGGTAAGAATAAGTGAGTGATAAGATTTATTTATTAAATTTTTAATAAAATAGAGGTTTTTTATTTAAATAAGCATATTCCTATGGAGATGAAAAAGTACAACTAGATAATCATCTATCCCCTAAAGAGAGGAATAATCATAGCATGCAAAATAAAGAGACGAGGGAACACATGCCATAATGGATAAATATATCCAATGCAATCAATTACATCATTAATCATCATGATGAAACATTATAGAAACATACCATAAAGGCTTCAAAATATCAAAGATTGAACGTAATAAGTAAGAACTTATGATGGAAAATTTACAACCATCCCTCCCACATGAGAAATAAATTACCACCATGTCATGTCATCATTTTTTTCACCATGGTGATTGGCTAGCTTATTTCATAGAAATTAGATAGGATTAAAATACATGTGAAATAATGATGGTAATAACATAGGGTTTCTAGTTTCTATGAAGTCTATCAGTAGCTCTTTCATTCAAATCCCAAGAACAATAAGTCTTAAAATATGGGATTTATTACCAATCTCTCTTAAGAGATGTGAGGTTATATATCCTAACAATTTAAGATGGAGTAGGATAATATCTAAGGTAATCCTTGATGAGATTATGGTATTATTGTGTTCTAATGAATAAAGGATGTGGATTTGAATGAGGTACAAAACCCCTTTGTTAGTTATACCAATTCCAAGATGGTAGAATTAGGCAACTTAATCTAATGAACAATTTAACATCTAGAAAAAAATATTTCAAAGGTTTAAAGGATTAAAAAGTAGTACAGATTATCATATCATAGATAAATTTGATGACTATGATCTAAGTAAGGGCATGAAGAATAGACCCAGAACCAATGAAGCCAGATGAATTTTTGAAATGGGACTTACAAAAGGTAAAGCTCGGGGGAGATGATGAGCCAAAAATATGCCTCATTATTGACATGGAATTTTATTCATTTCATCTCTCTAAGGATATAATCTTATCTAAATCATATACTTATAGCTAACTGTAGCATGGAAAATAGATACTTTATCTCATTTATGTCAAGCCAAAGGTTGAGTTACTATTTTGTCATTTATACCTAACAAGTAGCATGTTTTAGTATTTTGGTTTTGAAGAATACACGAGAAAGATGGTAGAAGTAGTATTTTGGAGAAGCTCCATTTTTGACCCCAGTCTTCCATTTCTATGGACTTTATAGGTCTAAATTCTAAGAAACAAGATAGTTTGTAGATAGTCTAAGAAAGGAAGAATTACTCCAGGTGGAACTACACCAAATAAATATTCACTTCCTATTTTAAAGGATTCAATTTTTATATACTTTGTACATATTTGAACTGTAAAACTATTATAGGGATAGTATAAATGTTCTATAATGATAGTTGAATTTTTTAGGATTATACTCAATCTAAATCTTTTATCTTTGGGACAAAGAGATTGACTAGTATTTCTATTTTTCTACATACTGTCTTTAGTCCAATGTATTACCATAAATATGGAAGTCTTTCATCTTAAGACAAAAACTAATAAATACAAACACACTTTGAGTTTCATACATATTGTGAACATCCTAGCTTTCATAATTTAATGCAATATTATTTTAGCTTTCAGTATGGAGTAGACTTCGTTCCTGACTCTAAGAATAGCAAGGGAACACTTTCCTTGGAACCAAGAATTTATGTATGGTATTTATATTTATGTCAAATTAATTATTCATTACTAGATAATTAGAATATATTAAATACTTGCATGCATTAGTAATTCTTAAGAATTAAATTCAAGATTCACATTCCAATAGTTATTTCATTTTTCAAAGCAAGTGTGACTTAGTCTTAGTGTTTATTTTGATCTACTACAAAGGAGCGAGTTAACTTAGAATTATATTTATAGATAAGTGTTTACATTTGATGCAAGTGAATTATATTTAGATTTACATTTCTAAGTAAGTGTGAAGTAGATTAAGTGTGCTTTGATTCCAAACAAAGGATTGAATTAGTCACTATAATGATTAATCTTTTCTTTCAACAAGTGTAAAAGAAATAGTTTAAAAGAATTTTTTTCATTAGAAAGAATTAGAATAGAGTCACCAAACACCCCCAAAAGACCTATATATATATATATATATATAATCATAATCCTTGATGTAGATAGCTTTAGACACTAACCTTGGTTTGATAGACATCAATATGAAGGATTGATTAAATGAAGAGTTAAAAGGCACTCATCGAACCTATCAACATGTTTATTATATTCTCTTGGGATAGATTGGATGTTGAAGGCTTGGAAATCTTCCACAATATCCCACACTCTATTCTTATAAGACTTGAGCAAAGAGTTCTTAGTCATATTTTTTCCTCTTACTTGGTTCACAACTAATTCACTATCACCATATAATTGTAACTCTTTCACACCTCTTTTCCTAGCCCACTCAAGGCTATGAATGAGAGCCTCATATTATACCAAATTACAAGTACAAGTGAAGTGAAATATGAGAGTAGAGTATTACCTTTCCTTGGATGGAGAAACTAACATTGATCCACCACCTGCTCCAACCATGCTTCTAGATCCATCAAAAAATATCTACCATAAACCATCCATGTTTTCACTTGGCTTCATAAAGTTTGGCATGAAATATTCCTTCTCATTAATGAAATATACTCCAATACCAGCTTCCTCTATGAATTTTTAAGGATCATGCTCATAGTTCTCAGTTCCCCACTCATTTAGATACAAATCGAAAACTCTTTTAAGATAAGAGGTTGGAGATTGACCCATGTGAAGCTCTTCCTTATAAATAATAACATAATTGACATTTGTAACCTTAGGCATGTATGGATCTAAATGATTTTTATGAATAGGATATAATTAAATGTTTACATTGGTACCATACTTTGTCCTAAAAACCATATAGAACCAATTGGCTGCCAAGTATCCACCTATCTTGGCTATAAATTCTCTTGACAAATAAAGATCAAAGTATGGAGGTAAATCTATAACAACAACATCATGAGAATATAAAAATTAGGACAATCATGTAATGCCAAATTAAATGCCTTGACTAATCTTAAGGTCTTTGCTAGTAACCCATCCAATTATAGAACTCCTTTAGTTATTAGTTCATACTTGAGGCCTAATTTATCTACGATTGACTTGTGCATAACCGAAGTACTAGCCCCACTATATATGATGAAATTATGAAATAAAAAATCACAATTGATCAAGGATAAATAAAAATGAGGAGTCTTATCATTTTTATTCACTTGTCCATCAATGGGTTGAGTTTCATTCACCAAGACAACATTTACAGTCCTAGCTAATCCAACTTGCTTACTTAGTCCTTTCAATTCCTTTTGGCACACATATTTTGTCTTGGTATTGTTAATTAATCCCAAAATGAAATATTCATGTGTAAATTCTTCATTTGATCCATTACATTGATATAAGGATTGATCGCCTTGGAAGGTTATTTGAATACATTAGTACCTATGGTGTAGCATGTGAAGGTGGATGTGTAAGAGTGGGCCTTATATTTTGAAACTTTTAATTTTATTGCACTCTAGGGGCTGACTTAGACCCACATACTATTGGAGGTGATGTAGGAGTCAAAATAGGTCCTTGAGTTGCCCCTTGTGTCTATTCAACATCCCTATGTTTAGATCTAATGTTAGAGGACACACTAGCATTCACATTACTTGAATTTCCTAAATGATTAATGGCACAAAAATCTCCCTCAAAATAATTTATAAGAGTATAATTAAATTTTTTTTTTCCATTTTCCATTACATTTTGAATTTTCACCTCAAAATTGGAAACTTGATATACTTGATTACCTTGCATTGTCATGGTTTGATTATGCATTTCATTGGCATATGCAACTTGGTTTTAATTTTAGTCATAGGAAGGATAGCATGGTTTTTCTTGAAAAAAATTGTATTGAGTGGGAAAAAGAGATTTATAAGATGATGGGGCATTAGTATTGTAACTTTTGTAAGGCCTATCTTTAGTGATTTGACCTTGTCCTTGAGCATTACCTTAAAAAGGAGGCCTATTTACTTGTCAAAACTGATTGTAGGATTGGTAAGTCCTATAAATTTGAGTTTGTTACCTTTTAAGAGAAACCAATTCATTAGTAACACTTTGAAGTAAAATTTTGACTTCATTAATCTCATTGGGAGGGTCAAGGGAAGACTTTTCTTTACTAATAGGCAAAGGAGCCAAGGTAGGTAATGCAACTTGACTAGGATACTACAAATCAGGAAACAATGGTATTGGTGGTCTAGGAGAAAGCATCCCTAATTAAACAAGATAATTCTCAACATTAATGGTTATCTCATAGGTATTAGGTAGTGTATTCCCACCCAAGGATTGGATCATTATGTCTATATCACTATTCAATGCTTTTAGGTAATACAAGAAGGCATAATTTTCAGTAGGTCTCACAAGGGCTTGGATCCTATCCCATGTTTTTTGAGGTCTAGAGTTAAAATCTTGAGGATCCCTCTTGATAATGGTTAATTTTTTAGCTAGTGATAGATAGTCACTCTTCTCTTCAAACCTCTTGGATAATATATCTCCTAGTTCATCCCATGAAGCAATGGAATTTTTAGGTAGAGTCCCATACTAATCTAAAGCTTTCTTTTTAAAAGACAATACCAATAACTTGATGACTATATTCTCTTGAGTGATGTTATGTATATTATATAAGTTTGATATGTTTCTAATGTGCTCAATGGGAGTATTAGGACCTTCTCCACTAAAATATGGAACACTCTTACGGGATACTCTATGAATTTCTCATAGTGGGCAAGACTCAAGGGAGATGATCTAGTGAAGGATGCAAAAAGTTTTTTCTATCCATATTTGAATGTAGAATATGTGTAATAGGGGTTAAACTAGGTATAAAATTGAACTTCTTAAACACTAACTCCCTTGAATGAGGATGAGTATTCACAAATCTAAATATTTTGATATAATACAAAGGTAATTTCACAAACTCAAAGGGTATACCTTTAGCAACAAACCTAATCTTCACCTTTAGCATGGAAATTAGGGACTAATTAGCAACCAAAGAGTTGAAAACTTAGTGGAGTCTCTAGGTACTAAATGAAGATGTAGTTATATCTACAAATATGCCAACACCAATCTTGGACAATCTTCTAGGACTTATAATCCCACTGAGCATGCCAAAAACTATTATCAATTAGATTTTCAACCCTTGAGGAGATGCATAAAATTTAATCATACAAGTGACACAATGGAGACATCTCACTTGTTGTGGGTAAATAATTTGGTGAGATGAACCTCTAGAAGGGATAGTTCCCTTGATGCACTCTTTGAAGTACTTTCTTATCTATCAAACTTTCATGAAAAGGGTTAAGAGGACAAAATAAGAAAAATAAATAGTGATGCACCAATATTTAATTTCCTCCTATTGATTTAAATTATGCTACTTAGAGCAAAAAAATCTTTCTTCACACAAAACTCATAACATAAGATCGATTGTTACATCAATGTTTCATATGTTAGGTTTAAGAGGTATTTTGATGCTTAGGAGGGCAATTAATGATTCATTAGGAGAATACATTCATTTAACACTTATAAAATAGTTATACACTAAAATATAATGCTAAAACAGACATGTAATAATTAATATTTTGCACACTTGGTGAATAATCAAGGATAACATGCTAGAAAAGATCATCTTCTACTAGACAAGACCAATAAGATTGCAAAAAAACTCAATTGTATTGCATGTAAGTATTAAAATTCACTTTTTTATTGCTTAAATATTCATTCAAATACAAAATTTTATAGGGTTTCACCTTTAACCAATGGAGGCTACTTAAAAGAGCCAAAAAGGTCAATATTTATAGCATCTTGAAGAGGGGGGAGACAAGGGAAGTAAAAAGGTCACTTGGACACTTTTCAAGCTAATAAAATAGGTTATATATACATAATAAAGAGGTGTTAAATTAACCATGCAATTTTAGGAGGCCTAAGTGTCCATACAAGTCATGAGACTTATGAAAAGTGGTATGAAACTCCTTGTCTTCACTCAAAACATTCCCTTCATGATTTAGACCTATTTGAACATCCCATAGCTAAATAGGGATAGGTATTATTATTTTAATAAAATGGAAGGATTTCATAGATGACTCTACATGCATTTTTTGTATTCTTATTTATCTGAAATCTCTTGGAAGTAAGCCATCATTGCCTGTAGTCTAAAAAAACTCCTTTTTCAGTCACCCCTCACACTTGGCTTCAAATTTGGATTTAGTTTTAAATGAAAATACATGGGAGGGAGTGGATGGAACTTATAAAGACTCTTAATTACCTTATATTGATCACTTACATCTTAAAAATGCTCACACTTAAAGTTTTCACCCTTCTCACCATTGTGTTCACTATCCCAGTTTTGACTGGCTGAGATGAGAGCTATTTTTTGAATATTTAAAAGTTTTATAAAATCATAATATGACCATATGGAGTTATATTAATTCCATATCTTCCTCTCAAACTTTATTTCATCTTTAGACCTCTTCTAGAGCCTACAAAACACATAAAATGGTTAAAATTACCCTATTTTGCGCCTTACTCATACAATTCTATACAACTCAAAAATATTGGAGGGAGATTAGATGAGTCATTTAAAATTTAAATTCACTTTCATGGTAAAACTATGTCATCTAAATATCTCTCCAAGCTTGTTTTCTCCATCATGTCTTGATTGAAGGTTTTCAAGGGTTTTAGATAGTTTTCCATCTTAAGCTTTGATCATAAATATCTAATATTATAACTACCAAAAATTACCACAAAAATGATGTTAGGAGACCCTAATAACCCATCCAAACTCCTTTTGTATGCATTAATAGTTTTAGATGAGATATGAGAACTTGAAATCACCCTATTGAGCTTATTTCCACCTTTCCTACATGTTTGGACCATCTTTGAGCTAAAAGTAGCTTTCTTGTAATTTTTTTGCATTAAAAAATATCATATATGTCTAAATACATCCAATAAACATTATCCAATAAAATATATATCTCACCAAGAACTATAAGTAAGGTTAGACCCCCAATTGGCTTTAGGTCTCCTCAAGGCCTAATGGGCTTAACATGCACCTTAATAGTTTGGGATATTTGGACTGATATCTCATGGTTATGTTGGTTTATTATTAATTTTAACACATCATTAAATCTCAAAATGTCACCACACAACTTTCCTAGCACTCCTTTTCATTTCTTCCTCTCATTCACCATTTAGGCCTAATGGAAACTTATCTAGTTCGACTGTGTGCAAGGGTATTTTGGTCATTTGGAGAGTTATGAGCCTAAAATAGCGATCCATATAAACTATTTGTATTTAATACACCTCAAATTATGTTTCTTGATGTTTCCCAAGCTTTCTATCAAGTTCGTTTACCTATTTTGGCTTCATTAGCTTGTTTTGCCAAACCCTGATTTTCTTGATTGGCTAACCTATGAGATAAAATAGTGAGGTATATTCCTATTCCCTAAGGAAAATTGATTTATTTTTTATTTTTATAAGGTAATAATTATACATTTTACCAAAATTTTTAGTTGGATTCATCCAATTAGGTACCTAACCAACTCAAAATGCCCAAAAAAGCCTCCGAAAAGGACTATTTCTTATATTTTTCTAAAATCCACCTAAGAATGACCTATCCAAGATTAAAAAATGATCTTATAATTTACCAAAATTTTAATAATATCCAATTAATTATAATTAATTTTTTAATTCTCCCACAAAACACTCTCCTTTTTTTGATTTTTCATTCTCACCTATTGAGCAAAGAGTCCTAGTACAACTATATGGACTATTACCTTTGGTTAGGAGGAAAAGTGGGTGGATATTGTATAAAATTTTTATTTATAAATAATTAACCATTTTTAGTTTATTTTAACCCTCTTCCACCTCTTAATCATACTCACCTCTTACCTTCACCAAGACTGCACCCTGTTGTAGGTGTATATAGGGTTTCAAGAGGTCTATGTAGGCATCTTTTACATTATTTTAAGATTATTAATTTGATAATGATATTTATATAAGTGATAATATGATTTTATAAATATTTTAATCTCCATTTAATCTATTTTAAATCACCTTGAGATCAAAAACTAAGTTTCCTCTATCCTGACTGTGAACCCTACCTTCCTTGACTCCTGTAGGTGGGCATTTATTTATTTGAACCTTGGTCATGATATATGAGAACCTCCATTTAATATTTATATTCATATAGTATCTAATTATAATATAATTCACCTTATATTAGATAAAATACCACTAAAACACCAAGTTTAGTTCACTGTCTACTTGTTTTGTTGTAGGTGGACATTTTCCCTAAGAAGGGACACATGTAGGTGTCTATGAAACATGAAACACCATATTCTAGCATCATACCAATGGTATTCATAACATTTTTTTTACCACTCAATCCATGGGACCCATATAGTAATGAGGTAATTCCTTAATTGCTTGTGGGATGCTAATTGTCATTCAAACTCCCAAACCTATAGAGATTAATGCAAGAATTCGGTGTTTTTAGAGGCATCTTTGAGGCCTGTAACTTCTATCCTCTACTCACCTTCTAATATCAATACTTGGAACATCTCCTTTACATAATATATGATATAATATTTACCCATTTATATGTTTTAATATCCTTTGCAAACATGTTGTAAGATATCCATAAAAACCCCTTGGACCTCTATTTTCACTTTTTAGGAACACCCTCCTAGAATTCAGTCTCTCCCTACTAGAAGGTGATTTTAAAATATTACAAGGTATATAGAAATTAAAAATTTTCATATTAGGATAATTTAAACATTTCATGTGTTTAGGATTATTTTCACCACTTGTCTAGCATTTCAAAATGGCTCCTTAACCCTTGCTAAACCACCTGTAGGTGCGGATTTTTAGTGTATACAAGTAGTGGGTAGAATATGGGAAATATAAATTGATTTAAAAATATTATGAGTTATATATATATATATATATATATATATATATATATATATATATATATATATATATATATATATATATATATATATCTCAAAATCTAAAATTCAATCTTCATGATTCAAAAAGATTTAAACCATCACTAATCACTTGACCCTAGTATGATGTCATCAAGATAGGTTGTATGTGCACTTTGAATGGTATGGAGGTAGTATGTGAAATGTATGAATAATGGTATCATGACCTTGAATTTCTATCCAAATACATGATATTACAAAGATATAAAAATGATTAATAATGATATCAAAGGCTTGAGCAAAACTTTTCACCTTGTTTCAACATTGGAAAACTTTTGTGAGAGCACCTATAGGTGCACACTCTAATGGCAAACTGTGTGTATGTTGTATTTGACTATCATGGTTCCATTTTACACTATTTTTAGTATATAACATATTTACTCCTGATTATAAACACATCTCAACCTCTTGAGACTTATAATATAGTTCCATGAACATACTAAATATGTTATAGGCATGTGATCAACATAGATGCAAATGAGCATAGGTAAAAAGTAGGTTGTGAGGTGTTCATGACTAAATATTTGATCAAAACGTGGTGTTATGAGACTAAACATGGAAATAGAGATAATATGGCCTTTATACCTATTGAAAACCATATTATAACTACATGAGACCTCTACATGAAACCAACATTCTTCAATAAGAAGAACTATGACTGAGATTGCACATGGTGGCACCTTTCTGCAACATGAGATAATTTTCTCATCCAAACACCATGAAACATGAAATTTTATAAAATATCCCACATACTTTTGAGTCAACATAACCAATTGGTTTATACGGACTTACCCAAAATGGAGCATAACCTATAGGGTGTATGAAATAGTACACAAAAAAGCATAGTCAACTTCATGAGGATGGTTCATAAAGCACAGATCACCATTATTAAAACTAATGTTATTTAAATTAATTTATATAATTTCAATACCACCTAAAAAAATAAATTATCTTGAAACCTCTTTAACTATCTGTACCAAACATAAACCTGATGGTCACTTATGTATGTTTAGAAATACAAAGAAGGAGAAGAATGGTTTTGAATTTAAAATGGAACTTATAGATAAATTCAAGAATTGATATTAGTTTTATGAATATTAATATATGTTCCATCACATTCTCCCATGTGTCACCTCCCCCCATGGGCCGTACAAGTGCCAAATGCTCCCTTTTTTAGTTGGTTTCTTGAGTTTCAGTTTAAAAACCTAAAATATTGTGATGTAATTGACATATTTGATAGGAAATATGAATTCCTTAATGTTTTAAAGTAAAAAATGATGGTAGGACACCTTTGGAACAATTCCACTTGCATTTATGACCCCTAAAAGCCCACTAAAACACCCAAAATGACCAATAAACTTATGAAACCATGACTAAGGCTTAAAATACATTAGATAACATCAATGGAACCACACCATAGCATATTAAAAATTATTATACCCTTAAACATAAAAAAACCACGTTTTTTACCTATAGGGGTCCAAATTTGACCTAAAATTCAAATTTGGTCAATAGTACTCATTTGTAAATGCAAAAGTGAGTGGTTTAGTATCTAAAAGTGGAGCTTCAATAAGCTGATCTACAAGTATTTGTCCTTATATGTCATTTTATTGACATATAAAATTTCAAACTCACTTATAAGCATGATCCACTTAGCCATACAACCCTGTAAAGCTATTTTTGAAAGTAGATACTTGAACAGATCTGCTTTTGTAATGATTATAGTCTTATTTTTAAGCATGTAATGACATAGATTCTAGGTTGAAATACCATAACTAAAAAATAATTTTATATTGGTTTATATTTATGTTTATATGTTACAAGTGTATGGACTAGATAGTACATGACATGTTATTTCCCATTTTCATCATGTTGAGCTAAAAGTGCCCTAGGGCATTGTCAGTGCTAGATAGGTACAATAAGAATGGCCTCGTTAGCATTGGTGGTATAGAATAGGTGGATTGGATAAGTATTTATTCAAGTGTTCAAAGGATTTATGACATTATTCATCCCAAATAAATGTAATAAATTTCTTCAATAAATGAGTGAAGGGATGGCATTTATCGATCAATTATGAAATGAAACATCTCATACACTCAATTATGCCCTACAAACTGTAGATATACTTCAAAGTGGAAGGTGATGGCATATTGGTAATTAGTTTTACCTTGGCATGATAAAATTTAATGCATTTATGATAGATAATAAATCCTAACAATTTTCTTGAAGTGACACTAGGGATGCATTTTCCTAGATTAAGTCAAACCTTGTACTCACAAAGCCTTTTAAATATCTATTGTAGTATGGTTGGATAATCTACATAGGTCTTAGATTTACCCAATATGTCATCAACATAGTATTTAATAATATCATGTATCATATTATGAAATATAATAGTCATAACCCTTTGATATGTGGCCTTAGCATTCTTGAGGCTGAACAACATAACTTGATAGTGAAATGTTTCTCAAAGAGCAGTGAATGTTGTTTTGTGTTGGTCTTCTGGTGTGATCCTGATCTAATTATATCCTAAAAATCCATCTATGAGGGGAAGAATTTAATACTTAATTATGGATTCAACTATTAATTTTATATTTGATAGGGAAAAGTCATCTTTGGGGTAGGTCTTGTTGATGTATCTAAAATCAATGAAGATTTTGACCCCTTATGGACTTTTACTGATAAGCATAATGTTTGAGATCCACTTAGAATAGTAAATCGATCTTATGTATCTTGATTCCAAGTGTTTTTCCAACTCTTTTTTAACTAATAAAATAATATGAGGATGCATTTTATGTAATTTTTACTTCACAGGTTTGGCATTAAGATGTACAACAAGGTGATGTGCAACCAGTGTAGAGTCTAAACTTGGCATGTCCAAATAGGCCCATGCAAAAATGTCAACAAATTCCCTTAAAAAGGATGTAAAAACTTCACATTCCTCTTTAGTGAGGGATGTGGCTAATTTCATCCACTTCAGGTCTTCTATATTCTCAATGTTTACTTCCATAGTATCCTTTAATAAGAGAGTAGGGCCATTTTATAGAATATTTGGTAAGGATGTGAATTGGCCTACAATGGAAAAGTCCTCTAGCTAGATTGGTTCTTAAAGTTCTCCCAAATAGGATGAGTTTAAATCTCCTAATGGTAGTAATGGACATGTAACAAATATTATAGGGTATTCTTGGATAATTTGATCAAAGTCATGCTATTCCTTTGTACTGAGCTCAAACCCAAAATCAATTTAATTATTGGTGGTTTCTTAAGCTTCATTTAAAGAAGGGTGAACATCCATATCTAGTGGTGCCTAAAATAGGTTTTCACCAAGAGAATAGCATTTTTCAATACTTTTATCTTGGTCAAAAAGTACCTCAAAGAGGTTTTCACTTTGGGACCTCAATTTTTTATTCTTTTATTTTTTGTTAAGGGTGTTCACTCGCTCTCTAAAATAGGCTACAAGATATAGTTTGATAGAGAGTGATTATTTGTGGTCTCCTAATACAACATTGTCTCTTAGGCTTAGAAAATCATAAAAGGCCTCATCATTCTCAAACTCATATAAAGGTACTGTGGATTCTTGTTAGTCCCATTCTATAAGTCGAGGATGATAAATGGGAAGCGGGGAATTTTAGATTACTAGCATAATGGTGAAATGTTATATGGGTCAAATAAGTTGGTACTATAAAGGTATTCACATATGTTATGATCAAACTCTTCTTCATTGAGGATATCATCATCACTAGGTATTGGTATTGGATTATGAATAAGATACATGGGGTCACCCCCAAGTGGTTTAAATATGAGACCATAAGTTCCTTTATATCTGGTCATATAAATGGGCTCAAGAGTACCATGTTGATTTGGCCCAAGGTCTCTGCCTTCATATGCTTGGTTATCCATGATCCTATTAGGGATGTGATATTTTCTACTACAATAAAAATCAACTAATCTATTATTGTATAACTAGAACTCATCATTGGTAAGTGGGTATTGTTCTTGTCTATTGGTAGTTGTAAAAATAATAGGTGTTAGGCTATGAAGCTTTCCTTTTCATTTTCATCACCATTCCATGCAAACTAATATAGCTTTGGGCCTTACATAGGTCTTGGGAATGTATGGAAGCTTGGCTATGTGGAATGTGTCATGGGTAAAATAATCTCTTGGACCATTTTTTGAGATGGTAAAATGATTATACATTTCAATAGGAGGAATATGTGATGTTGAGGCAAGATTATCAAGGCCTATGCAATTAGTCTCTGGCAATTCAACAAATATCTCTTTGTCTTTGTCATTCTTTTGTATTAGGTCTAGACCAAAGCAGTAATTATAGATTTCATATTTGGCCTCTAAATTCTTGTAGTGTTCAAATGGATTTAAATCTCTATGGATATTTACCTTTGACCTTGAGTGAGGAAACATGATAAACTAGTGTAATGTTGAAGGGATGACACGAATTTCATGTATCCATGGTCAAATTAAAATTAAATTATATAACAAATCTAGGTCTAGCATATGGAAAATTATATCATGGGTTAAAGGCCCAATGATAACTAGCAAACTTATGGTTCCTTATGATTCCCACTATTCATTATCATAGACTTTGGTATTAATAATATTGGAGTGAATTTTAGTTGTTGTATATCTCAGTTGCTTGATTAGCATCAGAGACACAATATTCAGTCTTGATCTATTATCTATAAGGACGTGTTTAAATTTGTGTTACATGATGACAACTTCAATTTATAATGGTTTATTATATATTGTGTCAAGGGATGATATATCACTTTGGTAGAATATAAATTGTTAGCTTGAGGCTAGGTGTCTAACCAAAGCTTGGAATTTGCCTAGTGTAATGTCATTTGGCACTTGTGATTGGAATAAGAGTTCTATAAGGATATTATTATGGATGTTAGATGTATGAAACAAATCTAAAATATAGATTTGTGTGGATGTATTTTAGATTCATTCCATAATATCATACATCTTTTCCTTAACAGTGGTAATTGACTTATTCCTAGCCAACATAATGGGTTATATTGACTCATTTGTAAGGGGTTATGGGCCCAATATGGTTAGACTATTGAGTTATGATTACAAAATATATATTAGGTACAAGACTATTGTAACTAAAAATTATGGATATGGGCTAGAGAAGATAATTATTGATTATTGGTATGCTTGGCTGCAATTATGGGGCAATGAAGAGGTATCAACATAGGGTCCTAAAATGGTAATCCTTAGTTGTTGTAAATGGCTATGGTCATAGGTCAAGTAAGGATTACCAACATTGATAGGTTGATTGAAATTATTATATAATGGTCCTGATCTATTGGCACTCGATCTAGGATTGATGGTAATGATTAGTACATAACCTCCTATAATATGACTTATAACTATATTGTAGTCATGTGAAACTGTGTGATAGGTCTGTTGATTATTGGTGTCATTTTGGCCTTGGTTCCTTCCATTTTATGATTGGAATTATTATTTTTTCTAATAATACTATTGTTTTTGTTATTGTTATTAATAGGCATTATTATGCTATGGTAAAGGATTTTAGTAGATACTTAGGTTTTGATTGGAAATAGATGCTCTATTATCCAACTAGATATCTCTATTTTATAACATATTTTGAATAAGGTGCTTCAACTACACACAATGATGTATAAAATCTCCACGAACATGATGATATTTATAAAACTCATGATATTTGTACCAATATAAATAAGGTATTACCTCAAGAAAGTGTTTAGGAATCAACCAACTAATCATATTGGCCTCAGATAGTTTGTGAAACACTACTTTAATAGGCTCACCAAGGTTTTTGAATACTTTAGGAATGGGAATTATTATTAGAGGATAGGTTTGTAAAGGTGGTTGTTGTAGCATTTAAGGAGTTGGCCTGGGTTAAGGCATAGGCTATATTTGATAGATAGGTTGCAGTTGTGAAATAAGTCATATTTATCACATATGTTAAGTAGATGGTGTTTATACCATTTGAACATGACATGACTCAGTTACTCCATTACCTACAACATTATTATTGTGATTATACGACTTGGATTTTTTGTAGTTATTAGCCTGAGTGGGTGTAGACATTTCTGCTTGAACTAGACTAGGGTTCTAACTTGGGCTTGAGTTTTGGCTTTGGATCTGATTACCTTTCTCAATGATCTCCTTGAAGATATGAACATACTAAATATCCAAGTGATAAGATATTTAAAATTACATATTTTGGTAAAATCAATGGTCAATCATTTATCTAGAAGGCTATGGGTGAAATGACTAGAAGGCACTCTTCATCACAATAAGTAACTCACAAAGCTCTCACCAACTTTTTGATTGGCTTGACTTAAATCTATTACTAAATTATCATGCTCAAAATTATAGGAGAAATTCTATACAGATTTATCTAATAGATCATCAAATTCAGATATCAAGTTCTTTGGTAATTTTAGAAGCCATTTTAAATCCTATCCAGCTAGACTTTGAGGAAAAAGAAGTAGGTAAATTTCACTATAGGCCACTAGATGGAAAGCAACAAAAAACTATTTTAGATTCTCTTTAGGGTTTTATTTACACTTGTATTCATTAAATTTTAGTGGCTCATACCCTAAAAGAAATCATATCTGAAGATACTCCATGTTAAATAGGTATGAACACATCTCATCCAATTTGAACTTCTTGGATTGATTTCTCATTTAAATGGTTACAATTGCATCCTTCATCTATTATATTTCTTGGGAAAATAAATTTGATGATGCATTTGGTTATGATTATGGCAGGGTAGTTAAATGTGGATTACCTTGACTAGGGTATAATGGAGGTATGGAGTATTTTGGAATGTTGGTTTGATGGACTAATAAACCAAGAATATGCATCTACATATTGGGATGAGGTTATTGATATTGCATGTATTATTTGTAAATGTTATGGTTTGGATCAAAATATGACCTTGGGTCAGATATAATTGAGGTTGTGATGAAAATATGTGGCTTTGTTGAAGGTAATGTGCATGCTAAGTTTGAGTAGGGACTTAGCTCCAACTAGTCAAATTTGGATGAATAAATGGTACTTGTTATTGACCAAGGCCTTGTCTTTGAAAATGTGGCACATGTTGGGTAAAAGGCAACTATTACCTAATAATTTCTTACTAGATGTTGGTACCTATTTGTTAAACAAACACCTATTATGAATTGGATGCTTGTTGGGTCTTTGGTATTTGTCATTGACCAATATAAATATGTTGTGATTATTGAGGTACATTGGTTTATGACTATTAAGGTGGAAAATTTTTTATCCCTTATTGAGGTAGCATACTCTTCTACCTTTACAAAAGTGGTAAATTGGTTTATGATAGTGGCCACAAAATATTAATCATCACCTATTGAGGTAAGATCACATTCATTATTTATTTGTGTAACACATTGGCTAGCCCCTTATTACTTATCCATTATTTTTGCTTTCTTGAAGAAGCAACTTATTAAGGAGTGGGAGTAACATGTTGTGGTTGGTAACTAGGAATTCCTACCCCTTCTTGTTGTGAACTAATCATGGTATTGGTAAGAGGTGTATGAACTAAATCTATAAATACTAATAATTCAACTAATTATGCTATCTTAATCTAAGCTAAATTCAACCTAAGATAGATAAAAAATAAATAAATAGTAAGCACAAACTTATACCCTAAATATGTGAAATTCCTCCATTACAATGAAAACTTTATTTTCTCTTCAAAAGTATGGTTTATCACTCTTCTAATGCAAAGGATAACATATAACATTTTGGTGAAAAAATGGTTTTTGTATGCTTTGATTCACTTGTATTTTCTTGTGAATTGAATAACACTTCATTAACATAAGTTAGGATGGATGAAAATAATAGTTTTCATGTTTATTTATAGTTTTATAGAGGAAGATTAAATGGTAGAGGATTATTTGGATATTTTAAATGATCCAAATAGTCTATGGTGTCTAATGAGTCCTCACCCATAAGGATGATGACCATTTCAAATAGTTGAGAGAAGTATGAGAATGTTTAACTGAGTCATCATGAATGAATCAAAATTTTTGACAACTCAGGAGATGACTCAAAGGAGGTTGAGGAATATGTCAATTTGGTTGGGATGAGTCAACATGTGAAGGAGAATAAGGTGGAAGATGTTGGGTGAGGTTTAAAATCTAGATTTTATAATTAAATAAGGATTTAAAGGTGTACATAATTGATTAATTTGATTTATTTAATTGGTTGAATTTAGAGGGAGATGTCAGTAATTATATTAAGAAGAATTATTAATAGGTTTTAGGTTCATTTAAACACTAAATATAATTTAAGTGTCTGCATTTACCTCTCTTTGAAATAGTGTTGTGAAATAATACTATTCCAAAGAATAGTAGAAGTAGAGAATTGATTACTAAGAAGAAAAAACCTACCCCAAATGAATGAAAATGACTGTTATGATGCGCCCTTAAGGGTTTGTGTGATAAAATGTACAAATACTCAAAATTGATAAAAATAGAAAATTAACAAAGGTATTTAGATGATCAATAAATAAACTTATTTTAGAATCAATGCCAAACTTGCAATATTTGGGCTGTGTAAAGAGGTTGCCCATAGTTAATCAAAACTAGAGTATTGATTAGAAAAATAATATGTTTACCATTCAGAGATTACACACTTAGTGTTTGATAATGATGCAGGGGTTAATTGAGTAGTTGTGGGAATGATATATCCCATCGATAATAAGTTGTGGATATAAAAATATAAAAATATATTGAGTTTCAAATTATAATGATAAATTTATGGAGATTGATTGTTACATGAGTTTGAGAAAAGAAACTTTAAAATAGGTCGATTTAATGTATCCTAAAATTGGATTTAAAATTAATGAAAAATGAGTAGAATTTAAGGATGGGATATTTTATTTGAAATGGGGTCAAAATACAATTAGAATAAATGGGGTGAAGAAATTCATTTGTACAAATTTAATCAAAGCTATTTTCTAAGAGAATTTGATTGGAGAGATTGTTTTAAGGTCTTGGAGTAAATATTGATCACATTCCACACCATGAGCACCATGTAGGGTGAGTGAGGATATTTTAGAGAACTAAGAGGAGTGAGATTATAGTATATTATATTTTGTTTTGAATTTTTTGTATTTAAGGTCATTTATTAGGGCTTGAAGTTGATCAAAATGAATTCGCACAAGGGCTATCTATGAATTCGGTAATAAAAGTTATGAATTCATTAGATAAAACTATGAACTCATTAAATGTGGAAGAAAATTCATAAAATATGCTAGTGAAACTGTATTAGGGTTAGAAATCATGAAGAATCATGATTTCATAGTTTAACAGTCCTGAAATTATAGAACAGGGAAGTGAAATCATCCAAATGGGTCATAAAATCATCAAGATGAGGGGAAAATTTGTTTTAGGGTAGAATATGGATAAAGAAAGGTGAAATTAAATGGGTTGATATAAAAATTACACAAGTTAATAACAAAAATCCTTAATGTATAAGTGAAAACATATTTTAAAGAGGGAAAAAAGATTTTAGGAAAAGATAAATAATCGGTATGAGAATGCCATATGAATACTTGGGCTGAAAATGTTAATTTGATAGTGTTTTTGGTTTTTTGAATGAATATTATGATGAGTAAATTTAAATAGATGTTAATGTGTTTGATTTTTAATATGTATTAATAGTGTTGATGACACAATAGTAGAGGCATGAAGTGATGGCACCTATGGATAGTTTTATCGAGTTTAAGTTCAAATTTCTAGAGGCTATGGGTTTATCGTATATTACAAAAATGCTAGATATTCAAGAAGATAGGGTGCTAATGACAACACTTTCTGAGAGATGTCATAGTGAGACTATTATATTTCACTTGCCTACAGGAGATATGACAATCACATTAATAGATATTTATCAGATTCTAGGAATTTTGATATGAGGGAGATGGGTATATAGGGGGAAGGGTCCACAGGGACTACATTGTATAAGATATTTGGTGATGGTATGATTACTATTATGAATGTTTAATGAATGTGGATTATTTTACTAAATTAGAGATGGATTCTTTAACTATTGTGCTTATGGCTATTTTTAGTCACATTATTTTACTTGACAAGAGCAGGAGATTATGTCATATTAGGATATTAGATGTGATAGGATATATGATGTAGATGGGTGAGATATTTTCATGGGGTCCATGTATATTATCATAATTATATAGGGACTTGAATCATGTAGCTTATATATATGGGAGGAAAATTGGACCATCAACATTACTACAAGTATGTTATTAAGAACACATTGCTATTGAAAGGCTAGTTGAGCACATGAGCACTCAATCTTTAGATGATCCATTGGTATATGGGTGGAATATGATTATTGGTACTCATAGACCACATTTAGGTGATCTAGAGTTTTATATGAGGGTTATTGATGAGCTAGGTGATTATCAGATCACTTGGAGACCATACAAAGAAATTTTATTTCATTGGCCACAAGATGATCTACACATGGACTATATGATGACCCAGTGCTACATTATCAGAATGCATGAATACATCATAGAGATATATCACCCATATAAGGTGATGAGATATTTTGGGGTTAGGCAACATATACCAGATGGTTCACACATATTTGCATGATCAGTGAGAGAGAGAACACAAAGGGGGATGACCATTAATTCAATGATAGTCAATCATAATTATTAATAGATATAGATAGCTATATGGAGTGACTAGAGAGATGTGACTGATGTAAGAGTTATGGATGGTTATGCAAATTGGTGGGCTTGATACTGGTTATTGAGATTGACTACACCATATACACCACCATAGATATGGAGATAGAGATTAGTTGCTAGCTTGAGCAAGCAACCATGAGGCATAGGATTGGGAGCCTATATTAGGAGGGATGTTATAGGAGATATGGGATGATCATGAGCATGAGGTGAAGATGTGAAACAAATATTAGTTAGCTACATGATGTTTATATTATGGAGATGAAGGATGTGGATATTTTATGTAAAACATGGGTTGACATAGATGTGGATACATATATTTATTTTAGATACAGAGCAGAGGGTTGAGAGGAGACTCTATTTATTTTTAGTGATAGTAAGGTGTATATAAAGGGGCAGGATGTAATGTGAGAAAAACACAAGACACTCAAACAAATAGAGGGGATGTTTTTGGTTCTTTATGCACTTCAATATCTCAAGAGGAGTAGGCTATTATGGATAGACTTGTGTGGACACATTTGATATATATTCATGATTATTAAGAGACTTTGTACTATGTGGATGGATATTATGACCTATTTATATGGACTTTATTCATGATTGATGTTTAGATTGTTATATTTAGCACTAGTTATATTTCCTACATTTTGATTCATGTTAGCATGTTTTAATTCTTTCAACATATGGGTTATGGATTATGGATTATATGATGTATGAATAGATTTATGAATTCTTAGATTAGGATGTGACATAACTATTTTACATGTGTTTTATGTTCTTTGCATTGGATTTCCAAAAATAATTTTTTTGTGAAACCTGATTTTTAATATAGCATAAAACACATTAACACTAATAATATTAAATAATCATGATGAATGTTGATGTTTTAGGAATATGAACCTAAAGAGAGAATAATTTGTGTAAAACCAAAGTATGTCATGATATCACAAAACCAGAACCATACTATTATCCATTTCACAAAATAATCTTTTCAAACACAGAAAAATAACAATTAAGATTTGAGAATAAATAATATTAAGCAAAAATGATACACAAACAAACTAACAAATAGTAACACTAAAGATAAACAATTGACACATTAAAAACCAATTACAATGGACAAATTAAACAAAATGGAAATAACCATTTGAAAGTTTAGTGATAAAATAGATTAATTACAATGGATAAAATGGATTAAATAAATAACTCAATGGATAAGGATTAAAAAATGAACAAATAACCAACATAATGGTTAGGGATATAAAATGGATATGTAACAAAATTAATGGCTAAAGATAGAAAACAAAAAAGATAACAATAACAACAAATAAAGGATTGAGTAGAAAAAATTTATAAGCAAAGACTTAACATTTTAAGCAAGAGCTAAACAATTATAGCCAAGAGATAGGCTAAGTACCAAACAATCGATGATGAAACATAAGGATAAGCTAATCCAAGCTTGGGGAAAGGGATGATTGAGAAGATGGTGGTTGAGATGACCCTAGATACCCCATGTCTCTAATTATTGACTACATAATCCATCCTAGACAAAGCCCATGTGGGGATATCAGGCTAGATGTAGTTCTCCCAATATGAGAAGTGATGAGAAAGTGGGGGATTGATGAAATGTTTAAGTGTCAGATGAAAAATATACATGAATGACCCACCCAATAATGAGTGAACAATGTGTAAAATAATTTGTAATGGTAGATGTGTTGAGCTAAGTGTGTATCATATTTTTGGGATTTTTTATTTAATGTTACTTTTTTATATTTTTGGGATTTTAAAAATAAGGAATATAAAAGATATTTTTATGCTATCATGAGAAAGGATGTAGGTTCACATGTAGGAATATCAACCCTAAAATTATCATGTTATAGGGTAAGTGACTAATAAATGACAAATGATAAATGTGGGAATATATAATGGATTGCTAAAACATGATGCCCCCAAGTAACTATGGTGAATATAGATAATGGTTTACATTTTTATTGTAAATGGGTGTGTTTGTTTTGATTTTTGATTGTTGATATATGAAAATGATGAAACATGATGGATATGCATGAAGCTTTGAGACTGTGCTAACAATTTTTCTGTGGGTGATGACCCAGTTATTTTTTTTACACAACATATGACTTTTAATTTGCAGGAAAAGAATGAAAGGAAGAAATATGATAAGTATGAAATGATGAATATGAAAACCAAAAAAAAAATTTACATGGAAAAGCAAGGTGACCTAATCCTTATGAGGAAAGGGGAAAGTGTACTTATTTTTAAACTCACAAAATACTAACTTTATTGGATGAATCTAGAGAAAACTAACCTTGATAGAATCGATAAATGGGATAAATTTAACCTTTTAAACATAGACATATAGACAAAATTTTTGAAGAACTTTTTCTTTAGACACCTTTTGATTTAATACTTGACAATTTTCTTTATGACCCCTTACATGTAGTATGATGTGACTGGGAAGAGACATGGGATTATCACCAAAGGCTATACATAGGTGAGTAAGGACATCCCCGCCCCCCCCCCCCCCCCCCCCCCCCCAATATTAATCCCACACAAATTAGTGAGATGAAAAGGCTCAACACCAAATATCAGCGAAGGGCTAGGGATGTGGAATTTGAATTTGATGTTGCATAAATGTTGGATAAGGGTGTCATGTTATTTAGAAAGATTTTATTCCCAAGTCTTGGCCCCATGTAACTATTAAGGTGCAAGGGTTCATCAACAAAGACCAAGATAGGTGATTAAAGTTACCATTTATATTTTTTTTGTAGCATGATAATGTTTTATGCATAGAGGGAATTGTAGGAAGAGACTTTGTCATAGACAAGCTTCTAGACTAGGTTTTGGGCTAATATTTTTTAAGTTTTACAAGAATATGTAGGGAAAAGAGATGTACTATACTCATAAAAACTAAGGTAAGAACCAATGTAATTATAAATTTGAGAATGTTTTCCATGGGATAATAAGGTGATATGAAAAGTGAAATGATATGATAAGATTAATTTGAATGTTTATGTTATAAAAACTGACAACTAAATAATCATGAAACATAACATATGATATGCAAGATAAAATGCAAATGATGGAAAATGTAATAAAATAAAGGCAATGTGAAATATAATTATAAATGGGCTACCCCCAAGTGTTAAGGTAGTAATAGACAACAAGCTATTGAATTTTTTATTTTATTTATTTATTTATTTGGATTTATTGGCATTTGAACCCAATGGAAGGTCACAAGATGCATAATTTTTATTTTTTAACTTTCTATCCCATACCAACTCTAGATAATATCTATTGGTTTGAATGGATTTCCTCTTCAATATCTATTTCAATTATCATTTACTTTGAATAATAGCTGACCAATGTGAGGTTTTTAGGCCCACCAAAAGTTATTTGCAAACCATCCTAAGTATCATTTCCTATTGGAAAATCCTTTTTGAATAGATGCATCCAAATATATATTTATTTGGTAGAGTTCTATGGTAATTTTGGTTTTTCTTGGGAAAAAATAGTTATCAAATAGACCCACATTAATTTTGCCTAATAGTAAAGATAAACTTTAGAAACCTTCTAAGAGTTCTTCACATCATCATGGAATTAGGAACCCTTTCCCTGTAAGGGTTACAAGAAATACTATTAAATAATATCAAACACTAGGGACTAATAAGTTAACCATATGTAAAAAATTAGTATCCCATACCCAACCACTACTGAATAACCACCAAATACTACATAAGTCAAAATAAGATAGGTATGTATTAACAATCCTTAATTCCTTGGCAGATCTTGAATGTTCAAACATGTTTTGATGTGCATCGAACATGATATCAAAATCATTATTTAACTAATTATAGTGTCATCCTATAATATTATCATAATAAATATGTAATACAAGAGTTAGGATTCATTATTGAATTATAATTGGAAGATCATTCCATGTTATTTCTCTCCTAGTTGGCCTAATGTTTTCAATATTTTTGATATTATCTTCATCCAACAATGAAGAGTTGTTTTTTATTCCACCAATAAGATATTTTTATTTTGATTTCCCCATAGAGCCTCAAACAAGGTTTTTCTAGGGAGTGTTTCTTCAAAGTGGATGTCTTCTTGGGTCTTTATAGATGTGGTAACTGACATGTTATCATGGAATAAGTCTAATGATGTCTGTTTGTATGGATCACAATTGACATATGTAGGAAATGTGATCTTAGTATATTGGATGGGATAAAGAAGGGTAGTTCTTATGGAAGGAGAATATGTTGTATGTTCCTCACATAGGTTACTAAGAGAACTTGTATTGATGCTAAATGAAGCTTCCTCAATAACCATAAAAGGTTCGCTAAAATTTTCAAACTAATCTTTTGAGGTGAATGTTGATATTGATGATGAAATTGATCTTAAAGTCAACATATTATAAATTAGACATAGATAATAAATTTGATCTTGGTTTAGAGGTGTCCATAAGAAGGTCCCACTGAATTACATTAACCATAAGTATTTTTTCCACTAGGCATTTATAAATGATGGAATTAGGATGAAGAGTTTTTGTAAATGGGGAATCTTAAGTAATTAATGAAATATATTTTGTCATCAAATTATAGATAAATTATGTTGGTTAAAGGAGGTTTGGTCCAAAATAGGATTTTGGTAAAAAAAAATGGGAGCTTTGTCAAAAATGATATTTTTGTAAAAAATAGGATCTTGATCAAAGATAGGTTTTTGATCAAAGATAGGCTCATCAAAAATGGATGATAGACCATGGTTGTCAAAGGTGGGTTGGTCGACTATGGATTGGTTGAAAATGGATGTGACAAAAATAGGTTTGTGAGAAATGGATGGAAGGTTATGACCTTGAATTAGAATTGGATTGACTTGATTAAGCTCAATAAATACATCTTGACATACCTCCAAGTTATTATTTTCAAATGTGAATACACCTATCTCTACCTTGATTTACCATTTGTTAATAAAATCTTGGACCTTCAATTTTATGATAATTACAATATTCATAAATAGTTTGTAGAATGACCTTCAATTTTTTGATAATTACAATATTCATTAGGTCTATACCATTCATGTTTTGGGACATTTGGTTCAAAGTATGTGGTATTTGGAAATATGACTAAATTTATAGTGACAAATTTTTGAAATAATACATCATAAGGTTCCCATATAGAAGTGTATTTTTATTGATAGGCATAATAATGTTGTTGATAGGTTGGGAGTTTTATATTTGTTATATCTCTAAAGTTAGAATGATACAAGATGGTAGGGGAACTAGAATTAGATTCCCTTTGCTACTGGGATGAGGAATGTTAGAATTAAGATTATAAAAATTGGATGGGAGGTTTGGTTGATTTTGAAAAATAGGGTCACTACTGATAGGGTGATATTGATGTCAAATGTTTTGGGATTCCCTAGTAATGAAGTGGGATAGATAGGTAGATTGATCTTGGAAGGATGGATTTTTGAAGGTAGATGGATCTATGAAAAAGTTTGGATTTGATGGATTTGTGAAAAAAATTGGATTTGATGTAGTTTGGTTTAATTTAAAGGGGTGATTTGGATTTGTGAAGTTAATCAAATTTGAATTTGTTAGTTTTGTGAACAAATGTGGATTTGATGTAGTTTGGTTCAAATTTAAGAATGGGTTAGATGTAAAATCAAATGGTTAATTTTGATGAATGTGGAAAGGTTGGTTTTGATGGGTGTAGGAGTTGAAAGATTTATTTAGATGGAAGATATTTGGATTTGATTGAATTGAAGTTTGATTTGTGGATGGGTTTTGGTTCAAGTAAATATTTTAAAAGTAGTGATAAAGATGAAAAAAGGTTTGATTTAAATTGATACTAAGGTTCGAACTAGATGGATCTATGAACGTATTTTGATTTGTGATTGGTGAATTTTGATTTATTAGTGGTGTATAACTTTCAAAAGAATTCAAAGAATTTTGACTATCAAAGCCTAAAAATTGATTTAATGTTGTCCCTAAAATAAAATTTAGTTGTTGATCTATGGGTAAACATGAATGAGTATTTAAGTTTGAAATTGATTGATTAATGTTTAGGTTGGATTGGTCGATTATTAAACTTGAATGACTATTCAAGTTTGGATTTGATTGATTTATGGGTGACGTTGAATACATATTCAAAATTGGATTTGGATTTTTTGGATGGTTGATTTTATATTGATTCAAATATGTGTTTGAATCAAAATTGGTTGGATAGATCCCTAAATTAAGACATAGATTATTTGGATTTGGATTTGTGACTGAATTGATCAAGGGATTATTAAACATATCCATGTGCCTTAAAATGGATGACATTGCTGAGGGAAAAAATTGACTCAATAAATGAAAAGGTCTTGAAACTGGACTCTAGTAAAGTAAAATACCAAAGTGAGAATTTTTTTTGATTGTTAACTAAATATTTTTGAGTTTTTAGGTAAGTTTGGCTTTAATATGTTTGATATATTTAAGATTCAAAAGGAATCCATTTTCAATCAAGAATAATGAAACATGTGGTAAAACACAAAAAAATAACAAATCAATTCCTATTCTAAACTGTCAAGTAGTTGCACATAAAAGGTAAAAAATTAGGATAAGGGTCGTAAACAAATTTTGGGCCTTCTGATGTCGCTAACTCATCCATACTCTCAGCTTCAGCCTACTAGTTTAAGTCACTAATCATGGATGATCTTTCCATTCTCATGGCCCACTGAGTATAGTTTCAAGGGTGTGTGGAAGGTAGTTTCTTGATACTAACCATTAACCAATTCACCAAAATTGAATGACAAAAGAGGATTTACTAGGCTTAATATTTAAATAAGATAATCTAAGGGGGAAAACTATGGAAGAAATACATAAACAAAATGCACACTATCAGATCTTATCCCAAAGCGCCTAACACAATCGTAGGGGTCTCAGTATGTTGACAATCAGTGATATCATATTTCAAGGAAGCTATTGAAATCCTAGGTATTAGAGCATAAACCCCCCCCACATCATAATATGATTAAAAATCACAACCACTAAAATAATTAAAATAATTGGATCTTAATTTAAATAACCCAATAGTAAATAAGGTTTGACCTACTGTATGGTGGTGAAATCCATGGTTAATAGAGCCCCTATAAAAATAAATAAAAATTAAGTGTTTATTTTTTATTTCTAAGTATTGTCACTAATGTAATACCAATGAAAGGACATACATGAACACCACTTGGGTAACACAAAAAATTATGGAATTGTTTATGATTCCCAAGTCTCATCACCAATGTGATGCCAAGGGAAGATTAAAAGTAATTTATATAATTACAAATAGAATGTTGAAGGAAAACAAATAAATTGAAACAAAATGTGATGTAATTACTAAAAACTTTAGAAAAACAAAATTGAAAGCGTTAGTAAAATAAAGTAAATTATTTTTTGTTTAGTCTTTTTGTAGATTATCTTTGATAAACATTCTACAAAAAAATGGTTAAAATGTTTGGTTTAGGATTGGTACAAGGAAAAATAAATTGGAGCAAATAAAAACCACAAAAACAATGCAAAAACTACTTCTCTGTGATAAATTCATAGTTATGCAAAAAGATAGAAAGTGAAATTGTAAAAAGTTAAACACAGGAAATAAACAAATATAAAAAACATAGAATAAACAAATTCACACTTAAAAAATAATTTCACTAGCCTTTATGAAATTTTTAAAATTATGAAAAATGATTTTACTTGTCAAAATGATGAATTTGCAGCCTGTAGAAAAGATTTCACTGACATAAAATGTGATTTTACTATGCAAAATGATAATTTCACCATTCAAAAGGATGATTTTGCTACTATAAAATGATTTTGATGTTAGAAATGCAAACATGAAAACATAAAACATAGAGGGACAAGTTCATGGTTTTATGACAGTTTCACTATTTAGAACAATAATTTTGTAATCGATTAAGATGAATCCACAGTTAGAAATAGTGATTTTGCTAAACGGTTTGCCAATTTCAATGTTTTACTATAATAAAGAGTTAGAAAAAACTGAAAACATAGATAGAATAATAATGTTAATATAAATATGATTGTGTAAATAAATTTAAGAAAAAGACACTAAAAATGGGTCAAAAAATGATTTCATTATTATAGGGTATAATTTTATAGTTGATGTTTCTAAATTCATAGTTATGCAGTGAGCCTACATAACCGAGTAGAAAACATAAAATAGTGACCTATAACTTACACCAACACTCACAAATATAATATTAAATGCATATTCAAATACAAATATCAAAAAATCAAATGAAAAATGCTTTCTAAATGCAATTATGATGAACTTAGGATAACAAGATGAGGGAATGGTCCCATTGGGCATACCAAAATATATGAACTAAATCTAGAAATGATAAGAAATAAAAAAATTATGCAATCATAATCTAATATAAATTTAATCTAAAATAGAAAAAAAAAAAACGAAGAAATAAGAAAGCACAAACTTATACCTTTAATATGCAAGTTTCCTCCATTTTAATATCAGCTTGATTTGCTCTTCAACAATATGGTTGCTCACTTCCAGTGCATAGGATAATGGGCAGAATTTTGGTGAAAAAAAGGTTTTTATATGATTTGATTCTCTTTTATTCATCTAAATTTACTTTTGAATTGAATAGTACTTCATCAGCATAAGTCAAGGTGGATTAAAATGATAGTTTTCACGTTTATTTATAGTTTTCTAGAGGAAGACCAAATGGTGGAGGATTATTTTGATATTTTAAATGACCCAAATAATCTAAAGTGGCTAATGAGTCCTCACCCATGAGGATTATGACCATTTTAAATGGTTGAAATAAGTATGGGAATGACTAACTAAGTCATCAAGAATGGGCCAAACTTTTTAACAACTTAGGGGATGACTCAAAGGAGGTTGAGAAAAATGTGGATTTGGTTGGGATGAGTTAATATGTGAAGGAGAATAAGGTGGAAGATGTTGGGTGAGGTGTCAAATATAGATTTTATATTTAAATAAGGATTTATAAGTGTGCATAATTGATTAATTTGATTTATTTAATTGTTTGAATTTGGAGAGAGATGCCAGGAATTATATGAAGAAGAATTATTAATATATTTTAGGTGCATTTCAAAACTAAATATAATTTAGGTTTCTATAATAGGCACTTATTGTTGCATATTATTTGGTGATGCATTTAACTCACCTTAGCCTAAATTGTAAGACACTTGCTTGTTATCCACTATATTTGGCACATGGTCTTGAGTAGAAGCCATAATCACTTCCTCAATGAATGGGAAATTAAACATGTCACCTACTAAGGTAATTTTAGAAAATAGGTCCAAACCCAAGTTATCTTGACTTAAAAATAAACTAACACTCATGTTAAAGGAGTTAGTTCTATGTGTAGAACATTTGATATGGCCATAGCATTGAAACTATGTGCTAGACTAAAATAAATCTAATATGCTTATTGCATTTGCATGAATTGGTCCTCCATGGGTCCATTCTCATTTAAAAGCATATTGGGATATTAGTGTGACATAGGGATGAGTGCTTGAGGGTAAATATTAGAGGCATGTTCAATAGTTTGGATTATAAGGTATATTCTTAGGCACTTTAACTAGGCTAGGTAGGTTTTCATTAGTAAAGTATTCTAGAAATTTGGCCCCTACCTCTATAGCTCTGGCCAAAACCTCATCCTTGTTTTCAAGTGATAATCAAACAAGTGTGGGTCATAGGTTGATGTCATGATAACATATTAAGGTTTTTATTGGACTTGTTTGATAATAAATGGCACACTAGTAAGGTATTGAGTTGTTTTTTCTTGATCTTGACCTAGATAAGGAGGTATATTAACTAGGTAGTGTGTTAATTAATCTTGGACTTGTTATATATATTGAGTAGTGTAAGGAGGATATGGATCTATCTCACAAACTACATCATCACCATATGGGTCTTGAATAAAAGAATCATTTATAACTATGTTTTCATAATCTAAATTGTATATGTTCCCACTACATGTGTAGTGAGGCATATCTAAATCAAAGACTAACATCTCATGAAGAAATGGTCTAAAGTACACAAAAAATCTTGAAATGTGGTCTAAAATAATTATTCAATGCTTATTATGTCTAAAATTTGGTCTAAATTCCTAACTCGGTCTATTATTATAAATAGTCTAAACTTGGCCTAGAATGGAGCTCTTATCAAAAATCATAGATGATAAGCTTGGTCTCAAATATCTCCAAGGTCTAATGTCTTGCACAAAAATGGTCAAATGAAGGGAAAATTTTGAATCCTTCTTTTGGCAAAGTGTTTCAAACAAATATAATCTAGGTTTAAAATAGAAAATAAAAAAATTGTTAGGTTTTTAGAAATAAGGCAAAATGCTAGAATCAATAGGAATGAACCAAATCTAAAAATGTCAAGGTAAATGTTAGGTCTTTGAAAACAAGGCACAAAACTAGAATTTGAAACAAACTAGGTCACAGAAGAAAACTTTCAATGCAATTAATCTAACTCAAAAATAATTTGAAACACTTTGACTCAATCTAGGCACATGGATTCAAAAATAAACTTGACCTTGGTATAAGACATTCACCCTAGGCACATGCATAAAACTAATTAGGAAATTTGATCTCAAGTAAGAAAAAATAAGAGCAATGAGTAAAGCATTCAAGCCCAAGTGATAGCAAGGATCCAATGTAAAACTAACTATGCTTAAGGTTGTACTTGAAAAAAGAGTTTTAACCTTAGTTCAAGGCAACAAATCGACTTGAGGAATACATTAATATACTACTTATTATATCTAGGAAAAATGAGTCTTCAAATAAATTAAGGAATTAGTCCAAGTTGCACAATTCAAAGGTAATAGGTAAACACCCAAGCCAAAATTAAGCAATACATAGGTGTAGACCAATCAATTGTGAATCTGAACTTTGCAAGACAAATTTCAAACTTGGTTTGAAAAGACTTGGATTCTTCAAATGGATAACATCCTAGACTCAAATAGATGACATAATAACACAAATTATAGACCAAAGCCATACATGGTTTTAAACTTTGTTTGACACAAGGTGAAGATTTTGAAAACATGAGCAATGTAATAATACTACTTTGCTCAAAAGGTATGATAGTGGTTTTCAAAAATCCAAGGTAAATACTTGGGATAAAATGAGAAGTGTAACAACACCCCATTTAAACAAGTGACACACACACACACACACAAATTTTTTTAAATGAAAAGTTTACAGTAAATGTGTATATCAAACAAAAAGAATAACACCTTTTAGGCTAAAGTGGTGTAAAAACATGTGATTAGTTTATGACTTGTTTTTTAATAAACAAAATATTTATAATCTTAAAACACATGTAAATTAAAGAAAATAGAAATATCCCAATGACTCATCCTACCCCTATAACTAAAATGGGTATGCATAGGTTCAACCAAAGTTTCCACTAAAATACCAATGCTTATGAGGAATTAAGTATTAATCCAAAAATTAAAGTACATGTGTAGGTAGAGTTTTTATGCCTCCTCTATCTCTCAAGAATTGGTACATGGCATGAACCTAGAGTGAAGATCACTTATCATTTGGCATGAAATTCTATGGTAAGTGGGGTTTAACTAATATATAAGTTTTATTTGTATTAGATGGTCGTAAGTGTGGTTAACATAAGTACACAAACATATCAATTAAATTCAAACCACCTAGCTTTCTATACAAGGGTCTATTCATTTTGTATAGTAACTCCAGTTGTGTACTACATAGTAGATTATAATGTCTGGATATCACATGACCTAGGTACTCATTGGGATGGTTAGGATAAATTCTTACCACTATCCCATCCAATGGTTTACCAAATTTTTATACCTGATTGTGGAGTAGGGTTATTACAATGCTAGGAGATTAAATCCCATGTTAACAAACCACTAAAGAACTCGTGGGGAGGCTATGAACTCCTATCCACATTCCAAGTGAAATAAAATAAATAAATGAAAAATGTAAATACTTTAGAGGTCATTTTTGAACCACTCAAATTTCTTGAATCTTGAGGAGAACATACACAACATTCTTTCCAACACAATGTTTTAGAAATAAAGGGAATAAACTAAGTTCTTTTATTCACCTGAGTTCTCTAAAGGGGATGAGGGGAGAGCATAGAAACTAAATTTTATGTTTGCCAAAATCAAAATAATCTAATCTAAATAATTTTAAACTAGTGTAAAGAACAAACATGAATTAAATAAAACTCTTAGGAGTTCTAATTAAATATGTAGGTTCTTTTTACTAACACCAAATTGAAATGTGTTAGAAAATTTTTTTTACTCTTGGTCATGTGTGCACTTATAAAAGCTTATAAAATGTAAAAAGACATTGTTTAAGTGAAATTTAAAACACCTTAACCAAATGTGAATGAGTTTTAACCTTTGTAAAATTTTGACTCTACAAAATGAAAATTTGATTAAAAGCTACCCAAAATTCTTATTTATTGGCTTAATTCCCTAGAAACAAGTTAGTGGATTAATTTATAATTTAAACCAAGGTGAAATTTTACAATTTATCTCAAAAAACACAAAATTTATCTCTCTAGAATGATTTCATAGTTATTTAGTAAACTATGAACTACAAAATTATTCAAGCATATAAACACACAAAAAAACTAGAATGCAACCAAAAACTTACAATGGACAATTTCACAATTTTAGAATGATTTTGCTACTCATTTTGAAAATTTCACTACTTTGTCAATAAATTCTCAACTCAGGTGAACAATTTCATGATTCATGCAATGATTTCACAATTTTGGAAAAATCTACCTCTAAACACAGAGAAATAAAGAATAATGATTTCATTATTTTCTAGTTATTTTATAGTTAGACAATAATTTTATAGTGTTGAATGATGATTTTGCAACCCAAAAATATGATTTTGTTGTTAGAATTTATGATTTTAAAACTAAAACATATGATTTCATAAATGTAAAACATTTTCATGATTACTTTCAAAAATAAAGGAGAAGATGCATTTTCCTATAAGACAAATTCATAGTTTTGCTCAATGATTTTGTTACTTAGGTCTTGTTTTCATAGTTACACAGAGCCGAGTCAAAATCAGAGTGATTTCATAATTTTCTAAGATGATTTCATAGATTCAGTTGATCATTTTGTGATTTTTACCTTTCCAAATTTGTAGTTTCATAATAAAAAATTTACATATCCGTATTCACAAGCCAAACATGAAAAATTTAGAAAAAATATAAGAATTTAAGATCTAAAATGAAATATTATTGGCTCCAAAAAGATCTCAAGATATTCCATTTATGCATGTGGTATGTGTGGTCCCACCAGGTGTGTCATTATGTGATCAATATGAATATAAGAGGGGAGATTACTATTGTGTTAGTGTGATCAAAACCAAATAAAAACACACTAATAAAACTAATACCTCTAGCGTAGACACTCAAAGAGAAATAAAATAATACAAATAACTATCAATAGAAGACAAAATAACCATTATTTACCTTCCTTGAGAGCAAGAGTTGTATGCTATCCATGGATGGATGTGATAGGTCATGTGATCAAAGAAACTTTCGTAACGGTTCTCTTTGCATCATCTCTCCTTGTCACCTTGGTAATGTTGGGCTTGTATTTGGGTTGGGTTGGTTCTCTCTCAATAAATGAGCATTATAACACTATAAAGAGGATCTTTAAAGGTATTTTTTCATCATAACATTACATTAAAAGAGGTTGTTGAACAATGGGTGAATCCTTATATTTATATCCTTAAAAACCATAATTGAGTTAAGGAGGGGATAAGAAATTAATATTTGGGATAGAGATCCCATTTATTAAGCATCGCTCTCAATTTCTAAATTTAAGTCTTTAGGAAAGATATTTTCAATTCCTTAACTTTGAGGATGATGACATCATCATGACCTCCTTTTAACTAAAATATATTTTTTACAAAAATAATTTTAATTATTTGCATGTGGAAATTTCACTTAATCAATTAATTTGATTTTCTTAGTTAATTTATTTTTCTTAGCATTTTTTCATTTTAGAATTGTTCAAGTGCCTCGCTTAACATATTTAGAGGCCAAACTATCAATTTTATAGGTTTTAAGTTTAATGGAAATGAATCGATAAGAGGTTACTATTGCGTATAGGATAATACCCCAAATAGGGATGCCTCAACACAATTTGAGCACTAATGTCTAATGTGTGGATGGAATTGGGACATTCAATGACTCCTAGGCTTAATTTGCACTATTTGATAAGAATCAATTTGAA